>JAVSCE010015313.1:0-249812 GCA_032199065.1 Smutsia gigantea
GTCTCCGCTTTGTTAGGCAGAGAAAAGAAATCCTGACACCCAACGAGCAACCGTGCCCATTCAGATGTTATCTGACCTAGTTAGAGCCCTTTGCTGTTAAGTCCAGAGATACAGGCTTCAGTTCTCCCAGGGGGGCCAATTAATTTCACCGTGTTCCTTGACCACAAACTGCACCCCTCACCACATGGGCTCCAGCAGCCTCACGCTGCTGGTCTCAGGGCAGCCGCACAGGAGCACAGGCCTCCACGGGCACAAAAGACGACCAGGTCTAGTAACTCAAAAAAGCACACCCAGGCAGGGGGCTGCCAGCCGCCTTCTACAATGTGCCCAGCTTCACTTACTGCTTCCAGCGTGAAGCAGAGTGAGTGTTTTCCCAGAGATGGTTCCTAGCCTGTGCCTGTTTTCTCTTCTTCTCTGAAATGTCACTTCCCTGCAGTCCTTGCCAGCCCTGATACTTCGATTCAACAGCACAGGTTTTTTTCTACATGCACACACCTGCTTTCCCCTCTCTTTCCCATAATTCCCCCCGTCTGCTCCTCTGCACCTCCTGTCAAATTTGGGAGTGATATAGTCAGAGATGCTGGGGAACCTCTCCACTCCCTCTTCCCCTCAATACAAATCCTTCCTGAGACTGGAGCTCCCTTCATCCTGTCCCTCCTCACATTCACAGGGACCTCTGGGTGGGGGCGTTTGCTTGGCTCACATCCCAGAGAAAATCTAGGAGCTGGAACCAGAGAACATTACTGCAGCTCTGATGTGTTTCTCTCACTCTCATCCAGTTCAACTCTTGCTGCTGAATGAACAGAGAAAAAAAAAACCCTCGTGTGCTCTTCTGTTTGCTCTCATACACACAGCAGGCAAGCTTAAGGACCATTACATACCGAGGACCTGGAGGGCTGAGCTGGATCCAAGGCATGCCTGAAGCTATCAGCAAGGCACTGTGCGTCCAGGGGGGCATGTAAGGTCCGCAGGGCAAGTCCACACCCATCCTGTTCTCCAGGGTATCCCAAGACCCCAAAGGGCATCTGGCATTTCTTGGGGCTCCTGTTGTTAAGGAACGAATAGGGGTACCCTCTCCATCCTGGCCCCCAGGGAAGTACGGTGACTGAAATACATGTAGACAATCACTTGGTCTTATCTTTAAAGGGTTATTTTGGGGTTTTGTTTTGGAAACCAATCTACTTTTTTTTTTTTAATCCTTGGCTAGCGCCTGTGCCCCACACGCTCTTTCGGGGCAACATCCTCAAGATCCTTAACTTTCTCTGGGCTTCATCACTAAAATGATAAAGTTTGATTAGATGATCTTAAATGCTGCTTCTTGCTATAAAATTCCATGGTGAGATTAATAAGTTAAAGATGAATGCTTTTACTGATGGCTATATATTCTGTTCTGTCTACATACGGGCTTAGAGTACACCTCATGATTCACATCTGACTGCACTGTACTGGCAACTAAAGCTCAAAAGGGAATTAGAACCATGAGTGGCTTTTCCTAGCCTACTGTATACACTGCAACACAGGCAAAGAAATCATCCTCCAAGCAAGCATTCTCCACCAACCAGGAAACCATTATTAACATAATGACATATTCTGTACCACAATAAATCAGGAGCCTTTAGTCAATGGTTCTGAATTTGGTGGAGGTCTTCCCAGCTTCACGAAAAATCAGTCACAAATGAAGATGTGCAGCAGGAAACCCACTTGCCAAGGACGCCGATGCGATGGGAATCCCTTCATGCTCATACTCCGGAACATCCTAACTAGCGTTACAGTAAGTAATCGCTATTAAACTGGAAATCGATCATAAGGTTCCTTTTCCACAGCCTTGGGATTAGGTGTCATGATTCAGGGAGCACCTACTTATTTCAGAATATGCCTAACGAGGAAAGTAAATCTGCTGCCCCTGCAGCCAGCCGTCACATGGTGCAATTCAAAGCCCAATATAAGTGCCCTTTGTGTCACCCACTGTTTTGGATTATTCAGCTCCCACGTCCATCCCTTCAGCAGCACAGACAATGCAGAACTGACCAAACTGTCTCTTCTCTGTCCTCTGCTCTCTCACCAAGGCTTGGCTCTGCCATGAAGAACAGAGTGCAGATGGCACAGAACTGTTTGGAGGGCATGGGGCACGAAGTGGCATGAAGGGAATAAGGATCTCATGAACCCATGTTGGGGAAATGTAAATAATGGTCATGCAAACCCCGGGACCAGGTTTCACCCCTTGAAGGTGGGATCACGTCTGATCCTGCTGGAAAATGTTTCAAGGCTCCCCTGGACAACAGAAGAAAGTCCTGGCATTCCCGAGTTTTGCTCCCATTTAAGCCTCTTCTCCCGGCGTAAAGCCTTGTGCCTTCTCCGTTCTGGCCACGTGGGACTCCTTGGCCATGTGGCCCAGACATCCACATCCTCCTACCTCCAGTGCCACTCAAGCTGCCACCTCAGTCTAGAAAGTCTGCTTCCTGCCTCCTCTTGAGAAGTCCTAGCCATTCTTCGAGGTCCAATTTGAATCTTACCTCCCATAAAGCTCTCACCAGATCCTCCCAGCCTCAGTAAAATTCTCTCTCCTTCTCCCCATCTTTTATGGCACTGGATTGGCCCCAGGGTGTCCTTTAGTGACGTGATCATGCGTGAATATAGACACCTTCAATTGTAAGCAATAGAGGGCAGAGGCAGCATCTTATTTGTATTTTAACCCCAACAATGTATATCACCAGCTTTATATATTAACTATGGTCCAGCAAGAGGCAGGCCACAGAAAGGGAGCAGGTACTACCCCTTGGTGTCATCTGGACAGACAGTGCTCAGGACTGCTCCCAGGGAGACCACACGCCCCACACCGTAGGGCAGGAGTCATCCAACTCGAGCTGGCACATAGCAATAATCTTCAGAGTTTGTTACAAATGCAGATTCCTGGGCCCTGTTTATGACTTTGACTCAGTAGTTTGAACTGGCAGGACAAATGTTTTTGCAAGACTACTCAAGTGATTCTGGTGGTAGAGGTGCTGGGACCACAGTTTGGAAACTCTGCCTTGGGGAATATTTCATGTGACAGGAACAGACACACACTGAAGTCAAAGTCGAACTAGGTGCCGCCAATTTTTCGAAAAGGAGAAGTACTTTCCGGTGGAGATCCCAAGGGGATGCATACAACTCTCCACATCCTTTTCACGAGCAAAAGCAACAAGTTAAAGGGCTCTGGCCTTTCCAAACACTGAGCTCCCAGAAGCATCTGTGTGATAAGAGGCTAAGACTCTCCCCTGACAGACCCCATTCCCAGTGAGACCTGGAAGTCCTAACACCCATCCAGCTCTCAGCGTCTGTCTGTGCTGAGAGGCACAGGAACCCCTGAAGAGAACCAGCCCCAGATGCGGAAGAACCATGGTGGACTATCACCTGGGGATACGCTTCTAGGGTTTATACAGAAAATGGAGAAAATCCTTCCTTAGAACAGAGCTCATCCAGCCAGGGCAATATAAATTCTACCTTCAACAATTCTGAGTCAGCACCATCAGGGTTCAAGCTCATTCTGAACCTAGTAACTCCACTCTCACACCCTTCACTCTCTTCAATTAATTAAAGGATTTTTATGCATACTATGTGCCCAATATCATACCAGACACTGGGATTAAAAGATAACTAAGACACGTTCCCTGCCCTAGGGTAGACAAGCACCGCAAACAGCTATAACATAAAGTACGCAGTGTGCTGACAGCAAGATACCCAGGAGGGGTGCCAACCCTCTTTGGAGAGAACATGGAAGATGGAGACCTGACCTCAGAACTGACAGACTCCTCCAGCATTACCATATGCAATCAACGCACTCCCCCTCCATCCTCGCCAAGTCACAGAAGAACTTCGCTACTGAGGGAACTGACCTCATCTATTTGCCCCCAGTTATTAGAGAGGGCAGGCAGCTCAAGGCCATGCTCAGATAATCTCCTCAAGCTTTTCTCACTAGGTGGTGATGTCTCTGTTACCAGCCACATTTCCCAGATTTGGGGCCCGACTGACGGATCTCCCAAGGGCCTTGGGCTGGAGGCTCAGGGCCCCTGATGGCCATGGGTCTGCCTGCTGTTAAAGGGAGGACAGCTGGAGACCCATGAGCAGCACAGAGCTAGGGAAAGATCTCACGAAGGAGAAGGAAGGACCAAAGTTATACAAGAAGGAAGTAAGGATCCTCCACGCTTACATGAGTTTACAGGTGTTAAGCCATACTTTCACATTAAAAAAAATTTTTTTATTAAGGTATTATTGATATATACTCTTATGAAGGTTTCACATGAAAAAACAATGTGGTTACTACTTTTACCCATATTACCATGTCCACCCCCATACCCCAAGGCAGTCACTGTCCATCAGTGTAGTAAGATGCCACGGAGTCACTGTTCACCTTCTCTGTGCTACACTGTTTTCCCCGTGATCCCCCACACCCTGTGTACTAAACACAATACCCCTCAATCCCCTTCTCCCACCCTCCACACCCGCCTACCCACACCCCTTTGGTAACCACTGGTTCCTTCTTGGAGTCTCTGAGTCTGCTGCTATTTTGTTCCTTCAGTTTTGCTTCGTTGTTATACTCCACAAATGAGGGAAATCATTTGGCACTTGTCTTTCTCTGCCAGGCTTATTTCACAGAGCATAATATCCTCCAGCTCCATCCATGTTGTTGCAAATGGTAGGATTTGTTTCTTTCTTATGGTGAATAGTATTCCATTGTGTATATGTACCACCTCTTCTTTATTCATTCATCTACTGATGGACACTTAGGTTGCTTCCATATCTTGGCTATTGTAAAAAGTGCTGCAGTAAACATAGGGGTGCATATGTCTTTTTGAATCTGAGAAGTTGTATTCTTTGGGTAAATTCCAAGGAGTGGGATTCCCGGGTCAAATGGTATTCGTATTTTTAGTTTTTTGAGGAACCTCCATATTGCTTTCCAGAATGGTTGAACTAGCTTACATACCCACCAGCAGTGTAGGAGGGTTCCCCTTTCTCCGCATCCTCGCCAACATTTGTTGTTTGTCTTTTGGATGGTGGCTATCCTCACTGGTGTGAGGTGATATCTCATTGTGGTTTTAATTTGCATTTCCCTGATGATTAGTGATGTGGAGCATCTTTTCATGTGTCTGTTGGCCATCTGAATGTCTTCTTTGGAGAACTGTCTTTTCATATCCTCTGCCCACTTTAAATTGGGTTATGTGCTTTTTGGGTGTTGAGGCGTGTGAGTTCTTTATATATTTTGGAGGTTAACCCCTTGTTGGATATTGCATTTACACATATATTCTCCCATACTGTAGGATGCCTTTTTGTTCTGTTGATGGTGTCCTTTGCCATACAGAAGGTTTTTAGTTTGATGGAGTCCCATGTGTTCATTTTTGCTTTTGTTTCCCTTCCTCAAGGAGATGCATTCAGGAAGAATTTGCTCATGCTTATATTCAGGAGATTTTTGTCTATGTTATCTTCTAACAGTTTTATGGTTTCATGACTTACATTCATGTCTTTGATTCATTTGGAGTTTACTTTTGTGTGTAGGGTTAAACAATAATCCAGTTTCATTCTCTTGCATGTAGCTGTCCAGTTTTGCGAACACCAGTTGTTGAAGAGGCTGTCATCTCCCCATTGTATGTCCATGGCTCCTTTATCATGTTAATTGACCACATATGGTTGGGTTTATATCAGGGCTCTCTAGTCTGTTCCATTGGTCTATGGGTCTGTTCTTGTGCCAGTACCAAATTGTTTTGATTACTGTGGTTTTGTAGTAGAGCTTGTTGGGGAGCATAATCCCCCCTGCTCTATTCTTCCTTCTCAGGATTTCTTTGGCTATTCGGGATCTTTTGTGGTTCCATATGAATTTTAGAACGATTTGCTCTAGTTCATTGAAGAATGCTGTTGGTATTTTGATAGGAGTTGCATTAAATCGGTAGATTGCTTTAGGCAGGATGGCCATTTTGACAGTATTAATTCTTCCTATCCATGAGCATGGGATGTGCTTCCATTTATTGGTATCTTCTTTAATTTCTCTCATGAGTGTCTTGTAGTTTTCAGAGTATAGGTCTTTCACTTCCTTGGTTAGGTTTATTTCTAGGTATTTTATTCTTCTTGATGCAATTGTGAATGGAATTGTTTTCCTGATTTCTCTTTCTGCTAGTTCATTTTTAGTATATAGTAATGCCACAGAATTCTGCATATTAATTTTGTATCCTGCAAGTTTGCTGAATTCAGATATTAAATCTAGTAGTTTTGGAGTGGATTCTTTAACGCTTTTTATGTACAATATCATGCCATCTGCAGACAGGGACAGTTTAACTTCTTCTTTGAAAATTTGGATGCCTTTTATTTTTTTGTGTTTTCTGATTGCTGTGGCTAGGACCTCCAGTACTATGTTGAATAGAAGTGGGGAGAGTGGGCATCCTTGTCTTGTTCCCGATCTTAAAGGAAAAGCTTTCAACTTCTCACTGTTTAGTATAATGTTGGCTGTGGGTTCGTCATATATGGCCTTTATTATGTTGAGGTACTTGCCCTCTATATCCATTTTGTTGAGAGTTTTTATCATGAATGGATGCTGAATTTTGTCAAATGCTTTTTCAGCACCTATGGAAGATGATCGTGTGGTTTTGGTCTTTATGTTGATGTGGTGGATGATGTTGATGGATTTTCAAATGTTGTACCATCCTTGCATCCCTGGAATAAATCCTACTTGATCATGATGGATGATCTTTTTGATGTATTTTTTGAATTCAATTTGCTAATATTTTGTTGAGTATTTTTGCATATATGTTCATCAGGAATATTGCTCTGTAATTTTCTTTTTTTGCCTGGTTTTAGTATTAGAGTGATGCTGGCCTCATAGAATGAGTTTGGAAGTATTCCCTCTTTTCTACTTTTTGGAAAACTTTAAGGAGGATGGGTTTTAGGTCTTCACTAAATGTTTGATAAAATTCAGTGGTAAAGCCATCTGGTCCAGGGGTTTTGTTCTTATGTAGTTTTTTGATTACCAGTTCAATTTCGTTGCTGGTGATTGGTCTGTTCAGATTTTCTGTTTCTTTCGGGGTCAGCCTTGGAAGGTTGTATTTTTCTAGAAAGTTTCCATTACTTCTAGGTTATCCAGTTTGTTAGCATATAATTTTTCATAGTATTCTCTAATAATTCATTGTATTTCTGTGGTGTCCATAGTGATTTTTCCTTTCTCATTTCTGAATCTGTTTATGTGTGTAGACTCTGTTTTTTCTTGATAAGTCTGGCTAGGGGTTTATCTATTTTCTTTATTTTCTCGAAGAACCAGCTCCTGCTTTCATTGATTTCTTTTCTTTCTATTGTTTTATTCTTCTCAATTTTATTTATTTCTGCTCTTATCTTTATTATGTCCCTCCTTCTACTGACTTTGGGCATCATTTGTTCTTCTTTCTCTAGTTTCGTTAATTGAGAGTTTAGAGTGTTCATATGGGATTGTTCTTCTTTCCTGAGGTAGGCCTGTATTGCAATATACTTTCCTCTTAGCACGGCTTTCACTGCATCCCACAGATTTTGTGGTGTTGAATTATTGTTGTCATTTGTCTCCATATATTACTTGATCTCTATTTTTATTTGGTCATTGTTCCATTGGTTATTTAGGAGCATGTTGCCAAGCCTCCATGTGTTTGTGGGATTTTTCATTTTCTTTGCATAATTTATTTCTAGTTTCATACCTTTGTGATCTGAGAAACTGGTTGGTACAATTTCAATCTTTTTGAATTTACCAAGGCTCTCTTTGTGGCCTAGGATCTGATCTATTCTTGAAAAGAGCACTTGAGAAGAATGTGTATTCTGCTGCTTTTGGGTGTAGAGTTCTGTAGATGTCTGTTAAATCCATCCGTTCTAATTTGTTGTTCAGTGCCTCTGTCTCCTTACTTAGTTTCTGTCTGGTTTATCTGTCCTTCAGAGTGAGTGGAGTGTTGAAGTCTCCTAGAATGAATGCATTCCATTCTATTTCCCCTTTTAATTCTGTTAGTATTTGTTTCACTATGTAGGTGATCCTATGTTGGGTGCATAGATATTTATAATGGTTGTATCTTCTTGTTGGATTGATACCTTTATCATTATATAATGTCCTTCTTTGTCTCTTGTGACTTTCTTTGTTTTGAAGTCTATTTTGTCTGATACAAGTACTGCAACACCTGCTTTTTCCTCCCTATTAGTTGCATGAAATACCCTTTTCCATCCCTTCACTTTTAGTCTGTGTATGTCTTTGGGTTTAAAGTGAGTCTCCTGTAGACAGCATATAGATGGGTCCATTCAGTGACTCTATGTCTTTTGATTGGTGCATTCAGACCATTTACATTTAGGGTGATTATTGATAGGTATGTACTTATTGCCATTGCAGGCTTTAGATTTGTGGTTACCAAAGGTTCAAGAGTGATTTCCTTACTATCTAAGTGTCTAACTTAACTCACTTAATATGCTATTACAAACACAGCTTAAAGGTTCTTTTTTTTCTCCTCCTTTTTCTTCCCCCTCCATCCTTTATATATTAGGTATCATATTCTGTACTCTTTGTCTATCCCTTGATTGACTTTGGGGATAGCTGATTTAATTTTGCATTTGCTTAGTAATTAACTGTTCTACTTTCTGTACTGTGGTTTATTACCTCTGGTGACAGCTATTAAGCCTTAGGAACACTTCCATCTATAGCAGTCCCTCCAAAATACACTGTAGAGATGGTTTGTGGAAGGTAAGTTCTCTCAGCTTTTGCTTATCTGGAAATTGTTTAATCCCTCCTTCAAAGTTAAATGATAACCTTGCCAGATAAAGTATTCTTCGTTTGAGCCCCTTCCGTTTCATTGCAATGAATACATCATGCCACTCCCTTCTGGCCTGCAACGTTTCTGCTGAGAAGTCTGATGATAACCTGATGGGCTTTCCTTTGTATGTGATCTTATTTCTCTCTCCAGCTGCTTTAAATAGTCTGTCCTTATCCTTGATCTTTGCCATTTTAATTACCATATGCCTTGGTGTTGTCTTCCTTGGGTCCCTTGTGTTGGGAGATCTGTACACCTCCATGGTCTGAGAGACTATCTCCTCCCCCAGATTGGGGAAGTTTTCAACAATTACCTCCTCAAAGACACTTTCTATCCCTTTTTCTCTCTCTTCATCTTCTGGTACCCCTATAATGTGAATATTGTTCCATTTGGATTGTTCACACAGTTCTCTCAATATTCTTTCATTCTTAGAGATCCCTTTTTTCTCTCTGTGCCTCAGCTTCTTTGTATTTCTCTTCTCTAATTTCTATTTCATTTATCATCTCTCCACTGTATCTAATCTGCTTTTAAAACTTTCCAGTGTATGTTTCATTTCTGATACTGTGTTCTGTAATGATTGGATCTCTGACCGGAAGTCCTCCATGAGTTCTTGAATATTTTTCTGTACCTCCATGAGCATGTTAATAGTTTTTATTTTGAAATCCCTTTCAGGCAGATTCATGAGGTCGATTTCATTTGAATCTTTCTCAGGGGTTGCATTCATATTCATAATTTTACTTTGAATCAGGTTCCTTTGGTGTTTCATATTTGTATATAGCGCCCTTTAGTGCCCAGAAGCTCTGCTCTCTGGAGCTGCTCAGCCCCTGAAGCAATGTCAGGGGACGTAGGTTTTGGTGCCTGAGGGGAGGAAAGAGCTGTTTCCTGCTTCCCAGCTTCTGTGCCTTTCTCCACTGCCAGAACCAGTGGGCTGAGCACACAGGTATAAGCCTCTATGCTTTGCGTTTGTAGTTGCTGTAGAAAGAGCTTCCCTCTGGCTGGCCTAATGCCAGGGCAGGGTTTGCTGGTTTGCAAGCCAGGTGGGGCTGGCTGGGAGAAAGGCGCAGTAGGCTGCTTATCACGGAGGGGGTCGTTGGAGCTGTGTAGTGAGCCAGGGAGCTGGAGCTCCTGAAGATGGTGAAAGTTCCCAATCTGCTGGGCAGAGTGCACCCGGACAATTTTGTCTACCTGTCCTTTCTTCTGAGCAATAAGCTCTGTGCAATCCTTGCCCCCTTAGCAGCCCTCTTGCTGTTACGAAGTCTCTCAGACTGCCCGCCTTTCTTTTGTCCCAGAGCAGCCGGATATGGATCCCTACTTTCCACAACTGGCTGGAATCTCAGTCTGTCCAGGTATTCTATCTTAGCTTTCCAACCCCCTAATCACAAGAGAATCATAAAACACCATGAAATGTAGGTTTGTGCCCCCAGATCATATCTCCAGAGTTAGGTATTTAGCAGTCCCAGGCCTCCACTCCCTCCCTGCTCCGTTTCTCTTCCTCCCCCCAGAGAGCTGGGGTGGGGGAAGAGCTTGGGTCCCGCTGGGCCACAGCTTTGGTACATTTCCCTGTTCCATGGGGTTTATTCTTTTCCCCACGTGTATGCAGTTTGGCATGTTCTCTTTACTGTTACTCTTTCAGGATTAGTTCTATTAGTTATATTTTCATTTTATATGCGGTTTTAGGAGGAGCCTCTGTCTCATCTCTCATGCCACCTTCTTTAATCCTCTCTCTCTTTTTTTTTAAACTAAAAGTTGCATGGAAAAAGCAATGCTGACCTAAAGCCCCAGCTGACCATGAGAGAAACAGGCTAATGGTGAGAGCTGTGCCTCTTGTGCCCGTCCCCACAGCAGCTCTCGACCTCTCTGGCAGAGGGACTTGGAGGGCCCTTCCAGCTCCCAGGGAGCAGGCCTGACTTCTCTCTCTCTGAATGGAGATGCTGCAGAGGAGAGGCCGTGTCTCATACAAAAAGAAAACAGAAACAGTACTGGGTACTGGGTGCAGAATTATTTTACTAAGCAAGTATTTGTTTTTATGAGGCATCAGCAATTTTTTAAGGTTATATACTGAGTAATTGCAATCATTGATTACATTAATGGATTACCTCTGGAGAAGGAATCTAATTACATTTTTTTTACAAATTGCAAAACCTAGATTAATTTCAAACTTTCTTGGCAGCCCCTTTGTTCTTTTACTGAGCTCTGTGACAGGGTATGAGTCAGGAGACTCAAATCACAGCAAAGAAACTGGAATGCTAAAAAGACTTTGTCCATTCATTCAACAAATACTCGAGCTCCTTGACTTCTCTCTATGGACCAGCTCTGTTTCAGGTGCTAGAGAAACAGATGTGAACAAGACACTGTTTGATTTCTTCTTGTTGTTTTCCAAAGGATTAACCAACTCCAAGAGCCATAAAATCCCAGATGTTCTTGAACTCATTTCAGTAGCTATTGGGCTTTATTTTCTGAATGCCACAGTTAGGGCTTGGTGTCTGCAACCCAACTTGGTGTCAGCCTCTGTGGCCCCGAGAGGAAAACCTAAAGGAAGAGGCAAAGGATTAAGTAGCAGGAGAAGGGGGAGGAAAACAAGAGGAAGAGCCCTTGGCCAAGCGGTATACGTATTGAAGGTGGATTATTTATTGGAGATGGGAAAATGTAACAGAACTTGAAAAAAGAGAAACACAAATAGCTAATAACCATTCAACCTCTCTAATAATTACAGAAATGGAAGTTTCAAACATGAGTAATTATTTTTTGTCAACCAAATTAGCATATACTTGAGTGAGAAAAGGATTTTCAGTGTAGGTAAAATTAGGCAAGACTAAACTGGTTTGACTTTTCTGAAAAGCAATTTGGCAATTACATATCAAGAATCTTAAAAAAAATGTATGTTATCTTTTGAGCCAATACTGCTCTAGGAATTTATCCTGAACAAACTACCAAAAATATGGTCAAAGATTTATGCACAAAGATCATCATTAACACATTATCATTATATCCCAAAACTGGCACAACATAAACACTTAACTTCAGAGGAAAGGTTAAGTACATTATGCATATCCATATGGTAGAATATTAAGACACCATTAAAATTATGTTGATGAAGAATTTTGATGACAAGGGGAAATGCTTATGATATAATTATAAACCAAACTCGGGGTAGAGTTATATATAAAATATGATTTACACCATGGAAAGAAATGCAAGAGGATGCATGCTGCAGCAGTCAGTAATTTGCCACTTGGTGGTGGAATTTTGGAGGACGTTTTCTGCTGTTTTACATTTTTCTGTCAAATTGCTCTGTGATAATCCTATTTTATATTGATAATCAGAAGAAATGAAATAAATTGATGAAAAAAAGAGATAAAACATTCATCTACATCTAATGAGGAAGGAAAAGGAAATGGCTTTGGGGTAGGCGTTCCGGAGAAGGATTACAACAGAGTGATAAAGGGTTCAGACGGTGGGCAGATGCTTGCTGTCCCACTGAGACAGAAGGAAATCTGTCTCAGATTTGCTTCCTCCTTTCAGATTCACCAGATTTAACATCATGTTTCATTCTCCCTGACAACTCTTAAATAAACAGACCTGAGTCTACGGGATTTTAAAAGTCTCATTCAGTTGCTACTATTTTCAGCCTCCAAATTGAATCCTAGTTGGTCCTAGAAACTTGATATAGTGATGCATAAGAAAAATGTTTCAAAATAATTTTGAAAAAATTCATTTTCCAAAAAAATTACTTCAAGAAATCCTTAATACTGTAATCCAATTCCTTCTACCTCCAAAAAAAACACAGTACTGTCACCAATTGACTCTTCTGTCTACATGCTTTCTCTGGAGATTCCATCTTCCTGAAGGGAGATGAGCTGGATAGTCTTGGAAAGCTTCTGAAAGGGGGCCCTGTCTGTTCAGCATTTATTTTGTGCACAGTAAACCATAAATACTTAATGATGAGGCCAACAATGGTAACTAAGTTGATCGATAGTGAGCATGGGATCAACATTCCACTTCCATGCCCCACCAGGATGGCTGCTGACAGAATGGAGGAAAACTACCACATTTAGAGGAGACACTGGGCTACTCTGCCCTCACTTTCTTCATTCATCCACTGGTCATCCCCCGGTTGATGGCAGCTCAGTGTCCCCACAGCGAGGGCTGAGGTTGTTCTAAGAACTTGTTGGAGGAGCTGATATGGAGGGTGACAGCCACCTCCTCAACAGTGTCCTTTGGCCATGCAATTTTAATAAGCTCAAACCCAAGAAAAGAAAAAGGAGCCTAGGATCATGTTGAATTATTCACAGCTCCAATCGGAGAAGGCAGAAGAACCCCTCTGCTGAGAGTAATTAATAGCTATTCATTAATGTTTTCCCCCCCTTCATAATGGTTTAGTGGGAATCCAGTTTAAAAAATCAAAAGATAGAAGAAAATCTAACTACCTTCTTAAATTTGAGTTCATGAGTATTTAGTGAATTTACAAATATCATTGCAGTTGACAATTCTTTCCTCAAGAATAATTTTGAAGAGCTTAGTATTATTTAAACTTATTTAAGCACACTCATGAAAACTAATTTTCATACATTAGTGACCATGATCAAAGTGGTCTTGTTAAACAACAGAATAAAAATAGTTGTCAGAGTAGTGACTCTATGGCATCTCACTACGCTGATGGACAGTGACTGCAATGGGGTTGGGGGGGGAACCTGATGAAGGGGGTAGTGTAATCACTATAATATTACTCATTTAATTGTAGATTAATGATATCAAAATAAACTAAAAAAAAGAGAGAAAAAAAAAGAAACAAAAAAAAATAGTTGTCAGCCTTGAAACTTGAAGGCCAAAGAGATATATGATTTGTGCATTTATCAGATGCCAAAGTTGAATTAGCTTTTGAATGTTGTGACTATATCTTATTTCTATATACAGAAAGAGAAATGTAAGTTCAACAAAATACAGTTAATTCTTCCCGACACTTCAAGGAAAGCTTTCTTTTCCATATTCCAAGCCCATAGTTAGTACTGATAAATACTGTTCTCAGAGATAAAGACAGTTGCTGCGCTCTGTAAGGAATGAGCTAGAAAGCAGCTCGTTCAGACTTTGTCCACACTCATCAGAGCCTCAGCCTTCCCACAAAGCACTTATGCAAGCACACCCACTTAGGAGGTGACCTAACCTTATTTTACCAAGTCTCACATACCCACTTCTGAAAGCCTGGTCCAGACCACTCTGATCTCACGTCTGGAATATCACAGAAGGTTCCTCAGAATCCAGACTCCCCCACCATCCATCCATCCCATACATGGCTGACAAATGAACTTAGGTATCACCAAATTATAACACACACCATATGGCTCTACCACAAGTTATTTAACCTCTGTAAGCCTCAATTTCCTCATCTGTAAGACAGATATAATAACAATATGCTCAAGGGAAAGTTGGGGTTTAAGTTAAATAATGCCCTTCAGGTACATACTATGGCCACCGGCCCATGTTAACATTCAGTTAGTAGTGGTTTTATTTCACGAGAACGCAGGCTCCATGAGGGTGGGAATTGCTGCCTCTTTCATCTGGTGCCTAGAACAGTTCCTGGTTAAATGGTAGGAGCTCAATAAATTAAACACGTGAAGGATTGCAGGCCTAGTTCAATGCCACTATTCGTGCCCCACTCTCCTGGGCTGAGCTGGTCTTTGCCTTCTCTGGAGGCTGCTAACAGCATTTAGTTTGCCCAGGTCCTGTGGCACCGGCCTCTGCCGTCTTGAGGTGATGTCCCCGCTCTGTGTTCCCTAGTAGACTTAGCCCCCAAGGCCCCTCTTTCACTGCCTGTTCAGATGCTGTGCACAGCACAGGCCTCGGCAAGCACTGGAATGAAGGCCCTGCCAGATCACTCCAAGAACAAGCAAAGATGGCTCTTGGTCACCCAGAGCCACAAAGCTCTGGCTGAGAACTGTAAACACTGAAGATCCCAGTTCCTCTCCTTCCATGTAATGAGGCAATGGGGCCGACTTAGTACTTTTTTAAACTGTACATTTCTGTTAGGTCTGCTAAGCTAAACAGTATCTGGATCTCAAACCTTAATCATAGGCCAGAGGTCCCTCCTCTTTTTGATGTGGAGAGGTCATTTTTACTTCCTGGAAATTACAAGATCCCTTTGGGGTAGAAGCTGACAGCCCTGACTGGTGGGGGGCTGGGGCGAGGGCAGTAGGACACACTGCTAACGTGACACCCACACAAAGCTGGGCCGGCGTGTCGCTGTGTCGGCATTCCCCCCACTCACTGCCTGAAGGAACAGCCCTTCCTTCTCTGCCCCTCCCATGGGAGGATGTGCCCAGGAGCTCAGGGCAGGAGGGACATTTTAATACACTTCCTTTTCCCAGTTTCCCTGGCAACTGTGCAGCATCCAGAAGCTCCAGGAGTGAGGCGATGGGATGGGTGGTCTGTGGATGCAAACGCTGATGTTGGTCCCCCGTGGTGTCACCTCCACACCCATGTTTAGCAGCCTCTCAGCCTCAAAAGGTCACACACACACACACACACACACACACACAAAACACACACACACACACACACACACACACACACTCCCCCTGGCTGACTGCTCATTTCTAATTTGGGGCCAGGTGCCCAAGCAAAAGGCCTCAGGGAAATGTTATATAATTAGACTAATTTTACCAACGTGAACTGAGAGGTGGGTCTGAGACTGAAGGACTCCTGACACCAGGTGTCCTTGGTGTCCCTTCGTGGGGTTTCTGGATTCAGATAGGCTATACAGGACACATGGGGTGGGGGGGGCATACTTAATTTTGTATCAGCAGCTGGTTATGGGCTAACAGCAAGGAACAGGGAGTCTGAGCTCGTACCCCATCAAGGGTGGCCGATTCAAGGGATCCAGCCTAAGAACAACCGATGTAGAAAGAGGGGTACCGGCAAGACCATTCAGAGGCAAACTGCCTAGAAAGTAGAAGGATGTCGTCTCTACCTCTGAAATGAGTTTCATTCTAAAACCTCATTTGTAAGTCAGTTATTTTGAATTCAGAACCCATTTCCAGAGAAGGCATGTCTGTTATAAATGATGATTGGGTTTCTAGGCTAGTCCACAAAGGCCTATTTAACTCATAATGTAGATGAAATACTATACATTTGCAATGAAAAGCAATAGAAAAAAATCCTGTTATGATACCAGTAATTAAATGGAAAAGAAAAACAGAGAAGTGAAAAATAAATAGCTTTCTTTCATTTCCTTTGGATACTAGAGCTCTTAGGTGGAGGGGGTGGCCTGCCTGGTTGCTCACGGAGAGGAAGGTCTTCGTTTACTTCAGATAATAGGATGGAGGGTGAGCAGTTGGTGGGCGGGCAGGGGCAGAGGATGACGTAGAACCATCCTTTCGGGTAATGAAAAAAAAAATAGTGTATTTGGGAAAACAGGCAGAGAGGAGAAAAGAGTAGGCTTGTCTCATGAGTAGAAGGAGGGCTCTTTGGGTGAGGAAAGGGCAGAATTCAGCAGTTTATGAAGGCCTGGGCTGCAGTCCACCTCTGTGTCTTAGCTGTAGCTCTGGGCCAGGAGCTCCAGCTCCGAGTCCCGGTCTCCTCACTGGCAACCTCAAATATGCCGCCAGTACAAGACCTGCATGGTGTACACTGTGCTGCACCCTCCTGTTCCCCTCATAGAAGCGCTTGTTGCCCGGGTTCTGGAATGGCTGTTGGCCTTCAGGAGTCACCCCTACAGGGATTGCTCAGACACAGAGAGCTGCAAGTCCAAGGTTACCCCTCATCCAGCAGCCCACGTCCAAGACAGGACCAGTGTGGGCAGATAAGGCCAAGCCATCTCGGCCCAATTCAGGGAACTCTGAAGGGCCACTGTAGGACCAGAGCCCTCTGAGAGGTGTCCCTAGGCATGCATCAGAGCTTGCCTTCTCCCTCTGCCAACCCCTGCTTCCGCCCCCTTCCTTTCCCGGAGGACACCCCTGAGTTAACAGCCTCGTGCTAAACTCCATCTAGAGTGTGCTTCCCAGTGAACCCAACCTGTAACAGCCTGGCCCAGACTAGGCACAGGCAATGATGAGACTCTTTCCTGCCCGCCTCTCCCTACCTGCACATGGCACAGATCAGCAGAAACCCCTAAGGACACCTCTAAGTAGCTTTGGGATTGGGGCTAGGGGCAAGCAAGGATTGTGGTCACTCAAGGGAATGTGCATTTCTATCCCACTGAAAATGGCTAGGGAAGATAACCTAAAAGGTTTTGTTTTTAATATAGATGTGTTCATAATCAACAGTTTATAATCTGGGAATACAATCTGTATAAAAAATTTGAGGATGGTTTGCTTGGTTCTGCTCTGTCCAATGCGGTAACCACTGGCCATGTGAGGCAATTAGACATTCAGTCCCTTGGCTGCACTGTTCATATCTTGTAGTCATATGTGTGGGGCTCATGCTTATCATACTGGGAAATGCAGATTTATAGATCATTTCCATCATTACATGAAGTCCTCTTGGACAGAACTTGTTGGAATGCTGAACTATAAAAAAGGAATCAAAGAATGTTTTAAGTGTACTCTGTACAAACCTTCCAGGGCAGGCTCCTGAGACAGATATGCAAGGAGAGTGAAGCAAGACAAGGAACATGTATTTTTGGCTAAGGTTTGGCTCTACCTCCCACCCCCACACACAGAATTCTAGTTCTGTACAAGCTGGGCTGAAATCCACAGAGAGCTACTTTAGGTAAGCCTGAATGACCCAGAACCACACAGGCCTCCCAGCCTGTTGTGACCTCCACACTCAAGCCAGAGTCAGCTATCAGGAAGACAAAGAAGAGTGCAAATGGCACAGAATGTCAGCCCTAGAGCCTAAGTAGGGCAGGGGGGTCAGCCCCAGAATCATCTCAGAGGTCCTTACAATGTGCCCCAAACACTGTAGCTCAGTCTGGTAACTCTATCACTAATACAGTGGCCAATGAAACATCCTTAAACCTGATCAATTCATGCAGCCCTTCTTCTTAGTCAATAAACAGAGACATCTGGGGTTCCTGCCAATCACTAAAGATGACTGAATGAGCAACGGCAGAGTCTACGGCCTCAGCAGCGTTTCAGTCTCTCGAGTGACCCTCCCCGCTCCACCTCACTGTCACTTTGGATCTGATTCTTGCCTTCTGTCCACTCCACAGACCTGCCACTTCAGATCCACCTGGCTTCCCCAAAACCCTTCCCTTGTCAAGACTTCAGTTCCACCTTTTCCCATGGTCCTGGCTGCAGAACAGTCCCATTAATGTCATGTCCAGCCCTGCCTCCCAAGAAGACAGGCCAGGCAGAGCTGTAGCCCCCCTCACCCAACTGATGGATTACAAGCTATCTTCAAGGCCAACTTATTACCTATTTCCCTGCAATTCTTGGACTTTCTTATTTGGTAACACAGAATGGCAGAACCACAACCATGGCCAGCACCACCCATCACGGACAGTGAAAATAAGAACTTTTTCCTCAGAATAGGAATATCACCCCTCCACCTCCTCCTCAACCCTAACAGCATCTCCTATCTTCTTCCTAGAGCCTCTTCTCCCTATGCCCCCAGCCCTCTCGCAGTACCCCCTTTGGGGACTCCTGAATAGAAGAGTATCTGACCATGGTTCCTATCAGAAACTGCAGCCTTCCTGGAAGGCGGGCTGGGCTACACCAGTTGGGGCAGAGTCATTTCCATACTCCCCTCAATGACTTCAGTACAAATGTACTCACAGTGTATTTATCTGCAAAGCTCTAGAAACGTTACTTTTTAGACACTTAGTATGTAACTCTTCTTTCAGAGACCCATTATTGTCTAAACTCCATTCTTATTGGATACACCTGATAGATTAGATGGCTGCTTCGGCTGCTATCCCACTGAGGATCCCAGACCTGGAAATTTTCTGCTTTGAAACTCCTTTCACAATATGACAGACACACTGTTGCCATTCTGCACATAATACTCTCCACCACTTCACTTCCACACTGTAAACACCTGAGGCAGGCTCCCATCATATACACCTGGGCAGACAGCAGCCCCCAGCAGACCCACCAACATGTGCGGCCATATAACGGGCACACTCACCAGCACGGGCTGCGGAGAGTTGAGTGGAAAACCCCAAGTCCACGAAATGCCATTTCAGAGCCCTTCCCCCATGTCCATGTGCTATGGGGTCCTCGGCACCAGCGCAGTGCTGTGTTCCGATAAGAACACCTAATGCTGCTCGACATCAGACTTTATAGAGCTACTGACTGATTTTGCATGAGTCACTTCATTTAATTTAAATTTTATAATGACTCTCAAGACAAGTATTATTACCTCTGCTATACAGATGAGCATACCAGGTTTAAAACATTTGCATGGTTTGCCCAGTTTGCCTAGAGAGCGCCAGAGCTGGAATTCAGTCCAATGTTCCCTGGCTTCCATGGAGCTTGAAGCCTGTTTATAGATGAAGGAGACCATTGGAGATACGAGATAGAGATTTCAAGCTACATGTTAGGAAGCTACTCCCAGATAACACACATGATGCCAAAAAGGAACTACACCTGCTTCTTCCATGTTGTTGTATTCAATTAACAAAAAAGGAATATGGAAGAAAAGTAAATTAACAAAGCTTTTACCAAATAGAAACAGATAAACAACCCACAAATAACTCTAAAGTCCTGCTTCTGTGTGAGAGGTTGTAATAAATGCGGTATTTCCTTTCCCATCTGCCATGCAAAGGCCCACCCATGCTCTCTCCTCCCATGAGCCTTCACTGACCTCTGCAGCCCCTACCAATACCTCCAGATCAAGAGTTCATGAACTTTAAAGCGCTGAGAATCTCACAGATTCCTGGACTCCACCCCTAGAGATTCTGGTTCAACAGGTCTGGGCTGGAGCCCAAGAATTTGCATCTCCAACAAGTTCCAGGTGATGCTGAAGCTGCTGGTCCATGGACCACATTTGAGTAGCCCTGGTAAAGACTCTGATAGGACCTTTACCACACAATGTAGAGCTTGCTTAATTTTTCTGTTAAGCTATTCTGGCTCCCAGAGGCCTCTCCTCTGCCCTTCCCAGAGTCCTATCATCTTCAGAAGCAGCCTCACCCCAAAGCCCAGGACCAATCCTGACTGCACTTAGAGGCTGCTGCTCTAAAATAGTCTCCCACCTTCTTCAAGGCATAGTACCCCAACCTCTGCACTCTAGATCTTCAAATGGGGCTTTTCTCATAACCGTTGTTTTCTATTTCTTATTCTAACTTCCTAGGTGCTCCTGATTTCTTGTAGAACTGGGGCCTGCTTTCCTTTGGCAAAGCCTCTTCCCTATTAGGTTATGTAGTCATCAAAACCCAAAGCAATATCTACTGTATTCACACCTGCTCACGCACCGCCTTGATGGCAAGTGTCCACTGCCCAGACATCTATGTCTCAGCCAACAGATTCCCTATTGCTCAGCTTCCCCTGCCTGCTAGAACACTCAGCCCCTGACCCTGATCCTCCCCTCACTGCTGCAGCTCGCCTGGACTGTGAGCTCTGAGGGTTTCAGCTCATGGAAAGATGAATCACCTGCCATACTGAGCTTCCTTTTCAGCACCCAGAGCTTGGACAGTTTCCCCAAGAGGGCCAAGAAGAGGCAGATCCTAGGCCATCCCCATTTTTCCCTTTCTGTAAAAAACCGGCCATGCCTCTGTGATACGGTAGTTTTGTCTTATATTTTGCTTTTATGTCCTCTGCAATGAATTCTTGCTGATTTATGACTGGAGGTCAGGACCCATGATGTGTGCATGTCAGCAGCATTAGCCTGCACTCTAGGTAGTCAATAAATAGTAACCAAAAAACAGTTTGACCCCTTGCCTGGTTGGCACCTGGAAACACATTATCCAGTTTGGAAAGCAGGAGACCTTTTAATATCCCCTCCAGAACCTAACTTGGGGCATCTCACAGAATAGACACTACATGAATATTGAATGAGTAAATGAACAAATGGTTGAAGGACGCCAGGGGGGTGGCACCTAATTCTCCTTTGTGGTGTCCATATCGGTATGCTCAGCCGGAAGAAAACAACTTCCAATCTGCAGAAGCTGAGAGAATGCCTCTAGGCCAGACTTCCAACTAATTCCCAGCACAAAATTGGATCTGCACATTCAGATGAGCTGTGGCTTGAAGACTACAATTACACCAACACAGCAGTTCTCAGATTTGTTTCAGTACATGGATCATCAGTACAACTTTAGCAGAAAAGGTTGTACCCTACCTCCACCCCATCCCACCCCTTATCCAGGCCTCCTCCCTTCCCTACTAAGGCCAGCTCAAAAAGAAACTCCATCTTATGTATTCCATTTCCATCACTGACCCCTAGCCAGGCCAGCCATCTAAGTAGGTGGAATTTTCATCTATATATGCATTATGATTTTCAAGTATCTCCACACTATCTTTAATCACATCCTTGTCATTCCTTTGGGTGAGAGAGTCTGAAAAACAAAAATGTTATCAGGGAAGGTAATCCACAAAGACATTCACACCTCAATGCAAAAAAGCTCATCAAATAAGTAAACCTGTTGTCTAGCAGAAGCCTGAAGGAATGGGACAAAGGAAAGTTCTGATGGGCAGGGAAAAGTTGTGAAGGAAAGGTGTGTCCTGGCCTGAGTTACTGCTACAAGAGCAGGTGTAGGAGTGATAACATGTTAAGGGGTTTGTGTTCTTTGTCTGGCTTGCTGCAGAAATACCACTGGAGCTCTGGGAGGAGAGGCACAGGGCAGCTGTGGGTATCCTGACAGGTTTACAATGTCCCCTGCACGGGCTGTGTATGGGCAGAGAGACATGGAATGGTTTGCAAAGAGCAAAGACTTCAGAATACCAAGAGACATATGGAGACACTCCATTGGTTGCATTTCTTTGCTACCAAGCTTCCACAAACCTGGGGATGTTTTCTTGCTGGTGGTGACCCTGCTGGATACAAGTGTTGCAAGCAACAGGCAGCACACAATGGACTGCACACATTAAGGGCCTCACAAGGGCTGGGTTCCTAAGTGGAGGCAGGGAAAGAAAAATGGCTGACACTGCTGGGGTCCTAAGCTTCTAATGCCTGGGATGTTTACCTCACTAGGCTGTTTTACATAACATCAGCCAAAAACAAAAACAAAAAATTGCTGGAGGGAGTCCGCTGGAGTTCAGACTTGGATTCCAGTCTCCGATTCCTCTAAAGCCTAGATGAGATGATCTCCCTGGCTAGATTACCTTGTCTGCAAAGGAGCCAGAACAACGTGGACTGGGCTTCTGGGGGAACCTCGAGCCACCCTCCAAAGATCATTACAGTTGCTATGAACAAAGAGTTAGTTATTGTTGTTACAATTACTATTTTCATCCCAAAGCCTTTGGTCTACCACACTCATCTTGTTCTGACCACGCAGGGATGACCTAGAAATCCAGGTAACTCCCAGGTAACTGGGAGGCCAGAATGGGAGGACAGTTTAGAGGATAGATGAGCAGGCTGGTTCAGGAGCTGACAGGGCAGTTCATGGGGCAAGGAGCCAATAGAAGTCTAAGGCCACAAGGCCACTGCCAGCAGGCCCAGGCAAGGGACAGGCTGGGGTGGCCAGAGGGAGTCAGCACCAGGGAGGCTGGGGCTCAGGGGAAGGGTGTGCTAGTTCTGGAAAGAGAGAAAGGTGTGGAAGAGGCCAGATGGGGGTGGGGGGCACCAGCAGGGCTTGCCTAAGCAGAGTAAGATGAGAGCTCTGTGCAGAGATCCACACCAGAGTAGAAGACACACTGGGCTTCTCACCAGCACTAGCCTGGGTGGGGCTGGTCCCCGAAACTGAGCTAACCTGTAGGCTCCTGTCGTGAGAGCTTTGGGGGAGGGAGCCGAGTATGTCATTCAGGTGTGTGCATTAGACGAGATGGTCCTGGGCTTTGCGTCTTCTCCCTCTTAGCAGTCCTTGTTCCTCCACAGTCTTGGTCCTCATCTCTGTCTCTCTCCCTCTTTAACTACATGTCTTATTTCTTCTGATCCCACTTTCCAGAGCTACTGGCGAGCCTGTTTCCGAGTCACTGGGGTGTGGGATGAGTACCCTCAGGACGGTGAGGTGGAGAGCAGGCATGTGGGGTGAAACCATCTCTCTCCTTCCCTCCCTGGCCAGCTGGGAATGTGCCGTGTGACCATCCAATCTAATTAGCTGAACTTTCAGTCTTGACAGATGAGGCTTTAAGAAAAAAAAACTCTAGCTTTCTTGGCTCTCAGCCTCTTGAAAGATAATGGAGAGGATCTGATTGCAGGGAAGTGGAGCCGGGCTCCTGGATTCCCACTGCCAGAGGCAATCAACTGTGAACTGAAACCTCCATCTTGAAAACGCCAAATGGAATGAGCAAACCTGAGCTCACAAGCAGAGGCTCGGGAGCCTCAGGGCTGGAACCCTGAGGGAACCTTGACAGCGGCTGCCCCAAGTTGGCCAGCAGAGCAGGAGATGGTGGGGGGGGCTGCCCTCCCACACCTTCCAGTGGGTGCCTGCCCCGTGGCCCCAGGCAGGCTCCTCCGCAGCACCCACCGGCCTCCCTGGGGTTGCCTGGTGCAGCCCCCACCCAGCTCGACTCCATACCAGCTCCTTCTTGCAGGAGCACTCACCTGTTGGCAACAGCATCTTCCCAGACCCTGCTTCCTGGGCCTCCTGGCTGCCCGTCCTTATCACAGGCCACCCAGGCTCCCCTCCCACCCACCTCCCCTTGCCCTGTCACAGTCGGTGTCCAGGGCCCCACCTGTGCCAAAAGAGCATGTCAAAGAGATGCCAGTGTCAGGCAGAGCAAAGGCATAGCCACTTGGGATGGCCTCAGGGGCTCTTGGAGGCTGCAGAACACCTAGAATTCTCCAAACAAGCACTGCAACCCCAGGCTGGACTGCAGAGCATGAAAAGTCTATGGGGATGAGTTCTAGTGAGAGGAGGAAGTGGCACCGTTTAAGATGACACAGCAGTGCCAGCCTACCTCCCCTGGCCACTGCTAATCTGATTCTGACATATTCAAAACACTAAAGCAGACAACCCACTGAGAGAGCTCATCTCCTGCAGCCACCCTCCCATCCTCAGTGGTCTGTGACACTCGCCTGTACTGCTCTAGCTCTGGGGGCGCCAGGAGGATCTGGGTCAGGAGTGCAGCACATAGGAGCCCGTGGAGACCAGACAATGCCACTTGAGGTCACAGGAACCTACTAGGAGGCAGCTGGAAAGTGGGCTGCCCCCCAGAGACAGCCAGGCCTGGGTGGCCTGAGGACACAGTCCTAACTCTGGAAGAAGTTCTGCCTTGTCCCAGGGAGCTCCAGCTAGGGTGGGAAGGAGAAGCGGGCACACAGGACACCTCACCAGCAATCACCATCTAAGCCAGAGTCAGAACCTCTTCTCCAAGTCACCAGACAACTCAGCATTCGAACCTCATATGCAAGAGCACCCCAAAGGCGTGTGCACGTGCGTGCATACACACACACACACACATACACACAGAGGTTTGACACTCTGGCCTTTACTCTCCGAGTTGATTATTATCTCTTTATACTTAGATTTGTAAACCTAGTGGTCACAGATAATTTTATTCTTTCACCTGCTATTCACTTGGCCATAGGGTGAATGAGCTCTTAGCCGGACAGTTAGGCCTCCCACTGGTGGGATGAAGTATTCAAAACCCACAGCATAGTTTTAAACCAAAATGTGCTTTTCTTTTATTTGAACATTTTCTTCCACATCAAGTTTGAGGACCACATACAAATTCCTGATGAAAAATGTATAACCTGAATTTAATCAAAGTCTAAAATATTTGCCAGAAAAAATAAAATCAACTTTCTTTTGGCAAAAATTATTTGAGAAAAATATAAGATATTATAGTCAAATTATAAAATAATCAACCTACTATCAAATGAATGTATTTGATCCCCATTTATAGTATTAAAGAGTACAGATCCCAAATAGCCAAATCAATCCTGAGAAGGAAGAATAAAGCTGGGGGGATTACACTCCCTGACTTCAAGTTTTACTACCAAGCCACAGAAACCAAGACAATTTGGTACTGGCCCAAGAACAGACCGATAGACCAATGGAACAGAACAGAGAGCCCAATATAAACCCACACATACATGGCCAATTAATATACAATAAAGGAGCCATGGATATACAATGGGGAAACAACAGCCTCTTCAACAACTGGTGTTGGCAAAACTGGGCAGCTACATGTAAGAGAATGAAACTGGATTATTGTCTAACTCCATACACAAAAGTAAACTTGAAATGGATCAAAGATCTGAATGTATGTGATGAAACCATAAAACTCTTAGAAGAAAACATAGGCAAAAATCTCTTCAATATAAACATGAGCAACTTTTTCCTGAATGCATCTCCTCAGGCAAGGGAAACAAAAGCAAAAATGAGCAAACTAAAAAGCTTCTGTACAGCAGAGGACACTATCAGTAGAACAAAAAGGCATCCTATAGCATGGGAGAATATATTCGTAAATGATATATCCAACAAGGGGTTAACATCCAAAATATATAAAGAACTCACACACCTCAACATCAAAAAGCAAATAACCCAATTAAAAAATGGGCAGAGGATATGAACAGACAATCCTCCAAAGAAGAAATTCAGATGGCCAACAGGCACACGAAAAGATGCTCCACGTCACTAATTATCAGGGAAATGCATATTAAAACCACAATGAGTTATCATCTCACACCAGTTAGGATGACCAACATCAACAAGACAGGGAACATCAAATGCTGGCAAGGATGTGGAGAAAGGGGAACCCTCCTACACTGTTCGGAATGTAAATTAGTTCAACCATTGTGGAAATCAGTATGAAGGTTCCTCAAAAAACCAAAAATAGAAATACCATTTGACACAGGAATTCCACTCCTTGGAATTCACCCAAAAAAACAAGATCCCAGATTCAAAAAGACATGTGCACCTGCACCCACCCTATGTTTATCACAGCACTATTTACAATAGCCAAGATACGGAAGCAACCTAAGTGTCCATCAGTAAATGAATGGATAAAGAAGAGCTGGTACATATACACAATGGAATATTATTCAGCCATAAGGAGAAAACAATTCCTACCATTTGCAACAACATGGATGGAGCTAGAGGGTATTATGCTCAGTGAAATAAGCCAGGCGGAGAAAGACAAGTACCAAATGATTTCACTCATTTGTGGAGTATAACAACGAAGCAAAACTGAAGGAACAAAACAGCAGCAGATTCACAGACTCCAAGAAGGGACTAGCGGTTACCAAAGGGAAGGGGTAGGGGAGGGTGTATGGGGAGGGAGGGAGAAGGGGATTAAGGGGCATTATGAAGGGGGGTCACGGGGAAGGCAGTATAGCACAGAGAAGACAAATAGTGACTCTACAGCATCTTACTATGTTGACGGACAGCGACTGCAATGGGGATGGGGGGAGACTCGATAATATGGGTGAATGTAGTAACTACAATGTTGCTCATGTGAAACCTTCATAAGATTGTATATCAATGATACCTTAATAAAAAAAGAGTACAGGATTGTCAAATAAGAAATCAGAGTCTGATGTTTTTTTTAATTTGCAACGCTTGATCACAATGATTTGCTAATCTTTGAAAAACCTACTTTATTTCAAAGGGGGCTTATGTGCCCACTTCCCATTGAATGTCATCAATATCTGACCTTTGAAAACTAAAATTGACATTTATTGTACTTCCCACATTATGCCAGCATTGCCAATTATACTTCAGATATGACAGATGCTCACCTGCCCTCTGGCTAAAAATAGCTGTCAACAATGTCAGAAATGGCAAACGTTTGCTGCCTGCCTAATAGCCCATTAGGCCACTTTGTGAAACAAGCAGATGAATCTCTCACCAAAGGATAGCCTCTCCTTCACCCAAAACAGGGTGCCCAGAACCTTTGCATCTATCAGTTGCTGAGATGGCTTTTATCAGATAAAAATAGATCAAGAGCATCCCAGTTCACAAGCATAAGCTGCATACTAGATCCTACAGAACCCAACAGCACTATAGTTCTGGGACAAGGATCCAGAAGCCATCAGGCTCAGAGAAGATTCCACAAACCTTAGCACTCGCCTCGTCTCCGCATCTTTGCCAACACAATGTAACATAATTTCAGAGATGCCACAATGGGTTCTGTACTTCAATTCCAGATATCTATGTGTACAGCCAAAATAGTTCTACCAGGTTTCTCTTGAAATGCATCTGTGCTATTTACACTAAAATAATTCTCCTTGCTGAAAAGCTTTCACAAACTATCTTAATTGCTTGAAGCAATTACACTATATTGTAATTATCGCATTGCCTTGTAATTATTTGCTTTGTGAATGTATCTCCTCCCGCACACACCTCCTCTATCTCCAGACGTGCGCTCACTGGCCTTAGCGTCCACTATGTGCCTGGTATATAGGAAAAATCAGGAACTTTGACTGAATTGAGTGAATGGGAATTGAAGCTGCTATGTCAATGACTTCTTCTTTCCTAGATGCTATTATGACCCCCATAACTTAAGTTATATTTAAAGGGTTATTCAACAAGGCTTATCATGTATCTTGGACATCCGTTGTGGGCCTCTGTTAAATGACTACACCAGGCAACATGGGAAACAAGGAGTCACTGTCAGGTATTTATACATTTGGCTTCTTATATGCCTACCTCCAAAAAGGAAATTAATAAAGCTGATTATTAGTGTTTCTAAGGCAAATCTCACATTAAAATTAAATAAGAATGTTGTGTTGTGCTTAGCTCAATGTCTAGCACATAGGAAAGCACTTTGACCATTAGCTCTCTGCTACTATGTTCTGGTTAGTGTTGCCAGTAATGAAAAAGGCACCTGGTAGGGGAACACTTCAGGTAATGTCTTGCCATTACTGAAACCTGCCCTATCATTTTGGACCAGTGACATTTAGTAACAATCATCCAGGCACCTGGCCACAATCTTTTTCCTGAAACCAATGAATGATTGCTCTGTTTCATTTTACATGTTTCTCACCCTCGTGCCCCCTCAAGTTATGGTTGGTCACATAAAGCCAAACCAAAAAGTGACATATACCTGGTGGGGCCCCTGCATGCCAAAAATAACTAGGCAACAATGAAGAGAAGAAAGACGTTTTTAGCTTCTTCAAAGTTTACCAATTATGGGATCCTTGTTACCAAACAATAAAAGAGCCTCCTTCATATATAAACATACAATGAATCTTAACCTTGAGACCTTATGTGGACAAAGTAGAATAGGAAAGAAATGACAAATGCGACAGAGGCAGCCCAGAGCTCAGCAACAGCAGGAATGCATAATTTAAGTCTCTGAGGATCCCTGACTAAGAAATGCCCTAACCAATGGAGGCAGATACTCTGATCTTAGTGCTAAGAACTCACGTGCAAAGCTAAGACTCAAAGCCTGTTATTCTAGGGAAAACAGAAACAGGTAAATTGAGGACCAAATCCTACCCTTTAGTGACCCTACCTAGATGCAAATTCCCAATAGGAGGTAGCCTGCAACCACCAGTTGCAGGGATTAATAGGTTACCACTGTTACTCCCTGGGCAACTTGGAGACATGCTGGAGTTAAATCCCAGGAGTTGCTGGATCCTTAATCACTAACTTCTAGTTGGTTTCTTGCGGGGGGGTTCTTATAATTTTAGAAGCACACTCAAGTCTATGAGGCAATCCAAACCAACCGAGGCAGTTCTGACCCACAGACACTGACAGTTTGTATGGAATTGCCACTGTGTTCTAAGACATCCACAGACCTCAGAAGGAGACACATCCATCTGTCCAGACCAAGCCATTGATGGGCATCCAAACCTCCGTGACCTCCACAGGTCACAGCCAAAGAAAGAAACTCAGATGTACTTACGCAGGGCATGCCACTCATCTTGACGGATGGTCTTCGTGATGTTGAACGTGAGGTTCCTAGGGATGGTGGCTGAGGAGTAGTGGTATTTGATGTACGTGCACCGCTCAATTTCTCCTGGCAAAGGGAGACAGGAAGCCAAATGTCAATGAGGTAGCCCCCAATCAGGAATCATTCTGGGATAAGGGGAAAAAGGACTCATTCCACGTCGGGTCTGGAGACACCTACCATTACACAAGCAGCTTCAACTCCAAAAGAGCAGGAGAGTAGAACTAAAATCAAACAACATTAATTTAAATGGAAAAATACATCTGTGGCACCATTCGGCCATGGGAAGAGCCAAAAAGTTTAGGCTGATAGCAGCTCGCTAAACAGTACCCATGTTTATTTAACCTCAAGAAAATCAACTTTCAAGTCAAGGGAGGAAGTTGGGCAGCAAACAACATTAACAGTTTGACCCACAGACCAACAGAGAGTAGAGTAGGCTGTGGCCTGAAGGGTGCCCTTCGTGCTTGCAGCACATGCTGTCTTGAGGACTGTGAGCTGCAGGAGGCCTCTTCCCTTTCCTCTGTCCCATGCCCTTAACCCGGCCTCTGACCACAAACCACTCAACGCAATCTGTATCTCCGTGAAGCAGTCTCTTCTCAGGTTTCTTGGACAGAATTAAAGCCCCTTAACACACATAACACCCCGTCCAATAGAAGCTTTACTGATAAATTGTTCCTCACCAATGCATGCTTTGCCAGTCGAGTTACCAAAGCACTCCTACATCCTAGAGCAGACGTTCTCTAAGTGTGGTCCTTGGACCACAGCATCAGCCTCCTCTGGGAACTTGCTAGAAATGCACTTTCCCAGGCCTAAACCCAGACCTGCTGAACCAGAAACTTGGAGGTAGAGTCTGCAATCTGAATTTCAGTGAGCCCTCCAGGCGACTCTGCTGCACACTTTTGAGAATCTAACAGAATTGCCAGTGTATTAATTCACAAATCCCACATGCTCGCAAATTCTGAAAGGCACGAATGCCAGTGAGTTCTTCCCTTGTTACTTTCAGTCTCCTGCAGGCATTTCTATGGAAGCTTGCACAATCTGGGGGATATTAAAACTCAGTGTCGGAGCATTGTGAGGAACCAGGAAAGGAGTGATTTTTAAAGGTTAGGGGTTTTAAAATTTGGTTTTGCACCTGAATGGATTTTGATGGTAATCCATTTTGCACCCCACTGATTTCCAATTTATAAGTGGTGGCACCTGATTGAATTGTTTGACCCCTGGCTCACTGTCAGCAGGGAACCTGGCAATTGGTGGAGTGCAGTCATTTAGACAGGGCCTTGCATGAAACCGATGCCTTATTGTAAATCATATCTGGACAACTGCCCAACTGCCTGTTATTGGCAGACAGCCCTCCAGTGGGACAGACATTATCCAAAGAGGCAAACTTTTGGGAAAGTGTTATTCACTCTTTTCCTGTTATCTTGAATTTTCCAACTCCTCTGCCTCTATCCCCTTAGCCTACAAATGAAGTCTCTCACCTGCCCCCAGCACTCCCCTGACCACATCCCCCCTGTCTTCCTGCTTCCCTAACTTGCTGATACTTCTTGAAAAAGTAGCCTACCAGTCTCCACTTGGACTCAAATGCCCACACTCTAATTTCCACAATTCCCATAACAGCACTGCCCCCCACCCAGTGTTCAGCATCACAAATCCCAGAGTCCTCTCCAAGGCCTCCCCTCTCCGGCAGCTCCTCTTCCCTGACACCCTGCTGGTCACCAGATTCTGTGAGTTGCGCCTCCCAGTGTCCCTGGAACCCAGCCTCTCCCCCGTCCTCACTCCCTCCATGGCTGGTCTCAGCCAACAGCCACACTCACGGAGGACTTAGGCTAGGTGGGAGAGTCTTGCCAGGAACTTTGTGCACCAGTGGTTTCCAGCTTTACTCACGCCATGGTGCACGCTGGGCAAACAGCTCTGGTGGGCCCAGCCCTGCCCTTCTCCCTGCAGGCGGAAGGAACCAAGGCACTAGTAACCCATTTAAATTCTGTGCTTATCCCACCAGGGGAAAGCTCTGTTATGGATAGTGTCTTAATCCTTTATACAAGCCAGTTAATTAAGTAGGTGTCATTATGATAATCATCCTTATTTTACAAATAAAATGAAGGCGCAACAAGATTAAGTGAGGGGCCCAAGGAAACAGCAGTGGCAGGACTGGAACCCAGATGTGACGGGAGCCTCCCTCCACCCTGCTGCTTGCGTGTGTTCCAGAAAGGAAAACGTGGCCTTACTCACAGGATGAACCCCAGTCCCCTTAGGCCCCCACCCTGACACCCCTACCCCAGCCAGGCGGCCCCCACACCTGCCCTGGGTAGGCCGGCACCACCACGCCTCGGCACCCGCTCTCCCCGCCTGCTCACCCCGGGAGGAGGCCAAAGGGCAGCTGCCAGCACAGCTCCCTGGCACGGAGGACACCACCTGGCACCGGGTGCTCCCTGGGCCCCGCCCCGGCCTGTCCTCCGCAGCAAGCACACCACGGGCTGTGATTTATCTGTTTGCACGCCTCACTCCCCTCCCCGATCATGAGTTTCTTAAGGGCAGGGGCTTGTCTTATTCATTCATGTTTAGCTCCCTGGCCCCAGCCCAGGGTGAGCACTAATAACGAGTGCTTTGAAGAAAGAAAGGAAAATATGAGGCACCCTTTGTAAGACCCCAGTGGGCAAGGAATCCAACTGTTTCTATTATATACAAGGGATTTAAATAATTGAGGCAGATTAGAACCTAATGAATAAAAGGAGGTGGTCATTACAGAACTCTGAGTCTACAGCAAACACTTCTTCCCTGTCTGGACAACGTTAAGGAGGGGCTTACCAATCACAGTGAGGAAAAAGAAAACACATATGCAAAGAGCAGCCTCTCAAGGCACTTTGTAAATGTAATCCAAGGGTCAATTAGGTTCAAGGAAGGAAGGAGGGAAGAAAGGCAGGAAGGAAGGCAGGAAGCTGGAGAGATAGAAAGAGTAGAGAGTTGTAGCAAGAACACCATCAGCAGCTACTTGGACCTGTACAGTTGAGCAGGTTGTGCCCTGCCCAAGGGCACCTCCCAAGGATACCTAGATGTCAAGGCCTAGCTGCCGCTGTGCTTGCCAAGCCTTGCACCCTCGCTGGGTATGAGAACGTGCCCCCACCAGAGGGGTTGGTTTTGTCTAATTTGCACAAAGGTGTCACACAAACTAGCAGCTGCTCTACACTCAATTATTTAAAAAAAAAAACCCAAAACACTCCCTGGACCTATCTTCAAAACAAGATCCTACTGTTAAGGCCAGATTGGTACTCATCACTAATGTCTGATTAAAGCACCTGATTCCTTGGCTAAGGTCAGGCTCTCTCAACCTCAAAACAGACCCAACAAGCGGCCACAGGTTCCAGCAGGGTTGTAACCAGCTCCCTCAGCCTCCCTCACCCCCAGCCCACCAGGCCACACAGCTCTGGGCAAGACCAAGAAGCTGACAGACAGGCACTGAAGGTGGCCAGCCAGGAAGCCTGGCAGGAGCTACTGGGGTAGTCCACTGGACGCCTCAGAATTTGCTTTGCCTCTGGGATGCAACCATCCTGTCTCTGACAGCAGTTAAATTTGAAAGACTCAAATATTGCCTAAGAAGAAAGGCAAAATATTTATCTATGTGTCTGCAGGTCCTGTCAGTGTGCTGGGCTTTTGTAAATACAGGCACCATCTGGGCACCAAATTTATGTGCCCAGAACGTGGGCTTCCCAATACAAACAGGTTTTGCTGCAACAAACAGTGCAGAGGAGTGACCTGGAGGCAGCGGAGAGGCCATGGCCTTACCTGGAAAGACCAAACCCGTCTCCCACTCTGCCTTCAGAGCTGGTGACCCTCCTGGGTGTCAGGGCCCCAGATAGGACACCCAAAAGAAGGGGGGGAGGCACAAAAATGGACGATTTACAAAGCAGAGCACAGGGCATAAAGAGACCAGTGAAGGGTCACACAGGAATCTGGGGGAGGGGGGGGCAAAAGAAAGAGCTAGTGTAACCCCCAGGCCTGGAGAGGCAGAGGAGCAAGCTGGCACCAAAACCGGGGGAGATGAAGCCTTCAGCGCAGGGTCACAGCCAGCCTGAGGATAAACACCGAACCTCTCGCTCCTGCCCGGGCCCCCAGCAGCTGAACGGACTGGAAGCCAGAGGGCAGGCCAAGGCGCAGAGAGCAGGTACCAGGCAGGGACTGCATCCAACGGCCAAATGCAAGCATGCAGCTCACCACTCTCCCCACCCCTTTCTCTTTCCTCTGCTCACACTTCCCCAGCCCTCTCCCTTTCTGAAGGCAACACTCCAGCCTTCTCCAAGGCCAAGGCTAGCATGTTCCTCCTCCCCTCCACTCCGAAGTCTCCTGTGGCAAAAGGAGCCATGGGGACAAGGAGTCCAGGGGAGACTGTTCCCATCCTTCTTCTCCATTTCAAATCCATTAGGACCCAAGGCGTAAGCAGGATAACTCACATCAAGTACTAAGTGTGGTGACTGCACGCGGTAAGTGCTCGATAAATATTAGTTGCTAATATCAATTGCTGCCCTAAGAGGGCAAGACCATAAGAAATCAGAATATTAGCAACCAATGTTTACATCATATATTTTGTGTGTGTATGTGTGTAAAAGAGAAAGAATCTTCACACACAGAGTAACCCTAGGAAGCTGGTAGAGAAGAGCTCTGATGTGTATTGTAGACATGAGGAAACAGACCAGAGAGAGGAATGGCAGACATGGTACGCAAACACTAAGTTCTGGATTTCAGTCATACTTTATGACAATACCAGCAGGTCACTTTCCTCTCCGGTCCATCTGCTATCAGCAAGACATGGCTTCCTAAGTACTTGTGGAAGAAGTCTATTACTCCAGAGTTACATATATTAAGCAGGAACCTTCTCAGAAAACATGACTTCAGACGCAGCACGGGGATCTACCCCCACTCCATTTAAAATGATCTTCCCTAATATTTAGCTGCCATTGTACTTTAAATTCTTCCATTAGAGAGTCATTCCTTTGGATCATATTTTATCTCGATAAAACTTGGGGGGAAAGTAGAGTGAGGCAGGCTGGGTATGTGGTGATCAAACATATTTTGGGAAAGCTGGGCTAAACAACATTTAAATGGCTTATTTGTTGCAGGACTTTAAGAGTTTTTAATGTACATTATGACCCCCCCAAAAGAGACAGGTATGGCATGCAGACTTTCCAAGAATCCTTTGACCCCCCAAATTTTTTTTTTCAAGAACAGTTTCTACTGCTGAACTATAAGTTCATCAAAATCAGAAACCACGTCTCTCGCTTACATTTTTACCCCCAGGCCCTGGCAAGTAGCTGGCATCCAGCAAGCCCTCATATATATTTGAATGAATGAAGAATGGATATCGGAGTCTGTTACTTGGTCAAATGATCTACATGGTAAATGAAGTAGTTGGCTCTGAGTATTTGCTGGTCTCCCCCAAGAAACCAGGTCTGGGAGCTACCAGCAAAGCAATACTAGGGTCAAATGCCAATCTGGGAGCTGTGTTTGCACAATGCCTTCAAGTACGTCTGGGATCTCTGGGGCCAGAACTAGAGCAACGGCCTTCAGCGCCCTCAGCCCATCCTGGCTTCTGGCTGCAGCTGCAGTGGGCACTCCAGGCAAGCTGAGGCACCCACATCAAGCACCCAGCCAGTGCCCCTGCCTCAGTTGGGCTTCAGAAGTCCACTCAGTCCCAACCAGGACTTACTCCACAGGAACGCAGCAGGACAGGAGGGGGTGAGCTTGAGAGAGCAACCCTCAACCAAGGGCACAAGAGCCAGAGAGCCAGCACCCATCCTCCAGGAGATCTATGGGCACACGGCACAGTCACCCAGAGGGTTGCCTCTGGGATCAGACCCGAGGCCCCCATGAGCACCCAGCTCAGCACTGCACACCTCCCTGGCCTCCCCTCCTTTCCCGCTTCCTGGGAACTCCCCCAAAGTCCCTGTCTCAGGCTCTACTTTGGGAAGGACCCAAAGTTATCTAAGAAGGATAACCTTGAGTGAATATGGTTTAGACAGCTGAAAACAGCAAAGATGGTAATAAATAAAAGGAGTCATTCCAACGAACCCTGAGGTTACTCAGAAGGGTTGCCCGGCACCTGGGGCTGAGGCAGGCTCTTCTTCCCTTCTCAGCCTCTCCATGTTCTCGGTGCTCTTCTCTCGAAATAAGAGTGCCCCAAAGACGCAGTGATGGACTGGACCGCTTCTGAGAGTCTGAGTGTTTCCTTCACCCCACAGCTGCTTCTTTAAAACAAAAACCTATTTGATGCCTTCCAAATACCAGGCACTATTTTATCCCATATCATCCTCGCAATAACCCCTGGAGGTAAATGTTACAGGAATATCCCCATTTGACTGAAGGAGGGAGGTTAGACAGACGAAGGCCCTCCCAGAGCCACTCGGCCCTCAAGGAGGCAGCCAGTGTCTTTCGGGCCCAGACAGCACAGCTGCCAGGATTCAGTGCCCAGCTGAAGGTTCCCTGGGAACCAGGGCGGCCTCAGCCACAGTGCCCTGGACACAGGAGGAACTCGGCGCGTCTGCTGGTGAAGGAAGACGGAAGGGGAGGAAGGGGTGCCACTGTGTCTTCTCTGCTGCGCCTCTTTCCTTGGGGCCAAGGGCAGAGCGCCCAGGATGCTGGGGTCCGTCCCACTCCCCTTCCCGGCCTCAGCCTGCCCCTGCGCTAGCCCTCACTTCGCAGGTCTCGCCCTCTGGGCTGACAGTTCTGAGTCATCTTTCTAACCCAAGGCCTGTGGTCTGTGCTTAATAAATGGATAGGTTAAGCAGAAAGTAGAGAGAACACATCAGAAAAAAACTGAAAACCAACATTTTTTTTTTAAAGATAAAGCCAGTTAGAGTTTTAAGTCTGAGACTTCATCTCCTCTTTAAAGGGCATTTTCTCAAAAGGAGAAAAAAACGTTAAAATTATATCTTAGCGGGGAGAGTTCCCTCTAGCAAATTAGGAAAGCCATTATCAGATTTGTTAACATCACCAGTGTTGATTTCTTCCACAGGCCCCACGAGTGGGGATGCACTTTAAGGGGTGAAGCATTTGGGATGAGAGGCAAAACCATGTCCCTGATGAAAGGGGAGGAAACCACAGGGATGTCCCAGGGCTTCCAGGAGGGCAGACCGACGGTGGGTCCCCAAGAGGGCAGAGATGGGAAAGAGATGGGGGGCTCCCGTGGCAGCCCCAGCAACCAGCAATCCTGACCAGCGCTCCCCCGATTTAAGACCCAACTCTCCACAAAGCTTATTTCAAGAAATCTCCCACCCCTCCTCCCCCGTGGCTGCTCTTAGCACCTTCTGCTCCTCCCAGATGTCCTGAGCCTAAAGATTTGCAAGGCTTAGCGCTGCCACAGGCCCAGCCAAAAACAATGTTTTATTTTTTTCATACTGAGGAAAGGTGTTAGCAGCATTTTTATTTTTAATGCTTTCAAATGCGTTCCACGGTGTGTGCTTTGCCTTTCCTGCTTGCAGTAGAGGCATAGCCTTTTCATGTTTTGCATGCATTGTATTGACAGAATCCTAAATATTTAATTCCTTCCCATTTGATATTACATAAATGTTTGTCATGAGTGGTATTCAAGGGGTCCCTCCTGACTCACAGGAATTTCATTCTCAAAAACCCTGCTCCCAAATGCCAGCCCCCTATCCACCCCCAAAACATTTCTGATCCCTCACCTGTCGTCCCCAGACACCTTCTGCAGCTACTACTATAACACAGATATTTGTATATTAATCATGTATTTCTATCTGCAGCAAAATCTTTGAGATAGGGGAGCTTGTGTTTTTCATCTCTGTGCTCCCATTGGCCAACGTGGTGCTTTGAGCAGTGTTACTCATTTTAACAACAGTTACGGTTAACGAATGCTTTCTATGTATTAGGCACTGTACAAAGTACTTTATTATGCATCACCACATTTAAGCCTACACGTTAGATCCTGTTATTGCCTCCATTTCACAGATGAGGACATGGAGGCTGGGAGAAGTATGCTGCGCAGGAGCGCAAAGGTATTATGTGATGCGGATGGGATGCAGACCTGCCTAACACACTCCGAACACCACACTACACCACACATGTGGAGAAAAACTGCGAGAAACTGAGCTCCCCAGAAACAGAGAGACCCTCCAAGGCTTTCTAGAGGAAATGAGGCAGATGTTTTCATTTGCAGGGACTTCCAGCATCCCCAGACTTTGCTGCTCTTATCTAAGACGAAAACGTTTCCTTCCAGAATTCCCCTAATGAGCTGGAGAGAAGATAGCTCCTAGTCACTCTGGAGGAGAGCTTAAAGAGTGTCTACCACCCCCACATCTCAGCCACACCCCTGTCCCCACTCCCAGGGCAAGCCACATACCATCAGGAGCCCTTAGGCAAGTTACTCGAACCCCTCAGAGCCTCATCTCCTTGTCTGCAAATGCAGATAATACCAGCCCTCACTTCGTAAGACTGATGAGAATAAATGAAAAACCCCACAGAAAGCCTGCTTCATGGTGGGCATTCGACAACTGCTCGCATCATTCATCAGCCATGTCTCTGGGACACACGTCCTGCTTCCATATAACAGCCCATGAATATTGTAAGGCTCATGCCCCTCCCACCTCACAGTCACCTCTTCTTGCAGCTGAGGGCCTCTGCGTTCCGCCCCCCAAGTCATAACACCCAGCACTACACCGGTCATCCTCAGGGTTAGTCCACATGCCAAAGTCTCTCCAAGGGAGCCCTGGCTACAGTGGTGTCCTCGTACTGTCAGACCTGCGCAAAGCCCACAGGGCCACAAGCTCCCCGGGTCCGGGAGCCATGACTCCACAGACATAGCCTGGCTCCCTGCGAGCCTTGGGAGCAGACATACCACAGGGCTGGTCACACAGAGGGGACAACACCCGAGTGCTTTCCTCCAGTGAAGCTGGGAAGCCACCACGTGCCTGGGCAACTGTCTTTTCTCATTTTTTGCTTGTTTTTTGAACTTTGGTTTGTTACCTCCTGAGGGAGCTCCTATTTGTTACAGCCCCTGAAAAAATTTTCAGATCATGATCCTATCGTTCCACAGACTAGCAATCTGTCCCACACGCTTTATCAGTGAGCCGTCCTCATCCCGGCCATCACTGAAGTCCCTTAACAGGCCAGTAGTGAAGGCAGAACTCTGCTGCCCACACACGAATGTCCTTGTGACCAGAAATCAAACCTTTACATGAGGGCAATCTGGGCCTGCCTGCCATGAATTCACGTCCCTGATCTGCCACCCCAGGCCCAGCTGCCCATCTCATCCACCTGGATCCGACATTCACCCTCATCAGCCTGTCCGGGACCTGTGTCCAGAAAGGCAATGCGGTCTGCGTGGCATGGCCTGGTCGGGGTCATGGCATCCCACGTCTCATGCTGAGCGCCCACCCACCGTCTGTTTAATAAGCCCTTCAGACAGTTCTCCGGCTCCCTGTAGCTTGGCTGCTGGGCTGTGCTCATGAAATCCCAGGAGTCTTCTCCTGTACTAAACATCCCAACATGGTTCCCTTACCTCCAGGCTCATGGCACTTCGGAGCCACAGCTCCCTCGGGCCAGCCAGTGTCCTTCTGCAAACAGGATGGCCCCACTGGAGGAACCACGTCCCAGGCAGCAACCTGTCCTTCACCATCTGGTGATCAACATTTCAATTAGGAAGCAGAAATGAAGCCTCCCCACCCCCCCGGAGCCCGGTGCCCATGCCTCTGGCCCCCACTCCACTTACTCGCCAGGCTCTTCATTACTTCATCAAGCAAGGACTTCTCCTGACACAATATGGCAGCCTCTAACCGTTCACCGCCTTCCGTGCTGAAGGGCACCTCATCTGTTGTGAGATCTACAACCTTGTTATCCTAATTTCCCCATTCCCAGATTCTGAATGTTTTTCCCCCATTCTGAGTCCTTTTGCATGCTTTAAGCAAGACTTTTTTAGATGTCATAATAAGTCCCTCACAAAAGGAAATAAAGAATGAGGTGTCATGCTTGCCCCACACTGCCCATCTTCCTTGTGAGGTGCTGGCTGCCTTTTTTCCCACTTTGCTCATGAATTTTCCAGTTTGAAACAGAATGCTCAGGAAGGAATTTTCCTTCTCTTCTCTAAAGGTGAAGTATGGCTTTAAATTACCATTTGGGGTGTCATAAATAATCTGTTCCCCTACTCCCATCACACCCCTAATGACCTTCTGGGAAGTTCAGGGCCCCAAGCTGCCACTGCCCTCACCGTGGCCCCCTCCCCCCGTCCACAGAAACCAGCGCGGGAGGCTGCGGCTCCTCCAGGCACAGTTTTCAGCCGCGGAAGGATCATCCATCTCCAGGCTCTGACAGAAAAAAGAGGCAAGAAAGAGACCAAATCTGGTTTTTCACTGGAAAACAACAAGCTCATGCTTTCTCTCTGGGGCACCAGGAAGTGGAGACATCTGGAGATGGGGAGACAGCGATGGAGACAGGCAAGAGCAATGAGGATTGGCAGGAAAGAGGGAGGAGGCCGGTCTGGCCCTTTCTAAATGTCACTTTTGATAAGAAGTTCCAGCTCTTAGGCCAGAGGGAAACATCCATTTTCTTTAAATTAAAGATCCAGCATGAGGCAGTTGTCCTAAAGCAGAGGGCCAGTGAGAAGATAAAGAGAGTTGGAAATTCTTCATTCCTGCTCCTTTAGGGAAAAGTAAGGTGATTGTTCATGAGTCACCAGGAGAACAGAAACCAGGGCAAAGATGGCTCTGCCTTTCTCAGCCACAGATGCTCAGGTGTGGGGTTCAGGGTCGGGTCCTGGATAAGCACTCTGGCCAGGTGTGCATCTCCACGTGGCCAAGGCCAGTCGTTCTCTACAGGCAGAGCCCAATAAAGACGAGAGGATTCCAACAGCTGTCCAGATGTTTCCAAATAGCTGAATGTTTGGTTTCAGCTAAGAAAAAAAAAATCCAGATTACTGAGTTTCCCACTTTCCACTTGAAAAAGGAGTTATATAATGTCGATTTTGCTTGTTACCAGTTAATTCAGAGAGAGAGAGAGAGAGAGAGAGAGAGAGAGAGAGAGACTCTGTGTGTGTGTGGGTGGGTGGGTGGGGGGGCAAGATAAAGGAAGTTGAGCTCTTTGAGAAACCAAACCCAGATGACTGATTATTTTACTCTTCAACCTTTGTGTGCCTTAGCTAAAACTGAGTGAAAACTAAAGACCACAGAAAGAAAGCAGAAAGCAAAGATTAATTTTTTGAGTAGAGGTATAAAGGAAAACATATTTTCTTAAGCTAAATGGCTTGGCTAGATCAGAGAAATTAATTCAAATGTTAACTTAGCCTGACTCACTAGTAGAAATGAAATTCAAAGCCAGCTATGAAAAGATGAATAGTGCATTATTCACTCTTTCCCTGCTGGGGCCAGCAGCGCTTCTGGGCTGAGAGCCTGGGCCCTGAAACCAGCTTGCCTGAGGTCAAATCCTGGCTTTGAGACCCTCTGAGTGTGTGATCATGGTCGAATTAAGCCCTCTGTGCCTTGATGTCTTTACTTTAAATGGGTGTGATATAAATATCTACCCCGTTAGGATACCGAGAACCCAGTGAATTAATATAGGTAGAGCACTTAGCGCCTGGCACATTGTAAGCACTCCATAATCGCTGTTACTGTGTCTTCGGCCATACTATATCACCATATAAGCTGCAGATTTATATGCATCAGACACCAGGTAAATCCTTTAAAACAGGCAGCAAGCATGTATCTGGCATGTCTCAGCAAAAGAAATGGATGTCCTAGGAGACGGGTTCCTAGAACACTCTCAGCCATGGCTCTGGCAACTCCCCCACTCCCAACTCAGAACACTTTCCCAGCAGGCTCCAGCCTCAGACATCCTACCACCCTGCTCCTGCTTTAGGGCTGAGACCACCTCCCACCCACCAACCCCTGCCACTGCCAGCCCCTACAACACTGGTTACACCAGTGAGCTCGAGCACCTCTCCTCCACCATCTGTAAGCTCCTCAGAATCAGCAGCAGCACGAGGGCCAAGGCACAGCTCCGGGTATAATCTGACCACATCACCCAGGAAAATAGCAATTTAGGACCAACCTTTGACCTAGGAGACAGCACTTTGTAGAGTAAGACTCAGAAAAACAGGCCCTGCTCAGCCCCGGGATGGACGGCGACCCAAATACTCACAAGAGACCGGTCTTGATGCAAACAGCAAGAGGTTTATTGATTCCACCAGCGCGCTGGGGTCAAGACTCATAACTCACACAGGAGCAGAGTCCGACCCCGAGCAGAAATCACAGGAGGTTTTTAAAGGAAAAGGGACCATAACCAGGGGGAGGCGAGGGGGAGGTCTGCTGATGATTCGATAGCAAAAATATTTCAATTAGGGTCTCACAGGGCTTTATCTTCACAATCTATCAGTTGTGGGGAGGATTACCTAGGCATGGGTTTGCAGCTATTGTGTCATTGTGTTCAGGCCTGTTTTTATGACTCAGGCCAAGGGTCAGAGCCTACTTAAAATTTTCCTATTCCTTCAGGTGGTTTCGGGGAAACTGAAACTCAGGCCCTCTGATCTCTGAGGCTTTCTGAGGCCTGTCATGGCGTTAGTTTGGTCTTTTCAGTAGTTGAACAAGTGTCCCCTAGCCCTAACCTGATGAGTCGCTGGTCCAAGCCAAGATGGGATTTCTCATTTTTTAAGCTTTCTGGAAATGCTGTGCCACTTCCACCTCCCAATCAAAATAGCAATAGTAAAGTAAGAGTAAAGGCAGGGGAAAAGAAGTTTTCTGACACTGTAACAATTTATGGTCCAACAACAGATATTTGACAAACATCAAGTAAACTTGTTAGGCAGGAAAATAGATATGAGCGAGGTGGAAAGAAAGTAAGGTCAGTAAAGCCCAATCAAAAGATTCAAAGTTAACCAGTTAAAACTAGAAAGCCAGAAAAGATTCAGAGTTCATCGGTTAAAGCTCAAAAGGTCAGGAGCAACTTGGCCTTGAATGTTTGAATATTCGCCTAGGAAAGAAAAGTATCTGAGCACACAGCCCAAGTCTTCATTGTGTCAATTAGATCATGCCATTGTAAGATTTACTCTGGTCTGCTAAAAGGCCCACCTACAAACAGCATAGTAAAGACAGGAAGATAACATCTTAAAGCTAAAATTGCATTTTAAAAACCCAAGAAGTTAAGAAGTAAGATTCTTAAGATACTCTTTAACAAACAGACAATAACTTGGCCCACCTTGGAGGAAAGGCAGACAGTCTTAATTGGTATGTTCCCAAACCAGGAAGCTGCTATCTTGTGTTAAACTAATTTTACAGAATTACCTGGAGGACTGATACCACTTAACAAGTCCACACCCCTAGCCCTTTGTCACATTCCTGAAAAATCCTTAAAAGGGGGAACCCCAACATTTAAGCACACTCCTCTCTTTGAGGTCACCCATACTTTCTGAGTGCGTAACTTTAACTTTTCCCAACTTTTCAAGGCGCGTCTCTCTCCTCTGAGGTCACCTGCACTTTTTCTCTAAGTAACTTTAAATAAAACTTTTACTCTGCTTCACTACTGTGTCTCTGCCCTTCAATTCTTTGTCGTGGTGGGAACAAGAACTGAGGAAAATACACAACGTCTCTCCCCTAATATATTTGGTGCCATGCCTCGGATGGATTTCCATCCCTGGTAAGCCGAACTGACCTCTCCTACCAACAAACTGGAAATGTATGTGACCTGTGGCCCAAAACTATACCCCCAAGGCAAACTCCCCCATTATGTGCATGAGGAGGAACAATGAACAAGGATGTTGCAAAAAATATTTAAAACCTAAAGGTCTGTCAATTCAGAGACAGAAAAATAAAACAAGGTGTGGGTAAAATTGTAATGTTTCCAGAACATCTCACCTGGCTTTAGTGCATTTGCATATCAACAGGCACTCCTCAGGGGTGGATAATAGTAGTTAATCTCCATATCAGGTGCATAATTACCTGGGCAACCAAGGGCTTATATGAACCTGAGAAGTTGAGGGGCAGCCTTGCTTGCTTTTGCTTGAGTAGGAGAGAGAAACAGCTCTGACTGGAGTTTGTCAGCAATAAACATGCTTTAAACTTTATTTCTCACTTCGACTGATTTTGGTTTTAGAGGTATTTTGCCCCAGGATTTCCTGTCCCTGCAGTTACACAAGGTTATAGTCACAGAAGATATTACACAACAGTTTAAGTGAATGACCTGCAACTGTACATATTATTAGAGATAGATTTCTAAATATAATGTCGAGTAAAAACAGAACTGTCGATTTTATATCTACAATATCTTTACACTTTTCTGTATTTTAGATTTTTTTCTCCAACAAAATATAGTCCCTTGGAGCCCATTGAGAAGGAATGTTAACAATTTCTAGAGAAGAAACCCATTTGCTCCCATAACAAAATCAAAGTCCCATTATCTAAGTTTCAATGGCAGGAGAACCTCCATGGGGCCCTGCTTACTCCCACTGATCTTCTAGGAGCTTCTCACTAAGCACCTGTGAGGAGCCCCATCTCACCTCAGCTGTGAGCACAGTTGCCCGCCCTGCAGGAGCTAGATGCTCAGCGGGAAGAATGAGGCAGAGACTAGGGAATAACAAGATGTGGAGAGCACTACAGGGGCCGGGCAAGGGAAGGCTGGCAGAGGAGGGGAGACCGTGTTCTTTAGCTTGGCAGGATGTAGAATCTGTGGGAAGGGGTAGCCTGGGGCTAGCCAGCCTGGAGTCTGCTGCCAACTCAGCGGGAACTAGAGTGCTCTGACTACTCTGAGCCAGAGCTTGGCAGACCCCACAGGGGGCTGTTTAGGGCTGGTGCAGAGCGCGCTCAGGCAGGGGGCAGTCACGGTTGTCCAGGCACCAGAGTGGGGCGGGCGAATGGCTGGAGGCATGGCCTGGGAGGACATGTGCGGAGTCACTCTGATCCTCACTGGCTTCCTGGACCCTGGATTTCATCCTCCCCACACACAGGCCAGTACTTCTGCTGCAGCTGAGTCAAACAGCTGCTCCAGAGCATAGAAGCAAAGAAGTGGCAGGTGGGTACCCTCTGGGACCCCTGGCATCCAAACTGGGTGAGCTGAGAGAAGCAAATCACCCTAATGGAGTACCCTGCTCCCACCCTAATGGCTGGCCAACTCCTCCCTAAGTGCAGTGAACATTACTCCTGGGCCCCCTTAAGTTTTGCATCCAAGGCTTCACTGAAACCATCAGCCAGTACACAAAAGCAGAACCAGATAAGACAGACAGATGTCTCCTAGTTTTGCAAGGCCTCCGGGACCACTCCCTTCACTACTGTGTAACAGAACTGGTGCAGCACAAACCTGGCAAGGAGGCTTTCTGTATGGGCCTCAGAACCTAGAAAGTGGAGCCAAAGGAGGGGCTGCAGGCAGAGAAATCCAGCGCAAGGCTGCGTCACTGTGGGGGGGAGGGGGTCAGGGGCAGGGGCAGGGCTGCAGCTGAAGGGCTGGCATAGGAGCCCCAGGCAAGAGGAGGTGATGGCAGGGATGGGATGGTTAAAGGAGAGCTAGGCAGCTAACACGGGAGAAACTGCCATTCACTTGTGTGTTCCTGCTTACAGAGGATGGAATACATTAAGATTTTTACAATAAAAATAAGTATCAAATAGTAAGAAGCCACCTCCAGAGGGTTAGTAACTCCAAATGCACATTGTAGAGATTTCTCTGGAACAGAGTGGGACTCTAAGGAGCCTGGGCCCGGAGGGCAGGTAGGAAGCCATAGAAAGCAAGTAGAGTCTGGACTATTGAGAGAGACACTGAAATAAACACCTGAAAATGAAGAAAACCGCACAGTGTTCTCTCACTCTCTCCCATCTCTAGTCCAAGTGGCAGCAGCCCTGATTTAGTTCTCAGGGTATCTGTCCTGGTGCCTCCTGCCGTGCCAGCAGCTCCCATCAGTCCTTCCCCAGGTAGCTCACCAGTGGCTCCGCTCCATGCCCTCACAACCATCTCTCACCCCCTTAGCTCCCCAGCTGACCTCAGCCCTCCCTGAGGCCTGTGTCCTGTCTCTGCACTGCTGGGTGCGTCCTTTCCCCAGAGCCCTCTGCCCCTCCAGGCCTTGGGAGCCTTGACTCTGCTGCTGCCTCAGTGGTGGGCAGTGTGATATGATGGAAGAACTGGACCAGAATTCAGAAAATCCAGGTCAACCCAAACATGGGAATTCACTACACAGTGTGTATTAGTCTGCTCTGGCTGCCGTAACAAAACACTGCCGGCTGGGTGGCTGAAACTACAGACATTTATTTTTCTCAGCATCTGGAGACTAGAAGTCCAAGACCAAGGTGCCAGGGTTGGTTTCTAATGAGACCTTTCCTCCTCGATGCCTTGTGTGTCTTTGCACGGCCTTTCCTCTCTGGTGCGCAGACCAAGCAAGTAAGCTCTGGTGTCGCCTCCTCTTCTTATTAAAAGCACCAGTTCTATCCAAGTAAGGCCTCATTCTTATGGCCTCAGTTGACCTTAATTACCTCCTGAAGGCCCTGTTTCCAGATAAAGTCCCTCTGGAGGTTAGAGATTCAACATATGAATTTTGGGGTGACATGATTCAGTCCAAAGTAGCATCTTGGAGCAGTAGGGAAAGATTATTTATTCAATAAATGGTATTCAAAAAACTAGATAACCTGCTGGGGAAAAAAAATTAAATTGAAGTCATATTTTTACACCTTATACAGAGATAAATTCCAAATACATCAAATATTTGTTTGGAAAAAAGTCATGAAAGTACTAGAAGGAACCATGAGGAACCCCTTTCGTAACCTTAGAGGACGAAAGCATTTATAACTATGATGTAAAATCCACAAAAGAAAATATTGGTAAATTTAACTATGTAAAACTATAGAAAGCAAACCTATAACATAGCAAAACCTACCATAAGCAAAATCAAAAGACAAACTGAGTAAAATATTTGCAACAACAGATCACAAAGGACTAATTTCTCTCACTCATAAAAAGCACCTGCATATTAAGAAAAATTCCAGCAATCCAGTTTTAAAGTGAACGAAAGACAGGAATTGACAGTTTTGGAAATACAAATGTGTTTAAACATATGAATGACATCCATAAACACTCAAAACCAGAGAATTACAAGTAAGATCTACACCAAGATGCCATTTTCAACTACCATTCTGGCAAAAGTATGGTTGTTTGCTAACATGCTGTGTGGTGAGGTATGGGGAAACAACACACTCCAGGTTGCTGTGGGAGTGTAAATTTTGTAGATTTGTACCACCTCTCTAGAGGGAGATTCATCAATATCTTTCAAAATTACAAAGGCTCAATTTAACCCAGAAATTCCACTTTTAGTAATTTATCTGAGAGATGCAGTTTCACAGGGGTGAAATGACATATGTACAAGGTTATTCATTGTCACTTTGCTCACAAAAGCAACCTAAATTTCTTTCAATAGGAGACTGGTTAATAAATTATGGTATATCCACACAATGAAGGCAATATACCATTTCTTAAAAAGATGAAACCTCTTTATAAACTGATAGGGAAAGCCTTACAAGATAAATTAAGTGAAAATAAGCAAGATGCAGAAGAGCATGCAATGTATATTACGTTTATGTAAGAAGGGGGCAAAGAGATGATAGGAATAGAGATGTATAAATATGTAGATACATAAAACATCTCTGGAAGGAAATTAGAAATACTGGTCATCTGGTAGAGAAAATGAGAGGGAAAGAAATGTTCCTCAACTGTTTTATACTTTTCAAATGTTGAACCACGTGAACACATAGCCTACACAGAAAACTCAATTATAATGCTAAAAACAAAACAATGTTAAGATCACAGAAAATAAAATCTGGCTCTGTCCCAGTTCTGCCAGGATGGTTTTGAGGCAGTCACTTGCACTCTGAACCACAGACCCTGAGCGCTGCTCTTCCAGCTTCCACATCTCAGCTGCATGGCGCCCAGCATCCTTGGTGACGGTCACCTTTCAGTTCTCAGCACTCAGAGCCCTCCTCTCCCCACAGTTTAGACCACCCCTCTCTAAAGCCCAAAAGCAATGCTAACCTTTCCCAAAGAGACCTTTGAATGGCTGACAAGGCCAGTGGGTGGCCATGCACATCAGACTCAGGCTGGGCAGAGGCCAGTACTGCCTGGCATTCCCCTGTCTTTGTGCTGACCTTGCATCCAGTCCTGCCTGACCCTCCTGTGATCAGGGCCTGCCACCATGGCCATTTAAGTCACCAGTTTCTCCAAGCTGTGGGCTCCACTTTCCCCTTGCCTGAGCCTTAGAAGGCCTAACCACGGGCTGCCAGACCTCCTGTGCATTGACCCAGAGGTGTACAGCCTGCCCCCAAAGTCCTATTGCTCTATCTGCAGGGCAGTATGTCCCACTGGCTGGGCTAGCTCATTTGTTCCTGGAGCCAGAATGCCCTAGAAGGGCTTCCGCTGCTCCTCTTGTTAATGGCTACCTCCCAGGTGCCCTTTCTCACTGCTTGGGAGAGCCCTGCCCTCACTCATGTGCCTCTCGTGGCCAGTCCATCAGAGCTTTGCTCCTGGAAACCGCCTTGCCCTCAGCTACATTCTAGTACATCCTAGTGAGGGATTCTCTCTTGTCATCCGATGTTCATTCTAGGTCATGTTAAAACAGCTCAGAAAACCTCTTGTGAAGTCCTTAGCAAGGTCAGGCCCCACAGCTGTCAGATGAAACACTGCTTCGCGGGGGACCTTCAGAGCCACTCCTGCCCCACCACTCGCCTTCCAAAGGACACGGCGACCTCCCTGGTTTGGTCTTCAGGCTCTTTGTCCATTAATCCAACATCAGGCCATGTGGCCCTGGACCTCCTCAGACAGGACTCAGGGACACCTTCCGGCTCAGTATCCCCAACGAGTAACTTGGCTGTTTGCAGGGTTTCTCGGGTTTGGACAAGAACATCACCTTGATTCTCTCCAGGCTTATCTTCAATCCACAGAACATCCCAAACTTTCAGAGCAGACTGTAATTTTTGTGTGTCCTCTGGTGTGAGCACTTCAAGGTCACAATCACCAGCACAGAGCGATCAGCTCTCAAATGACTGTCTTAATGGATGTTGTTTGCAGTTTATCCTAACTAGAATGTCAGCTTATGTCTTTTTATCTCCTCAGAACACCAAGGGACGTACAATGTTCTGCATACAGATATAAGACGTATGGGGAAAGGAAGGGTGGGCTGGAAGTCCAAAGGCCTAGGCCTAAGTCTGCCATGTTGTACAAGTCTCTCAACTTCTCCCGGACTCAGTTTCCTCACACGTAAAATGAAAGCAGTAACACCTCCATCACAGGGCTGTTGTGAAGAGCTAACGAGGTCAGGTACATGAGGGTGTGGTCTGGGCCATGACACACAACACAGAAGCTGTATGAATTCATGTAGTGAGATTCATTTTATAAACAACTTATCAAAGAACCAAATCTAGAAGATACGGGCTCTGTACCATCCAAGTGGGCTGGTGATGCTCCCACGTGCCTGATCTTTGTTCACCCCTTAAAGATGGTGCAGAGGTAGGAGCGTTGTTGTGAGGGCAGCACGTGTTGTTAGTGGCCCTGGTGAGGCTACTCAGTGTCCCACAGAATCAACAGAACCACCTTCATGACAGTTCCACAGTTCTGTCTCCAAAAAACTGGAGAAATCCTGCCTCAAAAGCCTGCCAAACTCCCTTCTAGGAGAATGTGCTTTGCCCACTGTCCCTGCCACTTAAACAGGCATATACTGAACCATGTGCCCCTCCAGCCCCACCCGAGGTAGGCACCAGCCAACCATCCCCAACAAGGGCCCAGCTTGAGGTGCTAACGTGGGCCAAGCAAACCTTCCCTCAAGGGAAAACAATGACAGAAGCAAGGAAAGAATGCAACTGATGTCATGAGATTAAGTTACCAAAGAAAATAGAATAAATACATAAATAAAATAGAATGCAGGTTAAGCTATGAGGGAGGCACAGAGGGAGGGCAGGATCAGGGCAGCCTCGGTGCTCCACCTTTCCAGCAGAGGTGAATCCTCCCAATCAACAACCTCTCCTTGAGGTCATCCTGCCAGTTCCTCGCAGTCAATCCAGGCGGTCTAGAAAACTCCTCGTATCCTGAACAGGCATCCACTTCCCCAAACGCAGCTCCCTCTACGGACCACAGCCACTGGCACCACCCGCTTAGAGCTAGGCCCCAACCTGGATCCTCTAGGATCGGCTCTGGTTCCCTAGCTGGGACCTTGACTCTTCCATCATGAACTGAATTTGCCACCCTGACTCATCAATAATGGCTCCTCCTCACCCAGCATACACACACCCCAACCCACCTGTTTTTCGGTTTTGTTTTGTTTTGTTTATGGTATCAAGCCACAGTGGGCAGGGAAGATTAAGGATCTAAAAGATTCCAAGAAACTGAAGTTTCAAAAGAAAAGAGTTCTCAGGAGAGGCTGGTCAAGGACCAAAGGCCATGTTAATATCACAGTTAAGGCCATCTATGAGCTCCGCTCTGCGTGGAGCTCTGAGTGAGGTGCTGAATACCAGCTCCACGGAAGAGGGGCACAGGCGGCACCCTAACAGCCTGGGCCCCGGCCGCCTGGGGCTTTGCACATGTCTGGGCATGTCTGGGGGTCAGGATGGCACTGCAGCTCTGAGCAGGATTGGTGCTGGACAAACACAGAATGTCCACAGTCTAGTCCCAGGATCACCTGTCTCTTCCCCTCTCTGGCCCTTCCGGAAGTTTTCTGGGAAAATACTCTTCCTGAGGGAAAAGCCACTGTGCCCAAGTCTGGTCCAAGGACAAAGAATCAGAATGAGGGAGGGTGATTCCAAATGGAGTCTCCAGGCTCCCGGCTCCAGGAATTTGTGCCAGAAGGGAAGAGAGGTGTGCAGAATAAATGAAAGTGCCAACTGCCCCAAGTCCCGGCCTCACACATGGCAGCACAGGTTGGTGACCCACGGGACACCAGGAGGGCTTCTTCCCTCTCCAACGAAATGACTACCAAGACCAGGCTCCTGGGCAGCCAGCGTGTGGCAGCGAGCTGGCCCCGCCTACATCTGGGGCAGACCAGGGGGGGCTCCACTCTTCAGACATGGGGAGAGGCCGGGGACCGAGCGGTGGAAGCAGGAGCGGCCACAGGGCAGGTGTTGCAGGCAGAGAGGACAGGTCTTGACACATTCTGAAGGAAATGCCAGAGCTCTCCAGGGAGCCAAGGGGCAAGAACATTTACAAATACATATAAGACACCCCTGCAGATTCCCTGAACCCACTGGGTGGAATTTGAGGGCCCCCAAAAGACAACAGTAGGGGAAGAAAGTGAAAATCAGGACAACCTAAACCATGCTTAAAACCTAAACCAAGACCATGCAGTAATTGCAGATCTAACACTCACTCCCACCAGGCCAGATTCTGTCAACACTTACCCACCAGCCCTGCAAAGTCTCATGCAAGATGACGCAGAGATGGGCTCTCCAGAGTCACACTCCACCACCTGGGGCCCAGCAAGCTGCCCTTCTCACAGTAACAGCCAACAGTTTGCGCTGTTCTGCAGCAGACCCTATGGAACACCCGAGGAAATCCATGAAGAAGGTCTTCCCTCTGATTAAAACCTTCCAAGTGAAGGAAGGAAAGACTTGCTGAGACGCATCAGTGAGAGAAGCCCAGCTGACAGAGCCACCCAGCTGGAGGCTGACCCCAGAGTGGACTGCTTGCATCACGTCTCAAGGTGATGCTCCTTTGCTGAGGCCAAAACTGGCTGCTCTGTGAGTGAGGAGGCCTGCGTGCCAGGGCCAAGTCAACCACAGGCCAGCACCGGGACAAAGCTACAACCCTCCGCTCGGAAGCCACCACTTCTGGGAAGTGCTCACTTATCAACCGTCATAATCTTACATATGTTCACAATCATCCAGCACCCGTGCCATCACGTATCAGACGCTGCACTAGGCGCTGGGGTGAGAAAATGTATCAAATACTGTCTCAGCCTCAGCAGTTCCCAGTGTAACTTGGGAGGGGGAGCAGCAAGGAGGCAGAGGAGGAAGAAAGCTGGAAATCAGGCCCAAGGAAATGGGGTGTCAGCAAACATAAAGACCTATTTGGTGACTAACACATCAATGGTTGAGATAGAAACAGGCACTTCTAAACTGTTTGAAATCAGAAAATGATACTAATTTATGTTTCTAATATGCTCAACAAACTATTTTTTCCTAGGTAACACACAAAAAAATTCTAATCCCAGATCTGTTTGAAGAACAAAATGTTCTAACTTAATAGAACACTAATTTTTACCATTTACCAAGTCAATTCCACATGCATTTTCAACAATTAAGGGGGAAAAGGTCCTGAAGTTTGAGAATCAATAGGCTGCTGACAGGGCAAGCTATGAAAACTGTCATGGTTAAGGGCTGTTTTCTCTTACTTTTGGTTCATTGAACCCCATGCTGTTGAAAGATTTCAGGTGTAGGAAGAGATCAGCAAGGGCAGGCCCTCTGACTTCAATTTGTTACAACTTAGAGTCAACGATGTCTTTCTAATGAAGAATCTTACCCAGTTAGGGTACTAAAGACTCATTCATTCAAGCACACATAATTCTCAGTTGAAAGCTCTGAACAGGTGACAAAATTCAGGTCTTTGATAATCCTCTAGGACGACTGCTTCACTGATTTACTTCCAGGCCTTGCCGACCACCATTCCAGCATGCTGCCTGGTCAATGCCAGTGTTCACCATCATCCCTTCCATCAGTTTCCCCCACTAACTCTTTCCAGCAGGTGACCCAGTTCTCTTCCCTGTGTGATTCCAGATGGACCGTGCCCTAGATTCAGACCTAGTCCCAGCAGGAGGGGTCTCAGAAACATCCTGCCTGCACATAACGTGCCCTTAGTTAGAAAGCTTCTCAATTATGGTGTCCTGAGGCCACTACCCAGTGGACATGCATGGATCTCCCTTGGCTGCCTAGACACTTGCCTGGTTCCAGACTCCTGACTTTCCTGGGCCCAAAACTCCTAACTTTCTCTGTATCATAATTCTTGTAGGTCCAGCTTCACGGCATGAGGACCTCAGATGTAAGCTAATAAGAAGAGTGTGCAACTGGGAACATCAGGCCTGAGTTAAGAACTACTCAACTGCAGGCCTAGCCCTGAATGAGAATCACTAACAGTCCAAATACCAACATCTCATTACTAGGCAAGGGGTCCAAGCTGGCAGGCGGACGCTGGCAGCAAGACACTTTGGGTCGAGATGAGCCTCCTAGTTGGAAGCATCATGGTTCTAGGCAAGGGGATGGCACATCATGGAAAGGCTTAGCACCCAGGGAAGAAGACTGGCCGTGAGTTTGAGGAAATGAGGGATGCAGTTTAGCGTGAGGAAATCCATGGCCCAGTGATAGAAGAGGGTCATGTGTGGCTATGGCTCCTGATAGCAGCTCCTGGCCATGAAGCTGAACTCACTGTCACTGCAGATTGGAGTGGTAAAGACACAGCCACAGGCAAACAAAACAGTGTTAATGGGTAGGCCTCTTCCAGAACAAGAGCATGGGACCCACTCACCCAAACCCACTCATCTCAAAAATTTTCTCCTCCTCCAGGAAGCCAGTCACTGAGCCCCCCTGAATCCACCAGTCTACATGGGGCCCTTCTCTAGTCAGCCTCTCTGCCTCAGCTGCTGTATGTTCCCACTGCACACACCTTATCACGAGCTTCAACAGACATGTGTCAAGAAATCACAGAATATTAAGGCCTTAAAAGGCATATAATCTATACATTTAAAGATGTATTTATGAGCACATTGTTGTGACAATACAAACCTGTATTTGTTTGTGTCTGGCTATTTTATGCATCCAATTTTGTCTCTTTAACTAAAATGTAAATTCCCAAGGTGGATTCTCATCATCCTACCCTATGCAGTTCCCTATCATACACATGAGGGAGGGAGGGATGGGACAGGTACATGGATGGATGGATGGATGGATGGATGGGTGGGTGGGTGGGTGGGTGGGTGGATGTTCTCATAGAGAGCCTCTGAAATGGGATTCAGAAGCAGGAGAGGGCAGGGTAGAAGAAAACCTAGAAATTTACAGTTGGGTGTGACGTTAGAGATAGCTGGTCACATTTCTCATTTGGAAGATAAGGAAACAAAGGACTGGAGGAATCTGTGACAATTCAAACAACTACTAACGAATTTGGGAACTAATGAAGACACCACTTTCTTCTGCTGGGTGGTATTAGTATTTCAAATAGAACTTACCACTTGAGACTTCCGGGAAGATGGCGGCGTGAGCAGGGCGGCAGAAATCTCCTCCCAACACTATATTTATCTATGAAAACACAGAAAATACATCTATTCCTAAAAGAGAGATGAGAATACACAGGAAAGTGCACAGCGTGCAGCTACACCCAAGAGGACTTGGCACCCCAAGAGGCGGGTAAGATACGGAGCCGCGACCCGGCGGGACCCAAGCCCTCCCCCACCCCAGCACACGGGCGGGAGGAGAGGAGTCAGAGCCGGGAGGGAGTGGAAGCACACCCCGCGAAGGAGCCAGCGCCGGTGATCTGCGCGGGGAGCGCTGACCCACATCGCGCAGTGCAGCAGAGATTGGAGAGACAGAGGGGCAGGATCTGAGCAGGGAACGCGCCAAGGTCCTTGCAGCCGGCTCCCGGGAAGGAAAAAAAAAAAGCGCGCGCTTTCTTCAGCGGTCTTAAAGAGACAGGAGTCCAGTGGAGGAGCCGGATCGCCCCAGCACACTCAGTCCAGCAGACTGGGAGTCCTGGGGAGTTTCAGACGCCTTAGCTGGTGACTGAGGAAGCGTAGCCATACTTACACTTGTCACTGAGATCAACAGCCTCCTATTCGTTCCCACCCCTGCCAGAGCGATAAAGGGCCCTGCGGAGCGGCACAGTCACAGCTGTGGAATAGTGGGGCAATAGCACCACCTAGAGCATTCCCACAGAATCTACGTCCGGTGGGCATTTTTTTTGTTTTTTGTTTTTTGTTTTGTTTTTGTTTTTTCTTTTCTTTCTTTTTTTTTCTTTTTTTCTCTTTTTTTTTCTCTTTTTTTTCTTCTCTTTTTAAAGTCTTAAAGAGCCCAGCTGACATACGTGGCAACTATCAGTGACCAATTCTACAGCCATGAAAAGACAGAGGAATATGGTTCAGACCAAAATCAACCAGACAACCCCAGAGAGGGAGTCTGAAGGGATGGAAATGCACAGCCTCCCTGAAAAAGAATTTAGAATAAAAGTCATAACCATGCTGATGGACCTACAGAGAAATGTGCAAGAGCTGAGGGAGGAAGTGAGGGAACTGAGGAAAGACAATACAGAAATCAGACAAGCAATCGACGGGCTTAACAGCAGAATGGATGAGATGCAAGAGACTGTTAATGGAATAGAAAACAGAGAACAGGAGTACAGAGCAGCTGAGGCAGAGAGAGATAAAAGGATTTCTAGGAATGAAAGAATATTAAGAGAACTGTGTGACCAATCCAAACGGAACAATATTCGCATTAGAGGAGTACCAGAGGAAGAAGAGAGAGAAAAAGGGATAGAAAGTGTCTTTGAAGAAATAATTGCTGAAAACTTTCCTCGCTGGGGAAGGAAGTAGTCTCGCAGTCCACCGAAGCTCATAGATCTCCCAACACAAGGGACCCAAGGAAGACAACACCAAGACACATAATAATTAAGATGGCAAAGATCAAAGATAAAGACAGGGTATTAAAGGCAGCTAGAGAGGGAAAAAAGATCACCTACAAAGGAAAACCCATCAGACTATCATCAGACTTCTCAACAGAAACCTTACAGGCCAGAAAAGAATGGCATGATATATTTAACGTTATGAAACAGAAGGGCCTCGAACCAAGAATACTGTGTCCAGCACGATTATCATTTAAATATGATGGAGGAATTAAACAATTTCCAGACAAACGAAAGTTGAGAGAGTTTGTCTCTCATAAACCACCACTACAGGATATCTTAAATGGACTGCTCTAGATGGAAGCACACCCAAGGCTAAAAAGATGTCACCAGAGAAAATAAAATCATAGCAAAGAAAGCAAACCATCCAAATACTAACTAAAGGCAAAGAATAAAACACCTATTATAGAAAGAATGGAGGAGGAGGAATAAGAAGGGGGAGAAATAAAGAAACATCAGACTGTGTTTACAATAACTTAACAGGAAAGTTAAGTTAGATTGTTAGATAGTAAAGAAGCAACCCTTGAACCTTGGTAACCACGAATCTAAAGCCAGCAATGGCAATAAGTACATATCTATCAATAATCACCCTAAATGTAAATGGACTGAATGCACCAATCAAAAGACACAGAGTAACAGAATGGATAAAAAAGCAAGACCCATCTATATGCTCCTACAAGAAACTCACCTCAAATCCAAAGATATACACAGACTAAAAGTGAAGGGATGGAAAAAGTTATTTCATGCAAACAACAAAGAGAAAAAAGCAGGTGTTGCAGTACTTGTATCAGACAAAATAGACTTCAAAACGAAGAAAGTAGCAAGAGATAAAGAAGGACATTACATAATGATAAAGGGGTCAGTCCAACAAGAAGATATAACCATTATAAATATATATGCACCCAACACAGGAGCGCCAGCATATGTGAGACAAATACTAACAGAATTAAAGGAGGAAATAGACAGCAATGCATTCATCTTAGGAGACTTCAACACACCACTCACTCCAGAGGACAGATCAACCAGACAGAAAATAAGTAAAGACACAGAGGCACTGAACAACACACTAGAACAGATGGACCTAACAGACATCTACAGAACTCTACACCCAAAAGCAGAAGGATACACATTCTTCTCAAGTGCACATGGAACATTTTCCAGAATAGACCACATACTAGGCCACAAAAAGAACCTCAGTAATTCAAAAATATTGAAATCCTACCAACCAACTTCTCAGATCACAAAGGTATAAAACTAGAGATAAATTTTAGAAAGAAATCAAAAAGGCTCACAAATACATGGAGACTTAACAACACTCTCCTAATTAATCAATGGGTTAACGACCAAATCAAAACAGAAATCAAAGAATATATGGAGACTAATGACAACAACAACACAAAGCCACAACTTCTGTGGGACGCAGCAAAGGCAGTTCTAAGAGGAAAGTATATTGCAATCCAGGCCTATTTAAAGAAGGAAGAACATTCCCAAATGAGTAGTCTAAAGACACAATTACTGAAATTGGAAAAAGAAGAATAAATGAGGCCCAAAGTCACCAGAAGGAGGGACATAATAAAGATTAGAGAAGAAATAAATAAAATTGAGAAGAATAAAACAATAGAAAAAATCAATAAAACCAAGAGCTGGTTCTTTGAAAAAATAAACAAAATAGATAAACCCCTAGCCAGACTCATTAAGAGAAAAAGAGAATCTACACACATAAACACAATCAGAAATGAGAAAGGAAAAATCACGACGGACCCCACACAAATACAAAGAATCATAAGAGAATATTATGAGAATCTATATGCTAACAAGCTGGAAAACATAGAAGAAATGGACAACTTCTTAGAAAAATACAACCTTCCACGACTGACCAAGCAAGAAACAGAAAAACTAAACAGACCAATCACCAGCGACGAAATCGAATTGGTAATCAAAAAACTACCCAAGAACAAAACCCCCGGGCCTGATGGATTCACCTCTGAATTCTACCAGACATATAGAGAAGAAATAACACCCATTCTCCTTAAAGTTTTCCAAAAAATAGAAGAGGAGGGAATACTTCCAAACTCATTCTATGAAGCCAGCATCACTCTAATACCAAAACCGGGCAAAGACCTCACCAAAAAAGAAAATTACAGACCAATATCCCTGATGAACGTAGATGCAAAAATACTCAACAAAATATTACCAAACTGAATTCAAAAATACATCAAGAGGATCATACACCATGATCAAGTGGGATTCATCCCAGGGATGCAAGGATGGTACAACATTCGAAAATCCATCAACATCATCCACCACATCAACAAAAAGAAGAACAAAAACCACATGATCATCTCCATAGATGCTGAAAAAGCATTTGACAAAATTCAGCATCCATTCCTGATTAAAACTCTCAACAAAATGGGTATAGACGGCAAGTACCTCAACATCATAAAGGCTATATATGACAAACCCACAGCTAACATCATACTTAATGGCAAGACGCTGAAAGCTTTTCATCTAAGATCAGGAACAAGACAGGGATGCCCACTCTCTCCACTGTTATTCAACATAGTACTGGAGGTCGTAGCCACAGCAATCAAACAAAACAAAGACATACAAGGCATCCAGATTGGTAAAGAAGAAGTCAAATTGTCACTATTTGCAGATGACATGATACTGTACATAAACAACCCTAAAGACTCCATTCCAAAACTACTAGAACTAATATCTGAATTCAGCAAAGTTGCAGGATACAAAATTAACACACAGAAATCTGTTGCTTTTCTATACACTAATGATGAACTAACAGAAAGAGAAATCAGAAAAACAATTTCATTCACAATTGCATCAAAAAGAATAAAATACCTAGGAATAAACCTAACGAAGGAAGTGAAAGACCTGTACTCTGAAAACTACAAGACACTCCTAAGAGAAATTAAAGAGGACACTAACAAATGGAAATGCATCCCATGCTCTTGGCTAGGAAGAATAAATATTGTCAAAATGGCTATACTACCTAAAGCAATCTACAGATTCAATGCAATCCCTATCAAACTACCAACAGCTTTCTTCAATGAACTGGAACAAATAATTCTAAAATTCATATGGAACCACAAAAGACCCCGAATAGCCAAAGCAATCCTGAGAAGGAGGAATAAAACAGGGGGAATTACACTCCCTGACTTCAAGCTCTACTACAAAGCCACAGTAATCAAGACAATTTGGTATTGGCACAAAAACAGACCCACAGACCAGTGGAACAGAATAGAAAATCCAAACATTAACCCAAACATATACAGTCAATTAATATTTGATAAAGGAGCCTTGGATATACAATGGGGAGATGACAGCCTCTTCAGCAGCTGGTGTTGGAAAAACTGGACAGCTACATGTAAGAGAATGAAACTGGACTACTGTCTAGCCCCATACACAAAGGTAAACTCAAGGTGGATCAAAGACCTGAATGTAAGTCATGAAACCATAAAACTCTTAGAAAAAAACATAGGCAAAAATCTCTTGGACATAAACATGAGCAACTTCTTCATGAACATATCTCCCTGGGCAAGGGAAACAAAAGCAAAAATGAACAAGTGGGACTATATCAAGCTGAAAAGCTTCTGTACAGCAAAGGACACCATCAGTAGAACAAAAAGACATCCTACAGTATGGGAGAATATATTCATAAAAAACGTATCTGATAAAGGGTTGACATCCAAAATATATAAAGAACTCATGCACCTTAACAAACAGAAAGCAAATAATCCAATTAAGAAATGGGCAGAGGACATGAATAGACACTTCTCCAAAGAAGAAATTCAGATGGCCAACAGGCACATGAAAAGATGCTCCACATCGCTAATCATCAGAGAAATGCAGATTAAAACCACAATGAGATATCACCTCACACCAGTGAGGATGGCCAACATCCAAAACACAAACAACAACAAATGTTGGCGAGGATGTGGAGAAAAGGGAACCCTCCTACACTGCTGGTGGGACTGCAAATTAGTTCAACCATTGAGGAAAGCAGTATGGAGGTTCCTCAAAAAACTCAAAATAGAAATACCATTTGACCCAGGAATTCCACTCCTAGGAATTTACCCTAAGAATGCAGCAGCCCAATTTGAAAAGGACAGATGCACCCCTATGTTTATTGCAGCACTATTTACAATAGCCAAGAAATGGAAGCAACCTAAGTGTCCATCAGTAGATGAATGGATAAAGAAGATGTGGTACATATACACAATGGAATATTATTCAGCCATAAGAAGAAAACAAATCCTACCATTTGCAACAACATGGATGGAGCTAGAGGGTATTATGCTCAGTGAAATAAGCCAAGCCGAAAAGACAAGTATCAAATGATTTCACTCATATGTGGAGTATAAGAACAAAGAAAAAATACTGAAGGAACAAAACAGCAGCAGGCTCACAGATCCCAAGAACGGACTAATAGTTACCAAAGGGAAAGGGACTGGGGAAAATGGGCGGGAAGGGAGGGATAAGAGGGAAAAAGGGGCATTACGATTAGTAGATATAATGTTGGGGGGGCACGGGGAGTGCAGTACAACTCACAAGACAAGTAGTGATTCTATAGCATCTCACTACGCTGATGGACAGTGACTGTAATGGGGCTGGTGGGGGGGACCTGATGAAGGGGTAGTTTAATAACCGTAATATTGCACATGTAATTGTAGATTAATGATAATAGAATATATTATATTTTAAAAAAAAGAACTTACCACTTGAATTTGGATATACCAATATGAAACAACTCTTAAAATATGACCAAGTCTAATATAAGCTCAATTTGACACAGTAATTCTACCAGTAGAGTATGACTTTCATTCTCATTAAAGTGACTAAGGGAAGGAACAGATGGCGACCACCAGGTGGAGAACAGAGAGAGGATGGAGCTGGAATGAATATCATTCTTTTGCATGTATTCGAACGTTATTGAAATTCTTCATTTGTTGGATTGCATCCACCAACCCTCTCCCTCTACCACTCTGGCATAATGATAAGGAAAAAAGACTACTCCAGGGACAGTCATAACCATCAGTCATTTACATCTTAATTTAGTTTAATGAGACATCTTTCCTCTTGAAAATAGGTGGAGAAAGGGCTGGGAGGTGGTATGGGTGCACAGGGCACTGAAAGTGTGCAGACGCAGGAACAAGGCGGAGTGGGAGCGTCGGACCACACCAGCAAGGCCAAGTGAGACAGAAGAGGCTGGGGGAGAAGGTTGCGGGGGGAGGGCAAAGTACCGTAAAGACTAATTGGGACAAAATCAAACTTCATCTCCTCTGCGACAAAGCCAAGGCTCGGCCTGGTCCTGGGTTCTCATGTGTCCTGAGGATGAAGGACACTTGCCCAGGTTGGCCTGCCCTGACACTGGCATTAAAAACGCATTCCCTTCTACCTCACCCCTAATACTGCCCTGTCCCAAACCACTTAACTCCCATCCCGTGCAGCCCTTTCCCATTTAAAGGTCACTTTACATTCTAAATATTGTCAAATAGAACCTGAACTCCAACTATTTCCCTAGACCTAATCTTTTGCTGTCAGCTAATTCAGAGGAAAAAAAAAAAGTCAATAAGTGGATTAGCTGTGAGTGACATTGCATATGACGGCAGCAGTACACTGTGTCCGCGATGAAGGTCTTGCCAGCTGACTAATATTATGCAGCCATTTCAAATGATGACTTTTTAATCAGAAAGCCTCTTCTCACTGTCTCTCAAAAAAAAAATTTATAATCAAATTGTTTAACCAAAATTTTTCCATTTTTCAAATTCTGCCACTACTTTGCCTGATATTAACTCTTCAGAGTAGGTATTAACTTTTATATCTGATCTTGATACATAGCTCTTTATCCAAGAAACTAAGTTCTTAAATTGTTGGGAGCAAGCCTGAAGGAGAGCATTTTCTTCTAAATTTCAGAGAAGCTAAGCAAATTCTAGCACATATAGCTAGATCCTCAGCTCTCCAGTCTGGAATCTTATTCTCTGGACCAAGTGGTTTGACCTGGAAGGCTAGGCCATAAAAACCAGTGGATCTCTTGCAGCACAGTTACACCTCACTTATCTGAAGGTCACTTATGCAGCAACCTCAACCAGGCAAAAGCCAGCGGAGAACCCAAAGTAAAGAGGTTTCAAGAACAAACCCAAACACCCACACTCACGAACGAAGTGCACATTCTTCATTCGCAGGAATGTCTCTTAGGCCCTCTTTCCTACTGCTTCCCTTTAAACAACATTCAACAGGCTTAATTATGTGATGTTGGAGACCACAGAAAATCATAGCACAAAAAGAGCTGCTAAAAGCAGGCAAACTGATGGCAGTCAAGAAGAGGTTGTCAGGTGCCATCAAAGTAGAACATAGGAGAACAAAATGAAGATATAAGATCTCAAGAGCCAGAGCAACCTGGGACTGTCTCATAGAGGCCAAGCAGCCCCATAATCCTTGGGATGTAACTGCATTACAGCAAAATACAATGCTTGATGCTATGATGACAGCATGTCACCAACTATATCTTAAATAATGATTGGTACAAGTGAGCCATTTAAGGAAGGAGAAAATTCTACAATCAATTCTACACTTAGTTCTGTTAAAATTGTTTGAAACTGTGTTTAAGTTTTACACAAAGCCTAAGTAAACTGGAAATTTAACCTTTGCAGTTCAGGTCAGACCTCAACAATTCTAGAAGAAATGATAAGGTATTATAACATTAAAGTGAATAGCGCTAAGATGTCTATACCTCCCAGATGCATAATTTCTTTCTAATAACTGATGTTTTTTTACTGAAGTTGATATATATTGTATTGGTTTCAGGTGTACTTGACTATAGTGATATCTGACATAGTTATGTAACAATTATATATATTGCTAAATGCTCACCACAATGTAGAGTTACCGTCATCATACAGAAATATTACATTATTGACAATATCCCCTATGCTGTATTTTTATCCCTGTGATTATTTTATAATTGGAAGTTTGTGCTTCGTTATGTCCCTTCACCTATTCTATCCATGTCCCACCCACCTCCCCTATGACAACCACCAGTCTGTTGTTTGTGTTTATGAGTCTATTTGTTTTGCTTTTTAGATTCCACATATAAGTGAAATCACAGGATATTTGTCTTTCTCTGACTTACTCCACTTAACATCACACCCTCTAAGTCCATCCATATTGTCCCAAATAGCAAGATTTCTTTCTTTTCTATGGCTGAAAAATATTCCACTGTATATATGTACCACATCTTCTTTATCCATTCATCTATCAATGGACACTTAGGTTGCTACCATATCTTGGCTACTGTAAAGCTGCAATAAAATTGGAGGACGCAGATCATTTCATATTAGTGATTTCATTTTCATCAGGTAAATTCCCAGAGGTGAAATTACGGGCCATATGGTATTTCTACTTTTAATTGAGAAACCCCTACACAGGCTTCTGTAGTGGTGGCACCGACTTACATGGTAATTGGTTCTAAAGACAACATCTCTGCTAGAACCTCTTCAAATCCTATTCTATACATTCAGTCTCGTAAGATGCTTTTATGATGGAGAATTTGAAAATGAAAAAGTAGAGAACCACTTCTCTCACCCATGTGATCCCTTCTGCTTCTGTGAGTTGGTGTCAAATGCATTGCCAGGTCCTGTAACCATGAACCCGCCTATATATGAAGCTGAGACAAAAAGGAGTGGGGATTATTTTTAAAAATGCAGAAACTTAATATGAGAATGGCCAACGTGATACAAATGCCACGAGGCCCCTCCCACACCACAGCAAACAAGGCCGATCAGTCCAGCATTAACATTAGACTTCCGAATCCTTCCCTCAACACAGATTCAGGCAACCATTATGGACTGACTGGGGTTGACATTCAGAAGGAAATTATTCCAGGCCTAAGTCATTGTTATATGGCCTCCAATCAGATTTACATGCTGTCAGTGTTTTAAGTTTTCATGTGCAGTAGGCTACCTTCTTTGGTATCTCCACATCCTCAACAATGACCACAATCCAATCCTGAACATCTGACTCAAATAACTAACCCTCCTCAGTGAAGCTTTCCTCAAACACCCAGGGGAAAAGGGTTGAGGAGGGGGCGGTCAGGCAATAAGCAGCTGGTTCCATTCTGTATATTACTTTTGTATATTACTTTTTTCTATGTAGGAAGCATTTCTTGAATATCTACTCCATATCAGGCATGATGCTAGGCACTGGAGATACAAATTAATATGATATAGCTCTTCCCTCAAGGAGCTTACAGTATACCTTATAGGATCTACCCGTTTTGAGCTCCTGAAGAGCAAGGGCTATGTCATATTCATCTCTGTATCCTAGAGCCAAATGCAACATGCAGCAGTCTTTGGGACACTTAGCTGGCCACCCACTCCAGGCTTCACAATCTGGACTTCAACAGCTATTTTCATGCACACACACACACACACACACACACCACCACCACCACCACCACAGTACATTTGTGCAGATTTCATCTATAACAATACCTCAAGGAATATTTTAACTAGGACTTAATGAGGAGAACAAAAGAATTAATTGAGAATGACTATTTTTGCTTTGGGATAGAACTTACATATAATTATGTACAGCAAACTAAAAGAACTACACCTTCAATGTCTAATAATTGTTAATTTTCCTCTCTCAACCTAGAGCTGTAACTATTTCCATTCTCATCTATTCCTGCTAAATCTCCTCAGATCCTCCTCTGTAGCATCCTGCACTGCTGCGAGGTAGCAGAGTCTTCATGAATTACTCTTAGAAAGGCTCTGCGACCAAGCCTGTTCCTACTCCAGTTCTGGTTAAGCACTACTTTCTCTCAATTGCGGGGCTCTGCTGTGTGCTCTTGCTATCTATTCCAGGCCCCAGATCCTCTCACCAGAAGTGCTAGGCCTGTTCTCTGCTGTCCTACAGCATCTAAGAGGGCCTTGCTGGCTCCCTTTCTGGTATGGAAACTTCCAGCTTACATTGAAAAATATCCCAACACCCCTCATAGGCAGAGACATGGAGTCTGGAACTCCCTATGTAACATAACACTACTAATATTCTCCCTGGTAACAGCAAATCAGGGGCTTCACCCTCTCAACCAGTGGCTAATACTGTGGCTGGCACCTAGCAGGCTTTCAGCAAACATCTGTGAATGAATGAATGAAATGAAATTATGAAATAAACGATTTCATACTCACTGTCCTGTGAGTTGGAATCCCGATTCCAACTCTGTAACCTTAATGGAAGTATTTATTCTCTATGTGCCTCAGTTTCCTCTCCTATAAACAGAAGAATTCATAACATACAGCGTCATTGGAAGGAATAGAGACAATGTGCCTGGGGCATAGGAAGCACACGACAAATGGTTGCAATCATTATGGCACCTGCACATAGTAGGTCCTCCACAATGAACGTGCAGTTATTCCAAAAAGAATTGCGGGCATCCCCCCCTGGTCCCTCCCCCAGCCCCGGCCCACACATGCTCCCATAGCCTTACTCTACTGTTAACCCTCCACCCACCACTCTGTCTGAGGCACTGTCCCATCGCTCGTTGGCATGTATGTCATCCCCGCCTCAGCAGCCCAGCAGGAGCTGCTCCACATGCTGCAGCATTTCCTCCAATGTCCAACTAGTGTGTTGGGCCAGAAAAGAAGCCATGCCCGGCAGTTCGGGGCTCACTATAGGACCTAAGAGTAGGGTTAGTGAGGGAGCAGTGAGGCCTGACCACCAGGGACTCGTCTGGCATTAGTTCTCTCTTAAGCACTTCCAGACCTTTCTCTGTTAACTCATGTGCCGGTCACCAGCCCCACAAGCTCCTCCCGGTACAGCTATACACTGCACAGAGTCCTTGCCAGCTACTGGGAACTCTGTCAGCCACCCTTCTCATTCCAGGAAGGGTCATGCAAAGCAGATAAAGGGGGATTTGATAGGCAGTCAGTTCCATCATGAGCGACAGCTTGCTTTTGTTATCATTTACAGAGCAGTTCTACAAATTATACTGTTCGAGCCTTACAGAAACAACAACCCCATGCCCCAGATGAACATATGACTTGGGGTAAGTTATCCATTATCTCATCACTAATTACACAAAATTGAGAAGAACTACAATGAAAGAAACAAGCTCCTCCAGCCACAAGACAGTTACTATAAGGGATTCCAAGAACTGCTTTTATAATGGAAAGAACTCTATCCAGGGACAATTCAGGTCAAGAAAATTAACTCACATTTTGTGAGTGATAGGATCAATTAACAATACCATCGAATAACAATATGACAATACCTATCAAGAACCATGGAAATGTTCAAACTTTGACCTAGTAGTCATAGTTCAGGAAAAGTAGGCTAAGGAAGTAACCCAAAAGAATTGTAAAGTATTTACAAAAAAATGTTTATTACAACTATATAAAGGCAAAACATGGAAACCTAAAAGTATCCATTGGTAATGGAAAGTCTAAGGACACAAAACATCCATTTGATTAGTAAATAAAAAGCCAATGTGGCAATATGGGATAACAGTCATTTGGGATAACATAGCAAAATGTGATAATGTAGCAATTTGTATAATATTAAGGAATCATAATTTGTATTCATATGGATAAAAAATAGAAAGGAATGGAGTCCAAAAACTTGATTTGGTGGTGTAGTGGGATTGTGGGGGAAATTTTTTGTAATTCGGAGTTTTATAAACACGGTTAAATTTTATTATCATACCATATAAAAGTTTAAAAAAATAACATGAGGGAAATTGTTGGAAAATTGCTAAAGTCACTAATAGCTCCAGTATTTGTTGTGAATTTTTTGAAACCAGGACGAGTGTCTTTTTCATCATTGTATCCCTGGACTTTCCTGTGGCTGAACCTCAATAAACATGGAAGTAACATTACAAATGACCACGAGGATGATTCTCTGCTGAGCCTGGGACCATCTGCAAAGTCAGAGATTTGATCGCCCCAAAAGCTATGTGTCTACATATTCATTAGATGAAATAGAGGTTCAATAAAATATCCAGGTGGAACCATTTCTTAAAAGAGAAGATGAGAACAAGATCTGGGAAAGGGAGTACTTGGTTGATAATTTCTAAATGTCTCTTTGATGTAATTCCACAAATTGAATTCTCCAGGTCCAAGGGCACAGGGAAGCTCTGCCTCCATTTCTCCAAAGTCTGGGGCTCTTCTCCAAGGTAGACCTCATCTGTGGAAGGAGAGGCCGTGGAGTCTGCATTAAATTCAAAGTCACCAGGAGAAAGACTTGAAGCCAAAAGTCAACCAAATTACACCACAGCAAAAGCCTGACAGGTCAGAGACCCTGGGTCAGAAGAGAGAGAAGACCCAGCTAGGAACATGGTCCATCTCCACTAGTGTAAACAAATCACTTGACCTGCCTGGACTCAGATTTCTGGTCTCTGTCCTGGCCATCTCACGGGGATGTCATGAAAATCAGACATGTTATGAAAATGTACATGTAAAATATGCATAAACTGTGAAGTGTGATATAATTCTCAATAAATACTGGAGCACATAAAAGGGTGGAAAGAAGCAAAATGATTACATGATTTTCACAGAAATGTAGAGGTAAATATAAGGTGGAGCACTGGCCTGTGTTCAGAGCAACAGGGTATCACCATTTCCCTGGGTTACGATGGGAAGGAATTCACAGACTGCAGGTGAATTGGCCTCCGAGATGCCTCCTACAGCTTCCCACATACCACCCTACCAGGGCTGAATTCTTTCACAAAGCTTTAAAGAGGTAGCAGCCTCAGAATGTGGAAAACCGCTACACTACATTCACTGATTATGCATTTGAGGACAGCACAGGCATGAACATTTTGCAAAATGTTTTCAGTTTAAGGGTTTGGAAGGAAGTCCATCCTAAGAGCACTTCAGGTGCCTTCTCTGATCAAAGGAATGAGAAAGAGTGAGGGGTGTCAGTGACACAGATCCAGGCCCCATACATCATGAAGTGATTAAAGGCATGCATTTGCCCCAGAGCTCTCATTCCTAATAGGATCTGACCAAAGCAAGGAGCAATGAACAGGCAGGAGAACAATGGGCCTCACACATTCACAGTGCCATGCTTGTGCTGGCTGCAGCCTGCTGAGATGGGGAGGACAGAGCACCCTGCACTGGAGCTGCTTTCAGAGAAACCAGAGGCAGAGGGACACTTTGGGTACCGCTCAGACGCACCGGTAAAGAAGTGATTTCTTAAGCCCTGCACTGAGACAAGACGCAGTACTCCTGGGCGGCTTGGGACAATGTGCCCAGCAACCAGATCACCTGCCCTCAGAGCCGGGCAAGGAACCCAGAAATGATCTTAGATCACATAAAATCAACACCTTCATGTTACAGATAAGAAGACCGGAGCCCAGAGAGGTCAAGTGACTAGCTCTAGGCCACAGTTCAAGCTTCAGCTATGACCTTTAACATTCTCCAAACATATTTAGGAGAAGCATGGCTCTTGCAGGGTTAATGTTATCTGGCAGGAAACTGTTCCAAGGCACCTAACAAGGGCGCGGAAGGGGAATGCTTGCTTGTAGGAGCCACCTGTCGGGACCAAACATGAAGAGGTGATGCAGCGGGCCACACACGGGCACACTGGACTCCAGCTGCAAACAGCGCTTGGACCCCAGCAGCAGCAGCAGCAGAGCTGGCCCTTCTCATTATGTTCTCCTTTCAAACCTGAAGGCCCACAGGTGACACTTGGCAGTGACCTGGCTTTGGTTCCTGGTGCTCTGAAGGAACATCTGATACATGAAACATGGCATGGGGGCAGGTTCCAGGTCACTCCCGTGGCTCTTTTGGACGTCAGCCCCCCGTGTCCCCAGGGACACTCCTTCTTACTCTTTCTGTTAACACATAAGGTGGCTCTGACCATGCAAAGCCTTCTAAGCCCAACCCGTCTCTTACTTTTTGAACATCAAATATGTTTGAAAAAGCAAACATAATCAAACACTTTCAAATGGATATGCCGTTGCCTCTACCAACATGTGCTGGGTGTGAGCCACTTAGAGGCGTCCTGGGGAAATATGATGCTAGAGGAAACTGATTCTCCATAATGATAAAGTACACCCAGAAGGACCCTGATTTCCTCATAACCTCTTAGCTCCCTTCTGGTTGCAGCCTGTGCATCTCCCTCGCCCAGGGTCCAGAACCACCGCAGAGAGAGACCGTGGACCATGATCAAGGGAGACTCTGCAACGGGAAGGATACTCACATCACTGCTGGAGGCCCAGTGGCCCAGATCTCGGGCATCGTGATTATGGCCGATGCTGCTATCTGAAAACCCAGCCTCCCTTCTCTTCCCTAACAGCACCCCAGTTTCAAGCTAGGCGTGTTGCTTCCTAGGAAGACAACTAGATTTCTCAGCCTCACTCACACCGGGGTGTGGCCATATAACAATGTCAAGAGCTAACAATGATGGGACCTCCCTATGTGCCAAGTACATTTCTAAGCACCTTTACGTGTAGAAACTTAATCCTCACAACCACCCAATAAGCAGGCATAAGTACTTACTTACACAGGTAATTAACTTTTTGCTGAGGAAACTGAGACACAGAGAAGTGTATTTGCCCAATTCATAGTCAATAAGCCTCAGAGCTAGGATTTGAACTCAAGCAGCCTGACTCCAGTCAAAGCTCCTCACATTCATCATACCACACCAAATCCCAGCCAGCAGAAGCAGAACAGAAGCTTTGTGTGGGGCTTCCAGGTATGCACCTTAAAAGGAAGGGGCTCCAGGAGGTACAGATTAATTCCTCTCCCCTTGGGTATAAGATGAACTTGGAGACTTCTAACCAAGGGACTGTGGAAATGGAAATAGAGCAACTGGAGATGGAGAAACCTGGCAGACACCATGTTAACCAAGTGATCAAGGTTTATATCAGCTAATAGTCATGCTGGTATCAGGAACCCTGATGTAATGCAATGAGGAGGGGACTTCATCTCTGTGGAATTCTTCCCCCAAACCCTAACTGAAATCCAACCATGAAAGAGCATCAAACAAACTGAAATTGAGGAATTTTCTACAAAATACCTGACCATATTCCTAAAAACTTTCAAGGTCATGAAAAACAAGGAAAGAGAGAAACTGTCACTCACTTAAAGGGACTAAGGGGACATGATAACTAACTGCAATGTGGGATCCTTTTTTTAAAAATGAGAAACAGCCTCTGTTTTATATAAGCCACTTATATGGAGATTTTTATCAAGTGCAGCTAAACTTAGTCCTTACTAATAATAGCACTATAGTAAATCCTACGTGATTTCGATCACTGATATAAAAATTAGAATCTTAGCCTTAGAATTGGCCTTAGATTCCATCTAGTCCAACCTGTCATTTTTCATATGAGTAAAAGAACCTTAAAGGTGAAACACGTGCCCCGGACTCATCACCTATAGCAAAGTATACATGGGAACCCAAGCCCATCCCATCCCAACCCAATTGCCTCCATTGTGCCTCATTATTTGGTAAGAATCCTGAATGCCAGCATTACAGTATTAGTATAATCGAATACACAAAAGTCCGGTGAAATGCTGCGAGGCAGGCTGCTTCTGATTGTTGCCCTGACTGGCCTACCTCAAGCTGGCGATAACACTCTTAAGTTTTCCATTTCTGAATCAATTACTGAACACAACAACACATTGGCCAATTATATCATAATTCTGCAAATTTCACATTTTGAGTTTTGTAAACCAGAAGCTCTCATATTAAACATAATGGTATTATAGTCACCTGGTTTTTTTATTAAAGGAATTTAAGAAGGAAAATGTATACTATTATACCTATCAGTATTATATTCAGAAAAAAGGGTTCAATAGTTATGTCACTCATTACTAAAAACCCTGTGAAAATCACTTTCCCAATCTGGATTACAAATTTCTTGGTCTGTGAAATGAGGGGTTTAGCTGTATTGATTTCCTCTTGAGTTTCCTTCTAATTCTAATAATCCATAATTCAAAACACTAAACAATTATTCAGCTCTCACTACCCTGTGTGTAATGACCGCTTCAAATTACATACCTTTGCTTTCTTCATCAAGTCTGCTTAAAACATGCTGTTTACTAGACAGAAAATATTAATCTCTGGTAGATCACATTAATGGTCCCAATTTTTCATCCTTCCCTATATTCTCACCTTTTGCCAATTAACTCTGCTACTCTTCTCACCAATGAGACAGAGTCGATTTCCCCACCCCTTGAATTTGGGCTTAGCCATGTGATTTGTTTGGGCCCATATTAAATGGTGGGAGTGACAGTATGTCAGATCCAAGCCTTGGCCTCAAGAAGGTTTACATGTTCCACATGTACTCAAGGCACTTCTGCCATTGCTGGGAGAATGACAGGCTGAGAATAACTTGCTGGTCCTGGGAAGAGGATGACAAACACATGAAGAACTGCCCTAGGAAAGTCCCCATCAACCTACAGATGCATGAATGAGCCCACCTGACAGCAGAGACAGGAAGAGATCAACTGTACTCTGAATTGCTGTAAGCCACTGTGGTTTTATGGTTGTGTCACACAGCAACAGTTAGCTGATACACTATCTTAAAACCTCACCTTTGGAGGGAATCTATTTTGGGCAAGAACTGGCTACATGTACTTGCCATAAAATACTCTGCAGGGAAGAGACTTGGTTTGCTTGTGAAGAGATGGATTCCTGTGTCTACTCGGCACCACACTCACGATCAAGCCTTTACCCAGAGATGGATAAGGAAGTCCACCTCCCCTTCATGCACAACCTCTTGAGCTTTATTCTCCACTCCCCTAGAAGTTCACACAAATGCTGAGTCATCTCCACAATACTACCTTTTAAAATCATGGTTTAAAAAACATTTATACTGGTCTCCACCTTCTTCAGTGCATGAATTCAACCAAAGGTTGCCTGTTTTGATTAATGAAATGAAATGCTAGTATTGATACCATGGAAATGATATGATTCTTTTCTAACTATGCATTGGTAACGAAAGGAAATTAGATGTCAACATACTATAATGGGTTGAATATTCCACTTATCCCCTTAGGCAGTAGTGCCAAAAGGCAAATATATTTAGTTGGACTCATTTTGCTTGTTCTTAAATCATTCTGCACATACTTGTTAAGGATCAACCTGCTCTAGCGAACAATGTTTGGGCATCAGCCCCAGGGTGTGGGCAGCAGCTGGAACCAGAAAATCCCAGGGTGTATCACATGCCAACAACAGAGCAGACCGGGTGCTAGGAGGCCCTACAGGGGTCAAAGGAGACAGCTGGATGTAAAGCCTGGAAACAGCACAGGGATGCCAACCACGAGTGGGACAGGGGAGAGGCAAGTGGCTGGACAGAAGGAAGGAGGGCAACACCTAGCAGAAGCCTCAGGGCCCCAGCCTCACGAGGCAGACTCCAAGTCTGAGACAGCTTCCGCCCCCCTGCTTGGGGCTTTTCTGCAGTTCCTGGGAATCCTAGGGGAGGTGGCCAAGCTCCACAGGGGGGGCAAAGGCGGTTATTGGCACCTCACTGTGGGACATCTGGAAAATTAGTTCCTGGCTGCCGAGCACTGGGAAGGATTCCTGCCTTTCTCCCTACAAATGCACAAATACTCACTCACCCACATACACACACCCTGTCACGCACACGCACTCACCTACAGCACTCTCTCACATACACTCTCTCCCCCCCACACACACTTTGTCACACACACACTCACACTGCACATTCTGCCTCTCTCACACACACACAAACTCTCACACCCTATATACATTCTGTCTCTCTCTCTCTCTGTCTCTCACACACACACACAGAGTTGTCAGGTCCTATCTGACCCCCCTCAGAAATGTCTATCTCCCTACTCCTAGCCACTGTGTTCGGGCCCATGCTGCCTTCCATCTTTCCACTGGAGGAGTCTCTAGGTCTAACTGGGGCCCTGCAGCCAACTTCTCAACCCACCCAGGACAACCTGCCCGTGGCTGTCAAGTAACCTCCAAACTCAGCTTTGAGCTCTTCACTCTCCTGCTGAGAAGCCATTGTACCCCTCAGGGCTGCAGAATAATGGCCACACCGCAAACACACACTCAAGACTCTTTGCTTTGTGACCCCCACCGACTGGCCCTGCCATATGACCCCAGGCCCCAGCGCTGCCTGCCCCACATTCACGCCCATCTCTGGCTTTGTTCTTGCATCAAGGCCCACACCTGTTCCCCACCAGGTCAGAGTCCCTCCACCTGTCCAGACCTGCTCCAAAGGACCCTTTTGGTGGAGCCTTTCTGGAGCCCTGTGGCCGTAACAGTGCCCCCACCCCCATGCCCACTCTCATACCACCACCACCCCCTGTCATTCCTCATGGCCTTGGCCACTCACATCTTGTCAGACGGGAGCCTCTCTGAGACATATCCTGTGCTTCATGCATCTTTATAACTCTCTTCCCTTCCCTAATGCCTAAGCATAAAATAAATCCAAAAAAATGTGTTGAGGTAAAGGTTAATAACTGAATCTCTATGAGGGCAAATTAATTTTGTTAATCCCACATCCAGCCAGTTTCCATCCCTGGGCAGAGCAGCCTGTCCTAGCACTCAAGGCTGGTTCAGTTCACTCAGATCCACAAGGAGGAAACTGCTCAGAGCACATACCTCTTAACAGTCAACCAGAAACATGCATCAGAAAATACCACTCACCTTGCATTTACCAACCGTCCGTCTTGTGACAAACGCTCTTGATGAGAAGGCACCCACCATGCAAACTCCCTTCGGGAGACGAGAGGTGTAAGGGGACCAAGAGAAGAAAGGTTGGTGCCAGGGTAGTGTGTGTGAGGGGCCCAGCGCCATGAGGCTGCAGATTCAGGCAGAGCCAGAGCAAGCAGAAACCTGCAGGTCGTGGGCAATTTGGACTTCTCATTGACAAATTATTCAGAACTTAAAATGGACTTTCTTAACGGTTTGTAAGCACACAGCTCAGGGGGGGTGTTACACTCATTCACGGTGTCATGCAACCATCATCGCCACCTGTGTCTACATCTGTCCAAATCTGGAACTCTATACCCATTAAGCGACAGTTCCCCATTTCCCCTCCCCAGCCCATAGTAACCACCACGTCTGTCTCCATGTCTCTATGACTCTGACCAATCTACGAACCTCATATAAGTGGAATCACATGGTATTTGTCCTTTTGTGATTGGCTTATTTCATGTTAGCACAATGTCCACAAGAATCATCCATGATGTAGCATGTGACAAGACTTCCTTCCTCTCTGAGGCTGAATATTCCACCATGCGTATGCGCCACGCTGTTCACCCATTCATCTCTCGATGGACACTTCGGTTGCTGTCACCGTTTGGCTGCTGCGAGTAGTGCCGCCATGAACGTCGGTGTGCAAATATCTCTTCGAGACCTTGCTTTCAATTCTCTGAGGTTGTTAAATTAAACAGGGAGGCCATTAGACTGAGCTGGCTTTAATGCCTTAGTAGCTTAAATAAGGAAGCCCAAACCTAAGCCTGTAATGCCTCAAGGTTAAGAAATCAAAACCCGAGGGCAACCCATCACAGCCAGCCAACTGGGCTTTCCCAAATAACGTGACCACTTAAACTATAGCCACAATTTCCTTGCTTTGCCTCCACCTCTTCCCTATAAAAGCCTGTCCCCTGGACTCCTATCGGTGGAGGGCTCCTAACCACTTCAGGTTCGGCACTGCCCAATTTGATTCGACTTCTGCTCAAATAGACTTAATTTTTCATGTGACTCAGTTTGTCTTCTAATAGTTCATTCCCATGCCTAGAAGTGGAATTGCCAGATTATATGACAATTCTGTGTTACATCTTCCAAGGATCCACCATATTGTTTCCCATAGTGAGGAATCTGGGTTTTATTCTGCGTGACATTGGAAGCCATGAGGGTTTTGACTAGGGAAGCAACATGATTTTATTTAGATTTTTAAATTATCCCTCTGGCTGCGTGTAAGATGGACTGCAGGTGGGCAAGACTGGCAACCGGAAGAAAGTTACAATGACAAGGTCATAACGGGAACCCCAGAGGAAGGCAGTAAGGAGGCAGAGGAGACGGGATCCATGGTCAGACGAGGCAAAGAAGGTGGAGGGAAGGTGGGACAGACCACAGGAGGGACAGACAGGTGGGGAAGAAAGAGCTGGAGAGCACCCTGGGGCTTCGCCCCTAGCCCCTGGCAGCATGGTGGCGTTGTTTCCTGAAATGGGGAAGGGCAAGGGACATATGTGTCATTAATTAATTCACAAAAGTACAAAAACACTGCCGAAACTCTCCCCTCCTTTTCCTTGTCTTCTCTTTTTAATCAGTTAGAAATCTCCATTTAAACTTTGTTCTCTCAGGCCTTGCTATCTAACTCCTCAAGAACAGAAAATTACTAATCAAGGGCTTACACACAGGTTGGAGTTCTCTGAAGCAGGCATGCAACTCCTACCCTCAGGAGGCACAGGCAGTGACCCTGGTCCACCTACCAGTGAGCGAGGTAGGCTTACTCCTTTGGCAGGCAGGCCAGCAGGGAGTCAGACCACATCTTCTCATAGAGGCTGGACAGCTGGCCAGTCAGTAGTCTAGCAGTTTATCAGTGGGTCCCAGCACTCAGGAGGGTCTCCTGAGACCATGTCATCCAGGGTCAGGCTCCAGACAGAAAGTGACCTTACCACAGATCTGGCCTCTGAGCTCAAAACCCCCAAGAGTCCTGTTCTTCCTGCTGGTCTTCTTGTCCCCGTCACATCTCATAGATAAAGGTAAAAGCTTTGGGAAGCCTGAGATTATTTTTTTTAATCATTCAACAGATATTTATGAAGCACTATCATGTTCTCTTCAATGAGCTGGTGTAAGAGATACAGAGATGAATCAGACTTGGATTCTGCCCTTGAAGAACTTTCAGCAGAGACATCGAATGGCAATATGAGGCCACACAAGGTTAAATACCAAATGATAAAGAGAAAGTCTGTTAGCAAAAGAAAGGCAATTCCACTCATGCTGGCCTTAAAGGAAAAGCACAATTTTTGCAGAGAGGAGAGAGGATGCACCAAGCAGGGCAAAGGGCTCCATCAAAGGCACAGAGGCAGGAGAGAGCAGAGCATTAGGAGGGAATTTGAAGGCTGAAGGCGCATATGGGAGGATGATAGAATAATCCAGCCATGAGGGGATAGGGTTCAAAGATGAGCAAGAGGGAGAAAAGAATGTTGACTTAATACCTACTATGTGCTAAGCATCATTTGAAGTGTCCCGTTTGAAGTGTCATAGCTGTTAACTCAATCTTCACTGCCACCTCTGAGGAGTGAGATTGAGATTATATATGGAGCTGAGGGTTAGTACAACTAAAAGTATTTCCAAATAAGACTGCCTGCTGTAAGACCCGTCCTCCAGCTCCTCAGACAGATAAGCAAGCAGAGTCTACTACATATGCCCACAGGCCTCCTCTCTCTGTGTCATCACTGTTGGCATTGCCACTGCATATTTTGTGTTTTATTGATTGGTTTGGTATGTGTTATTTAGGCACAGGGAAAAGAAGATCCATTTTTCTTTGTTTCTTGTTGTCGTGAAGCTGCTCTATAAAATAAGAAACACTCCCCCCACCCAAAAAAAATGAAGAAAATAAAGAAAAAACAAAACAAAACAAAAAAGAATAAAATAAGGCGCGCTCTTCTCCTAGGACTGCAGGACCAGAGACCTCTCTGCAATCTTCACCCCATCCTGTTCCCAAAGTCACCATAGGCTCTATGGTTTGTTGCAAGAGAAGAGGAGCATGCACTCCTGCCCCAGGGATGTCCAGCTTGGCCTGTGACTTGCCTTGGCTAGTGGAACATGAGCAGAAGTAACAGTGGTCTCAACTAGCCTAGGCCTTTAGAAGCACTACGTGTCTCCATTCTAAAAGAACCTGCCCGAGGTAGTCCATCGGCCCCAGAAAACAGAGCCAAGTGAACAGACCTGAACTCCAACTGCAGCTGGGAATCCAGCCATTCTGAAATGTCCCTTGTTTACAAATCACTGGTCTATTCCAAATCCCTCATTTTTCAGTAAATACATATGAGACTCACAGCAGAGAAATAGTCTGTTGGAGTTTTACAACCAGTTAAAAATTGGGGCTCCTGGTTGCTAACCCACTGTTTTTTGCCTATACCACCCTATCTCATCAAAGGGATTCCTTGCAGGCTACAAGAAAACAGAGGAAATCCGAGATGCCAACTAAGTAAGTAATTAAGCAGAATAGATGCAGTCAAAAAGCATGAAAGCAAAATTTAACCTGGATAATCCCTCCATAATTTAGAGTTGATCTGCCTAAAAGAGTTCCTGTTGATTTCCCAGGAGGACCTTTTTCTTGAGCTGGAGCCACAGGGAGCATCACAGCCAAAACTATTAACCCCATCATCTTTCAAGGTGTCAGTCTTTTATACCTAAGAAATGTGGCCCAATTTCTTTCATTTTTGAATTTGTGTTTTATTACTAGGGTCTATGGGCACTCAAAAATAACATTTCTTTCCCAAATGACTTTGCGTGTTTCTCTCTGATTCACAGATTATGAGCCATCCTTAAGACTCCCTTAGTAATATCACTGACCATAAATATCACTGCCATCATTCAGAGATTCTTATAACCACAGCATGTTAGGGCTGGAAGAGACCTTGGAAATCATCCATTCCAACCCCATTATTTCACAGATAAGGGCAGGACACTGTGGTCCAAGGAGGGTGAGTGATACTCTGGAGGTCACACAGCCAGTGAGTGGCAGAGCTATCAGTGCCACAGGTGAGATTAGCAGGACTGTGCTAGAAATACACAATAAGTTTAACTGTCTGAGCAAGCCACCGAAAATGGGTCCCTCCATACTTGTTAAGATGTCCAATACCAGGACCCTTGCTCTGAGGCTGGGAAAGAGGATGACCCCTACTGGAAGAGACCTCACTGAAGAGCCCACAGGTCTCCAGGCCTAGTGGTGCCTCCGACACTAGGCTGGACCCAGATCTGAGCAGCAGATACCATCCTCCCTTCAGACTTGGACACCAAGCCCCCAGAAGGGTGAAGTGCCGCCAGTGGTGGGCTGGAACCAGCTTGTGCCAGCTCCTGAGAGCCCATAGTTGCATTTCATGAGCCAGCTGTTAAATTATTGGTAACTTCAAATCAGCCAGGGTAGGAGTATTTATACTTGGCAAGTGATACAAATCAAGGGTGGTGGTGGTGTTTCTTGAGGGCCAATTTACCAGCATGGCATGACTGTCCCTTCACCAGGGACTGATGGCCTGCCCTAAAACTGACAAGCCCCTTCCCCACAGACCAGGCTACTCAGAGGGAAAAAACAAAAACAGAATTATCAAGGATGCAAGAGCTCTTATGCAGATCCCTGTCAGGGCTACAAGAGCCCCATGACCTTCGTACCTATACTAGGAGAACTTGCCTCTCAGAATTCCTTGTCTAAGCCTTCTGCCTAGAATCCCAGCATCCTGATTCTTGCTGCCCACCCTAGCCTCTGTTTTCAGCCCTGGACACTTACCACTCTATTGAATCCTCTACAGATTAACCAAGTTGGGGCAATAGCAAGGACACCAACTCCTTCTCACCTTTTCTAACCTGAGCTGCAAAAGCCAAAAGGAGCCAAGGGCCCCAGGCGTCCTGGTAATTAGCATGGAAACAGAATCATTAACTATCACATGGGCACTGTGGGCCCAGGCCTGTTACCTTCCATGCAGAAGGAATCCAGTACTTACTGGAAAACCCACGTGAAGGTATCGCCACATCAAGACTGAGGAAGGAGACCACTGTGTGATCAGCTGCAGGGCAGCATGACCTCAGTGGTCAGGCCAAATTTTCTCATCCATACAAGCCACCTCTGCAGGGCCTACTGCACAAATGGAGAACCCCAGCAGCTCAAGCAAAGCCTTGGGTCTGTTCTGGATGAGGGTCCATGCCCACACAAGGGGGCCAATTTCAGGAAGGAGGCCTCAGGGGCCCTTGCAGAGGAACTGGCCTTTGACAAGGGGTCTGGGATTCTACAGCCTGATAATTATGAGTCAAAGGGCACTGGTCTCATGGCAATCTATCTCCATTGAGGCAGAAAGCCATTCTGGTTTGAGCCTTAAAATTCTGGCCTTAACTGAAGATTTTCTCTCTTCACCCTTTCCTCCTATGGAATGCAGAGTCACCACAGAAGAGGTCAACCAGGCTCCAGATGACCTCTTCAAGAAAGAACCTCTTAGAATCCCCCTTCACCTTAATTCAAAGGCAGTTTCAGATGGATGGAAAACGTTAACAGAAGTGGGAAATTTACATCTTGTTTACACATTCCCAATGCCTAGGAAGGGTGAGGTGTAGCATAGACACTCAACAAGTATTTATTGAATGTATGGTTTAAAAATGAGTAAAAGAATCATTACAAAAATTAGTGGAGACACCTGTATATATCATCCTACATAGAACCAGAAGTAAAAACAGTAAAGGCAAAGATGGGTAGATTTGATTACCCAGAAATTTTAAACTTCTGTACATAAAAAAAACACTATAAAAGTAAAATTACATGACAAATGGAAAAATATCTATAACTTATGACAAATGGCTCATGTCCTATTTATCAGAGTTCATCCAAATCAATAAGAAGATACATATTCTAATCTACATTAGAAAAAAAAGACAATTCACAGTGGAACTCCACTGTGCTTCCAGGTCACCATCTGTCAAAAGGGGTTCTGGTAGTATCTGCCTCACAGTGTTGTGAGACGTGCTTAACACAATTCCTGGCACATAGTAAATGTCTGGTACATGTTAGCTACTGCTAGTAGAGAAAATGAACAATAACTCTTAAGTAAAAAAAGAACACATTCTGAGGTTTGGCTTTGGCTCTTCTAGGGGCTAACAATCTGCCTAGCTGCCTGTCCAGTTAAAGGCCAGCTCTGTCCAAGGAGAGAGCCTCTGGTTGGAGGCCCCACTGAGCTGCTAGATTGGAGGGCCCACCTTTGCACCACTTACCCTCGCTGACATTCTAGCTCCCACATGCTCTAGCCTGGTGCTTCCGGCCACCACAGAGCAAGGCCACCTTAGGACTTTCTTTTTTTAACTTCAGAATCCTCCTCTGTACCCAGTCAGGACTAAGCCTGGTCCAGGGCATTGAAGTGGCATGTGATCATTCCCGTTTTGAGAAGTCTGGAAACTGAGTCAGCATGACTTGTCAGGGCCTGAGGCCCACCTCCTAGAGAGGGTGCCTGAGCTCAGCCACCAGCCCCAAGTCACCAGAGCACCAAAGAGGGCCTTGCTGAAGAGAGCAGCCCATTCCAGAGTGGGGTTTCCCAGACCTGAGAGCCACTCTTAGTCTCCTAGAATGTGGCCCTGTCCACCTGTATCCATCCTGAGATGCTGACTTCGGTCTCCCTGCCCATGCCCTCTTAACCAGCCTGTTTTTCAGGGCGGTAGCTGCCGCCAGCTCCCCCCTGAATGTACACCACCATTCCTATTCGCAGAGGACGGCTCCCTGGCCATGACTCCTCTCTCCTGAAGAGTCAAGTCATCTTTTGAGCTTAGCTCACAGCCCCACTGTAGCACGCTGTCCAGTGGCCATGACACCATGTCCTAGCCCTGCTAGCAGAATCTGGCTACATGCCCAAGTTGCAGAGCCCACAGGATGCAGCAACACGGCTGGGTGGGACCCTAGAGACAAGAGGCACTGACACTCACCACCCACATGGTTTTGCCATGAGAACAATAGAATGAGAAAATGTCCTGGAGGCGACAGCCCTCCCTGTAAAATCTATTCGGGGAGGGAAGGGTTTCTTTCAATATTTCACAGATTAAAATGATAACAGCGTGGGTTCACTTGGCCTTCCCCTTCCCAGCAGGATCCTGATTTTCCCGATCTCTCTGATCCTGATGCAGAGAGAGAACAGGGGGCTGTATCTCCACAGTAAATGTTACCCTTTGGCATCGGTCCGCCTGATGCCAACTGCCAAGCCAGAGAGGAACTCCATGTGACACAGGAGACCCAAGCCCTGCCTATAATCTGGCCCAGTAATGGGTCTTCGAATCAGGTGAGGGATTCGTGGGAAATTAAGACACCCTGGAGGAAAGATATGAACTTAAGAATCAGACACAGCTGGAAGCACACCCACCCCCTCCAGCCGTGCAATCCTGGTCAAGCTACTCATCCTTTACAGGATCCAGGTTCTGCACCTACAGAGGAAAGAAGAATCCCCACCACATAGGGTCATGGTGGAATCTAAGTAAAATAATGAATGCAAAGGGCCCGGGACCTAGCGAGAGGTCAATGGCAGCTGTTATTATCATTAACCATATTTTGTATCTCCAAGGCCATTCCCAGCTCACAGTCATGCTACACCCTCAACAATAAACTCCATGAAGGCAACGACAGTATTCGGAGTGCTCACCCCATTCACCTCTGTACCCCTCACCCACTGCCCTGCCAGGCATATTCTAGAGGGCAGACCCTTACATATTCGTTGAAGGAATGATTGAATGAATGCCATTTCCTCTCTGAAATGTGCCTTCCATATTTTAATCATTTCATGAATGATGCATTATTTTATGACCTTTCGGATTTCCATTCAGTCATGCATCTAGATTAAATACTGATTTACTTTCATGACCCTGAATAGCAAATAGGTCTTCCCCTCCATATCACCCTGCCTATGTGGATATGAGCTCTACACCAAGTGTATCCCTTCATGTAACCAAAACGTTGTGGCTTAAAACCACACAGCATTACCTGCCCCAGTTCTGTGGGCTGACTAGGAGGTTCTGCTGCTGGTCTCACTTGAACTCACGGCTTGGCTGCAGTCAGGCGACTCATCAGCAGCAGAGGAGCCCAGGCTTCCTTCCACGGCAGCAGTGAGGGTCCAATAGGGCCCAGTCAGAAGCTGCAAGGCCTTGGAGCTCAGGCTCTGAAACTAGCACAACATCACTTCCATTCATCAGTCAAATTAAGAACGGTGACTTAGGACAAGAGATTCGCTTTCTCTGTGCCTCCAGGTCACCATCTGTACAGAAGGAGTTCTGGTAGTATCTGCCTCACAGTGTTGTGAGACTCAAAATAATCTCAAATAAAGATCAGCACGGTTATTTCTAGGGGAGAGGGGCTTAGAGGGAAGAACAGACTACATCTTCATGGAAGGAGCTTCAAAATATTTTGACCAGGTTCTCAAACCAGATCAAGTATAAGAAATACATATTAAATTTAACCCACATTGATTTGGAGGTATAGCCCACATTTCCTCTGGACCTACAAAAACTCAAAAGAGTTTCTGACATTGAAAAACATTTTCTGCACATTAGGAATTTTCAAGGCCATTCAGGGTTGCCTGAAACTTCCTCTCCCTGGGTGACTTGATAGAGTCATCATTTCAATGCCATCTATATGCTAATGACCCTCAAATTTATACCTCCAGCTCAATGTCTGACTCACATAGTCAAATCCTGATTTTGCTCCCCAAGTTGCTCCATCCACAGCTTTCCAATCCCAGGAAAGAGTATCCTCAGCCACCCAACTGCTCAGGACACAAACCGAATTTGTCCTCAGTTGTTCCCTCTCCTTTACTCTGAACTTTTAATCTATCAGAAAATCCTGCCAGCAGCATTCCCTCCCAGGCACCTTTCCCCATCTCACTATCAATTTCCTAAGGCTACCATAACAAAATACCACAAAGTGGGTGGTTTAAAACAGAATTATTGCACCACAGTTCTGAAGACCAGAAGTCTGAAATCAAGGTGTTGGCAGGGCCATGCTCCCTCTGTAATCTGTGGGGGGGGATCCCTCCTCGTCTCCTCCCAGCTTCTGGTGGTGGCTTTGAGGATCCTTGGCTTGCAGCTACATCACGCCAATCTCTGCCTCCATCATGAACTGATGTTCTCCCTGTTTATCTCTGTGTCTCTGTCCAAATTTCCCTCCTCTTATAAGGATTCCTGTCATATTGGATTAGGGCCTGCCCTAATCCAGCATGGTCTCTTTTAACCTGAGAACATCTGCAAAGATCCTAATTCCAAATGAGGTCACATGCACAGATACCAGGAGTTAGGATTTCATATATCTTTCGGAGAACATAATTCAACCCATAACAACTATTATGATCCCTGTCTAAGCCACCATCACTCCTCACTGCAGTCGCCTCTTTTACTAGTCTTCCAGTTTCACTCTTGACCTCCAGAAAAAATAAAAAATCTTGGAATAAAACCTGAACTCTTCCTGTAATGGAAAGCCCAAAACCATGATCTGCCCAGCCTTTCCCAACCTCATCCCGCATCACCCCTCTTCTCACCTCCATGCTACAGCCACACCAAGGGCCTCTCTGCTCCTGCCGAGCTAGGACCCACTCAAGTGAGAGCCTCTTTACTAGCTGCTTCCAGTGCCTGGAATACAGTGCCAGGATTCAGTGACTCACGCTTCTTGTTATTCACATATAAGCTTAGATCTTCCCAGTCTTTCACATGTTTCCTAATTTGACTCCTTACATAGCACCTATAACTATGTGACTTGTTTGCTTATTTGGTGATTTATTGCCTGTATACCCTCACTAGGATATAAGTAGGGACTCTGCCTCCATCACTGCTATATGCTCCATACCTAGGATAGTGCCTGGCACAAAGTAGATACTCGATAAATATCTGTTAAAAAATAAACTGCTTCTTGATTGTCAAGTTCAGTGGGCATTTGTCAATCTTTATCCTATAAAACCTAGTGCATTTGACAGGAGTAATCTTGAAATTCTTACCATCTCCTCCCACTCCCAGCCAATGCAAAGGCCATGGTCTCCTAGTTCTCCCTACTGCAATTTCTCTGCTTCCTTTGCATACTCCTCTTCCTCTGTCTGTGCCTTTAATGTCCATAAACTTTAGGGTTCTGCTTTAGGTCCTTATGGTAGACAAAAAAATGAGCCCCCAAAGATGTCCTAATGCCTGGAACCTGCTAATATGTTACCTCCCAGGGCAAAAGGGACTTTGCAGATAGGATTAAGTTAAAGATCTACAGAGGGGAGACTATTCTGGATAATCCAGGTGGGTTTGATGTAATTACAAGGATCCTTATGAAAAGAAAGCAGGAGGATCAGAGTCAGAGAGGAAGATAAGAAGAAAGCCAAGGTCAGAGTGATGTAGCCAGGAGCCAAGAAATGTGGGCTGCCTTAAGGGGCAGAAAAGGGCAAGGAACAGATTGAGAGTGTCCTACAGTCTCCAGAAGAAACACACCTGCCAACACCTTGATTTTAGTTCCCTGAGACCCATTTCACACTTCTGACCCCCAGTATTGCTAAATAAATTTGTGTTGTTTTAAGCCACTAAGTCTGTGGGAATTTGTTACAGTAGTCATAGAAAACTAATACAGTTCTCTTCTCTCCATTTTATATGTTCTCTTTTGAGAACTTCATCCTCACCCATGGTTTCAATGACCATCTATAAATGGATGTTTCTCTAAAATTCAGACTTATTGTTGCGGGGGGGGGGGGGGGGGGGGGGGGGGGGGGGGGGGGGGGGGGGGGGGGAAGGGTTTTCCCGGCCCGGGGCAATTCCCGCCATGAAACTGAGGAAACTGCAGTAAGTCAAGGGAAAGGATAGGTTGGGAGAAACCATTTTTTATTGCTCACAGCTTTCTCCAATTCGCTAGCTAGGCCCAGCCCAGTCCATCTCCTCCAGCCGTGGCTCAGCTCTGCCGCCACAGCACAAGCTCCCTTTCCCACCCACCCCTTCTGGGAGGAACCCCCCAGTGGGTCCCGAGCAACCAGCAGGCGCCAGACCAATTATGCACCAGGAAGGGAGGGGAGGGGAAAAGGGCTGTCCTCCTTCCACCCCTTGCTCTGGAGGCTGCATCAGTAAACACTTATTGATATATAAATGGATTAAGGCCAGGTGAGAAATTCTGCAATTTACCCCACGCTGATTTAACAACTTGTTTAACACCTTTAGCTGATTGTCCTATGTATATACCAAACTCAATGTGTCCTCAACCCAATCCGTCCCCCTCTGCCGCAACCTGTTTCTCCACCTGTGTTCTGTCTCATGGTGGCAGCACATGCATGTATTCTCCCAAGCAGGGCACCTTAAGAACTCCCTTGCCTTCACCCCAGTGTCCCAGTTTCCAACTCCTGCTAATTTTATCGCATAAACTTGTCTCCTCCTCTCCATTGCCTCTATCACAGCCTTGATTTCCACAATAGTCTTCTAACTGGTCTCACCTCCATCCTTAACCCATCTTCCATGCCGCATTTTTTTAAAATGCAAGTATATAACCACATCCTTACTTTTTAGATTCTTCTGAGATAGAAGTCAAGTTGCTAAAAATGCAATTTACAAGGCTTCCCTGTCTGCCTCCTACCCCATCACTCCAGCCTCACCTCCTTTGAAAATAGCCCATCTTCCCATGCCCCCAAATGCACTCTTCTGTTAGAAGACAAGGTATAGGGGGGAGGGAGAAAAGGGGGGTAAGGAAAAAAGGTTGGTTTCACTACTAGATTTTTCCTTAGCTCAGTATACCTCTCGAAAACCCCAATCCAACTGACTCTCAATTCAAGAGGAATACAAACACCCCGTCCATGTAAAACACTTGCAAATGTGTTTCAGCAATTATACATTCTCATTACTCCTCACAACATACCCCAAAAATGCAAAAATCATACCCCAACATGCAAATTCATGCAAATATTAATTCCCTTATAGATATGCCCACCCACAGAAATACACACACAAACTCTACAGACAGATGCTTATCCAGCTGCATGTGCCTTCCCATAACTACCCTTAAAAAAATCCTCTTATGCAGACACAGCCTAAAGACATGAACATGCAAAGCAGGGGAAACAGTTAACTGCTGTGGCTTGAGAAGCAAGAGAATGAATAGGATAGGACAGGTGGGAAAGGATGAGGTTGAGGGTACATGGAAGAAAAGAGGAATGAGTATGGAAGATGGAAGAGTCAGCTGGGATACATTAGTTTACCAACATTCCCTAAGCCCCAACAACAGGCCAAATGCCATGCTGCTAAGCAATAATCTTTGCTAAGCAGAAGATTCATAGTAACAGCAGCAGCAGTAATAAGAATAATAACAGCAACTAATACTCCAATGGTCATTATACAGCAGGCACTAAGTATTATATTAACTTATTTAATCCTCATAACAATTTCATAAGGTAGATACTATTATCTTCCATTTATGGATGGTATAATGGAGGTCCAAGAAAGTTAAGTGACATGTCCAGTATCACACTGCTAAGAAGTGGCAAGACCTGGATTCTTATCCCAGCTGTCAGATCCTAGAGTCTGTGTTCTCATCCACCTTCTAATCAACATCCCGCCCAGGAGTAGCTCACGGACACTAGGGCCTCACATGTTGGAGTGGAGGCTACATGTTTCCTTTCCCTGGAGAGGCAGTGCGGAACAGGAGGCAGTGACATGGACACGAGGCAGGCAGCGACCCAAACCCTAGCTCTGCTGCCCACTACCTGTGGAAACTTAGGCAAGTTACGTCATTAACTTCTCTGAGCATGAGCCTCCTCATCCACAAATGAGGATATTGATACCTACTTTGTCAAGCTTTATTCTAGTTAAGAGATATTACATATAAAAGTGCTACGTACAGTGCAGTGTTTGGCATCAAATAAGGACTCATAATCAAATTCTTAGTGCTCCAATAAATAATCACTCTTCAACTCCCTAAACCTAAAGCTTTCCAGAAACAGAAGAGCCATTGCAAATTATGGCCCTCAGGCATGTATATGGTTTGGCCAGCAAAGTATCTTTAAAAAGCACAGTAACTGGGCAGGACCTGTTGTGGCCACAGAGAAGCAGCCCAGCGCCTAGTAGCAGTTACAGGCACTGCCAGGCCCTGAAGGCATTTTTGAGTTTTCAATTCTTGCATGGAATCAAGATGTCCTCAATCTGCTTCAGAACTACAGAAGCACACTTTCCCAGGGCAGGCCCTGGACTCTACTGTTTAAATTCTTGTACACCCTTAGGTTTGAGAACCACTGAATTAAAAAGTAAAAAAACATTCTTTTTTCCAGCAAGATGCATGGCTCAGGGGTGAATGAGTTGACCTGCAATGATGGGAACTTTGGATGTTTCTTTTACAGGAGACAAGAAATAAACAAAGGCCATTTATCTGGCAAGAAGTGGCCCTAAGCTAAGATTTCCAGGAAATCTTCCAGCGGAAACCACAGTGTCTTCCTTGCCCACATTTCAGAAGCCAGAAAAGTTAGGTACAGCAGGCAAGAGCAAGAGTTAATTCTACCAAGTCCAGCCCTGGAGGGAAGAGCTGGAATTGAGGCAGAGGAGAAAATTCCTGGGGGACAGGATCCCTGCCTGCACTGCAGAAGGGTGAGGAAAACAGTCCCCATTGGCCCTCCCTCAGCTGAGCCCAGAAGGGAACTCAGAGGGCAGCATCGTTGGCCCAAGGCACAAGGGAGCAGAGCCCAGGGGTGACCCCATGGTCTGCTGGGGCTGGTGGAACACTGGTATTGATGTTGCATAGGAGCCAACCTTTGAGTACAGGCAAGCAGTGAGTCTTGCTGGCTGACTCAACCTGCGACTGAAAGTGACCTTAAAATAATTTCCTCATAAAAATAATTATGCCAGAGCTAAAGGTCAAATTGTAACCGAAGATCTCTGAGTCACTCCCAGCATTTTCCTCTCTACCTAGGGCTGGGGTCACATAATCCTCCACATCACCATCCCCCAACCCTGAGCACCTGCAGTCTCACCCTGCCCTAAGCCTGGTTAATGGCAGGAGACAACTAAGGGTGCCAGCCCACTTTAGAGTTGAACCTGGGGTCTGCCTTGCAGTGGGACCAGTCCTGGCATCATGCTCTCTCCCTTGCTCCCACCATGGGCTCCATTTCTGGCAAATGAGCCCCCACCTCCCTGTGGCCAAGTCTCAGTATGTCCCATATGCCCCCTCTCCCTTTCCTTCAATGAAGGACTTTTCCTGAGCCCCTTGGATGAATGATGGCCCCACTCTTTGCAAGTGGAAGGTTCCCACACCAAATGCTCAGGCTCCCAGCATTGTCTGTACCTGGATTCTGCACTGTAAGGATACAGTATTCTCCAAGGAGTTCACCCTCACGCTGAGGACCAGAAGCCTGACCTCCTTCTAGTCCTGACCCTTGCACTCAGTACCTGTGTAACCACCCCCACCCAGTGCCTGCTCCAGGCCCAGCCCCTCTCAGCCTGTTCCAGCCCTCTGTGCTTTAGCATCTCTTTGTTCCAAAATGTTACTTCTAATAGATTAGCACATTTATGGTGTCTCTATTTGTACTTCTTTGCCCATCGCTAATTGGGGGTAGGGAGGAAACATAAGAAAAACTGCCTTTATTTTATCTACCAGCAAATAAAAATGAATTTTCTTTGTCTAGCTCTCCCACCTATAGAAAGCAATACTCAGCTGGAATCCATATACACCTTTTCTGATCATAAAGCTAATTAAAAAGTTGGCTAGAGAATCGGAATGTAAACATCAACACAATTAATGGATTTTTAAGTACAATACGTAAAGGGAATCATCAATTTCAGATGTTCAGCTTTTGACCAACCTAACCTTTCTTTAGCACTTTATACACTGACACCCCTAAAGTCTGAACCACCACTCATATATTATATTTAAGAGTGAAAAAGCTGTTAAATGAACATTCAAGTTCTCCAATGAAAGTCCTGCTTTCCAGACAGCATTCATTCCTTCCCTCAACAAATGTTTCCTGAAGGACAATTTTGCATCAGGCACTGTGGGTGAAACACTGTATCTGACCCCATGGAGTAGACGACACAGGTGGGGGCACAGACAACAAACAGGAAGCACACAACTGATAGCTTATGCCATGAACGAACGAATCATGGTACTCTAATAAAAATGAATGGGGAACAACCCCAGTAGCAATGAGCACACCTCGCACCCAGACCTTAGCCTCTAATGCCATTCTCCAATAATAAGAACTAGAGTTCCTTGGCGAAATGGCTGATTCTAGGACTGGGGCAGGAAATATACAAGATTATCCTAGAGCATCTTGAAGTGCCAGAGAGTAAGAAGTTGTTTAAGAAAAAAAAAAGTCAGTCAGTCAATATCTACACGGGTGGGGCAAAGTCAAAGAGAAACAAGTCAACTGAAAAAGCTCCCAATGGCCAAAGTTGTGTAAACTGGAGCAACAAATAAAACAGCATTGGATTATAGCCCAAAGTATAAAATAAATATTCATGAGTCCATACTGATATGAGTAAGTGATTGAATATGTTAATAAAAGAAGAAGAAGCAAATCTCCCAAGCAGATAGCAAAAACTTATGTAGGTACTCCAGAAACTCCCCACTCCTTAACTGTGAGCTGTGCCCAGTGACTTTCTTACAAGGAGGACAGTTCATAAAGGGGCATGGGTAGGGAGAAAATAATTAATTTTACAGTAGAGAAGTCTGACAGATAGTACTTCAGCCAAATTGACATCAACAGTCATAAATCATGTTGATAGGGTACACCCTTAATACGATGTGATGAAAATGGCACTTTACTTGTGTGATTTTCCTCCCAAACCCATTACCCAGTCTAATGGTGAGAGGAAAAAAAAACATCAAACAAGTTCCAATAGAGGAACAGCCTACAAAATACCTAACCAGAACTCCTCAAAATTGTTGAGATCACCAAAAAACAAGGAAAGTATGAAAAACTTTCACAGCCAAGAAGAACCTAAGAGATACAACAACTACATGTAATGTGGTTATCCTGAATGAGACCCTAAAACAGAAAAAGGACATCAGACAAAAACTAAGGAAACCTGAATACGGACTTTAGTTAATGTTAATATGCCCATATTTGTTTATTAATTGAAACAATTTTCCCCCACTAATATGTTAAGAGGGGAAACTACACAGTGCCAAAGGACTCTCCATACTGTCTAGCTCGATTTTTCTTTGAAACTATTCTAAAGATCACAGTCTATTGATAAAAAGAATTAAATAAATGGGGAAGGTGAGCCTAATTTAAACAGGATGGTCTGAGAAAGCCTCACTGGGAAGTTAATTTTCAGCCTGAACTTGAAGGTCTAGCTCATGAGAGCAAAGGAGAAAGAATGTTCAGAGCTTAGGGAAGAGCATGTGCCAAATGCCTCCAGCAGGAGAGAACCTAGTACATCTCGGGGAATGGAGATAACACGGGCATTCCTGAACTGGCATGAAGAGAGAGGAGTGCTGGGAAATAAGGCGGGGGGGCGGTAAGTCGGAGACCACTCAAGGCCTCAGCTCTGCTGTAAGGAGATCTAATTCTAAGTATGGTGGGAGGCAACAGAAGGCGTGCAGTGCCCTCAGTACAGCCATCTTATTAGCATACAGTATTGAGCAATGCTGGTACAACCAAGGGATATTTTATTACATTCACTGATTTGATAAAAGCGAATGGGAAAAATCCATCAACATCATCCACCACATAAACAAAAAGAAGGACAAAAACCACATGATAATCTCCATAGATACTGAAAAAGCATTTGACAAAATTCAACATCCATTCATGATAAAAACTCTCAACAAAATGGGTATAGAGGGAAAAAATAAAAATAAAAAATAAATAAATAAATGAAAAAAATTTTAATGGGTATAGAGGGAAAGTACCTCAACATAATAAAGGTCATATATGACAAACCCACAGCCAACATTATAATTAACAGTGAGAAGCTGAAAGCCTTTCCTTTAAGATCAGGAACAAGACAAGGATGCCCACTCTCTCCACTTTTACTCAACATAGTACTGGAGGTCCTCACCACAGCAATTAGACAACACAAAGAAATAAAGCACATCCAGACTGGCAAGGAAGAAGTTAAACTGTCCCTGTTTGCAGATGACATGATATTGTAAATAAAAAACCCTAAAGAATCCACTCCAAAACTACTAGATCTAATATCTGAATTCATCAAAGTTGCAGGATACAAAATCAATGCACAGAAGTCTGTTGCATTCCTATATAGTAATGATGAACTAGCAGAAAGAGAAATCAGGAAAACAATTCCATTCACAACTGCATCAAGAATAAAATACCTAGGAATAAACCTAACCAAGGAAGTGAAAGACCTATACTCTGAAAACTACAAGACCCTCAAGAGAGAAATTAAAGAAGATACTAATAAATGGAAACACATCCCATGCTCATGGATAGGAAGAATTAATATTGTCAAAATGGCCATCCTACCCAAAGCAATCTACAGATTCAATGCAATTCCTATCAAAATACCAACAGCATTCTTCAATGAACTAGAGCAAATCGTTCTAAAATTCATGTAGAACCACAAAAGACCCCAAATAGCCAAAGCAATCCTGAGAAGGCATAACAAAGCTGGAGGGATTATGCTCCCCAACTTCAAGCTCTACTACAAAGCCATAGTAATCAAAACAATTTGGTACTAGCACAAGAATAGAACAATAGACCAATGGAACAAACTACAGAGCCCAGATATAAACCCAACCATATATGGTAATTAATATACGATAAAGGAGCCGTGGACATACAATGCAGAAACAACAGCCTCTTTAACAACTGGTGTTGGCAAAACTGAACAGCTACATGCAAGAGAATTAAACAGGATTATTGTTTAACCCCATACACAAAAGTAAACTCAAAATGGATTAACAACCTGAAGGTAAATCATGAAACCATAAAACTCTTTGAAGACAACATAGGCAAAAATCCTGAATATAAACATGAGCAACTTCTTCCTGAACAGGGAAACAAACGCAAAAATGAACACATGGGACTACATCAAACTAAAAAGCTTCTGTATGGCAAAGGACACCATCAACAGAACAAAAAGGCATCCTGCAGTATGGGAAAATATATTTGTAAATAACATATCCAACAAGGGTTTAACATCCAAAATATATAAAGAACTCACACACCTCAACACCCAAAAAGCAAATAACCTGATTAAAAAATGGGGGCAGAATATGAAGAGACAATTTTCCAAAGAAGAAATTCAGATGGCCAACAGATACATGAAAAGATGCTCCACGTCACTAATCATGAGGGAAATGCAAATTAAAACCACAATGAGATATCACCTTACACCAGTAAGGATGGTGAGCATCGAAAAGTCTAAGAACAACAAATGCTGGCAAGGATGCGGAGAAAGGGGAACCCCCCTACTCTGTTGGTGGGAATGTAAGCTAGTTCAACCACTGTGGAAAGCAATATGAAGGTTCTTCAAGAAACTAAGACTAGAAATGCCATTTGACCCAGGAATCCCACTCCTTGGAATTTACCCAAAGAATACAAGTTCTGAGATTCAAAAAGACATATGCACCCCTATGTTTATCACAGCAGTATTTACAATAGCCAAGATATGGAAGCAACCTAAGTGTCCATCAGTAGATGAATAGATAAAGAAGATGTGGTACATATACACAATGGAATACTATTCAGCCATAAGAAAGAAACAAATTCTACAATTTGCAACAGCATGGATGGAGCTGGAGTATATTATGCTCAGTGAAACCAGCTAGGCAGAGAAAGACAAGTGCCAAATGATTTCCCTCATTTGTGGAGTATAAAAACAAAGCAAAACTGAAGGAACAAAACAGCAGCAGACTCACAGACTCCACGAAGGGACTAGTGGTTACCAAAGGGGAGGGGTGGGGCAGGGTGGGTGGAGAGGGAGGGAGAAGGGGATTGAGGGGTATTATGTTTGGTACACATTGTGTGGGGGTCATGGGGAAAACAGTGTAGCACAGAGAAGGCAAGCAGTGACTCTGTGGCATCTTACTACACTGATGGACAGTGACTGCATTGGGGTATGGGGAGGGACTTGATGATATGGGTAAATGTAGTAAGCACATTGTTTTTTCGTGTGAAACCTTCATAAGGGTGTATATCAATAATACCTTAATAAAAAAAAGTGAATGGAAAATGATGTATGAAGATAAAGACTAGAGGTCTCAAACATTCTGGGGCAAATATGGATACTAGTAAGAAGACTAAAAGGCAAAACTAAAGATGAAAAGATGAAACTAAAATCATCTTTGGACATTCATTGCATTTAAGCAGAGGGTGGGATTTATTGTGAAAGAAAAGAACAAAATTAAGGGACATCTAGACTATTCCATTGAAGATGATATCTGAAAGAACATTCATAAATTTTTCCATCTCTGAGAACAAAACCTTCCTTTAAAACATGCAAGTCATCTTATCTTTTGCACTTTTTTTGCATGACTTGAGGGACAAAAGAAAGGGAATGGCTTTTATGCTGTCTTCACATAAGTCTTCTGTTTAACAGCTTGACTGATGTTAGACAAAATTTTGACCGAGTTCATGTTTTCTTCCCCCAATACCTTCCGCAATGTACTCTGCTTCTCAAGTTCAGCATCAGCCCACATCCACACCCTGAAGCACACCCACATGCACTACCTGCCCCAACACAAACCTCCACCCTCACTGTCAGGAGACAAAGCCCTGGGCTGAACCACTTGGGCCTGCCTTCTCCTTTCTGGGGTCTCCTTTCCCTAGACCTTGTGAAGAACTGGTGAGTAGTCTGTTAAACTAATTCTCTGTAAGGATGTACATGGTTTTTCCCTTAAATTTTTAACTTTAAAAGAGATCTCATGAAAATAAGAATATCTCACACCAAGAAACAAATCTCTACTAATACACATTTTAGGAGTTCTGCCAATCTGGGGGGTGAAGAGAGATTTTGTAGAATGGAAACTTCTAGCATCTACCTTCTCTGGAACCACATGGAAAGCCAGATACTGTGCCAGCAGAGAAACCCATTATTTTTTTTATGAGGTATCATTGATATACAATCTTATGCTCAGATTTCACATGAACAACATTGTGGTCACTACATTCCCCCTATTATCAAGTCCCCACCATACACCCCATTACAGTCACTGTCCATCAGCATAGTAAGATGCTATAGAGTCACTACTTGTTTTCTCTGTGCTATACTTCCTTCCCCGTAAGCCCCCTACATTATGTGTGCTAATAATAATGCCCCTTAATCCTCTTATCCCTCCCTTCCCACCCACCCTCTCCAGTCCCTTTCCCTTTGGTATCTGTTACTCCATTCTTGGGTTCTGTGAGTCTGCTGCTGTTTTGTTCCCTCAGTTTTTGCTTTGTTGTTTGTTATACTCCATAGATGAAGGAAATCATTTGATACTTGCCTTTCTCCACCTGGCTTATTTCACTGAGCATAATACCCTCAAGCTCCATCCGTGTTGTTGCAAATGGTAGGATTTGTTTTCTTCTTATGGCTGAATAATATTCCATTGTGTATATGTACCACATCTTCTTTATCCATTCATCTACTGATGGACACTTAGGTTGCTTCCATTTCTCGGCTATTGTAAATAGTGCTGCGATAAACATAGGGGTGCATATGTCTTTTTCAAACTGGGATTCTGCAGTCTTAGGGTAAATTCCTAGAAGTGAGATTCCCGGGTCAAATGGTATTTCTATTTTTAGTTTTTTGAGGAACCTCCATACTGCTTTCCACAATGGTTGAGCTAATTTACATTCCCACCAGCAGTGTAGGAGGGTTCCCCTTTCTCCACATCCTTGTCAGCATTTGTTGTTGTTTGGAGAAACCCATTTTATCATTTAATAATGTTAGTCTTTTCCCTTTTCACCAAACCATACTCCATTTTGTTTTTAAGGGGGAAAAAATAGTATTAACTTTGGTACTCTCAGAAACTCTTAATAAATATATTGCTAACTGTTGATTAAAATATAACATGTTTACTTCCATAGTTGTAAAATGTACTCACTGACCATTTATTAGTCACGTGCCAGCACTCTTCTGGAAGCTGGGGATATGATGATGATCAAGTCAGACAACATCCCCACTTTTGAAGGACTTATTTTTCTAGTTCAAGTTTTTAAAAAGGCAAACTCCAATAAAAATGTAGTTAAGCCAAAAACCCAATGAAATATGGAGACCTGGCCTTAGAGAGTCAACAGGAACTTAGGACCTGCCAAACAAGGGCAGGAGAGCTGGAATGAGTTAAGGTCTCCTCCTCTCAAGCAGAGAGTACTGAATGTGCAATAAGGGTTTAGCTCAGGAAGAGCTAAGGAAATACTCAGCCTCTGAAATTGTATAAAAACAAATGTTGAGGGGGAACCAGAGCTTGTTAAAGAAGAGCTCCGAGACAATAGCAAATGTAGGTAAAGATGTGGAGCAACTGGAGCACTTATACTTTGTTGGTGGAAGTATAAAATAACTCAGTCACTTTGAGAACTGCAAGTTCCTTATAAAGTTAGACGTACACTTACCAAATAATCTCACCCTTAGGTATCAACCCAAGACAAATGAAAATCTATGTCCACCAAAATGTTTTTAGCAGATGTATTCAAAATAGCCAAAAAACTGTAAACTACCAATCAATGGCCACCAACAAGGAAGTAGATAACTGTGAAACATTCATACAACGGAATAACACCAGTAATAAAAATACGCACAATATGGGTAAATCTCAGAACATCATGATAAGCAAAGAGACTGGTCACCAAAAAGTACACACTATGTGTTTCCATTTATATGTAGTCCAAAACAAGCAACCTAATCTATACTGAAAGAAATCAGATCTGAGGTTGCCTACTGTGGGAAAAGGTAGAAAACTGATGAAGAAATGGATGGGGGACAGAGATATTCTGCCCCTTGTCTGGGGTGATAGTAATACCCAACTGTCAACACACATCCAACAGAACACTTAAGACTTGGGCATTTTATTGTGTGTCAATTAAGACCCAATTTTTTTTTTAAGCTTAAAGGCTGATTAACATCAGGTTAACAATAAAAAGGGCACAACTGTCAGTAAACACCTGAGAGAAAGAGTGCATGTACAAGGCCTTAGTGGCTACCACTGGCACTCTAGCTCATTAGTATCAGGTTGGTGAGACCAGGCGAAGACAACTTTATGGCAAAATGCCTCTGACATTCAAAAACAACTTCCTCACAAATCATCTTTAAAAAAATAGTAACTCCCTTGTAAAAACATTTATTGACTGTCTACCAGGGCCAGGCACAGAACTGAGTGTTGGGAATTCAACCCCACATCGGATGATCTCCCATTCTAGTGAGGAATGGGATTGCAGCAGGGGAAGGGGAGCCCCTATAAAATTAACAAAGAAGTTAGATAACTTCAGATGCGGATTGATCACATACTCAATTTGTATATAAAAGGTTGTCTTGCTTTAAGGTTTTTTTCTCATTAAGTTCCAAGATGAGACGGAATGATGTAGCAATGAAAAGCACACATGGGCTATGGCTACAAGCATTTCCTTAGCTGCTTACTGTAATTCCTGGCACATAGTAACCTTTCGGTGAGTGTCAGTTACTTCCCTCCTCCCCCTCCTTTCATATAAGTGAAACAAACTTTGAGAATATATGTGCAATTAGAGACATGTACAAAAATATTCCTAGTAGTTTCACTCACAATAGCCAACACTGGAAACAGACCCAAATGCTAGCATGGATAAATTGTGGTTATCCATATAATGGAATCCTTGCAATAAAAAGAACAAACTGCTGCTATAAAGCAGTTAACCCAGATGAATCTCACAGACATAATACTGAGTGAAAGAAGCTAAATACAGAAGATCACATACTATACAACTCATTTATGAGAAGCTCAAGAACAGGTAAAAACAATCTATGATAACAGAAGACAGAGTGGTTACCTTTGGCAGGGGTTGTTACCCAGAAAGGAGCACAAAGAAGCCTTCCTGGGCATTAGTAATGTTCTTTATCTTGATTCAGGGGTGGTGACATGGGTGTATGCACGTGAAAAAAGTAAGCTCTTCACTACAGATTTATGCACTTTACGTATGTTACACATCAATTTAAAAAAAAAGGATCTAACTGCAATTAGCAAAATAAAGCACTTCTGGGATATGAGTATTTCTTACATAGTCTCTCATATTTTCAGCCACTGATGGTGTCAATAAGTGGAAATGCTGGAGCTCTTCTTTCATGAACAGTTGATTCATTCAATCCACACTCCCTAAGCATCTCTCAGCTGCTAGGCACCATGCTAGGTGCCCAGAACACATGAATGAACATGACAGCACAATCCCTACCCTTAAGGGCATCCCTGAAATGAGCAGTCAGCCATGTAACCGACTATCCTGGGGCAGCTGGTGGCAGCGCCTCTACATGTGGCCACAGGGTCCTGTGGGAGTTCAGTGACTTCCTAGGAGAAACCTGAGGCCGTAATTCTAACCCAATAACTGAAACATCATGTGTGGTCATCCATTTCTCCTGGGAAGCAATATGGGTAATAAATCTCAGATCACGGTGTTTCATTGCGATTGACATATCTAGGTCATTGGTGGTGATGGCAAATATACTCCTGGAAGACTCCTCATCAAGGACAATGGCAGAGGAAAGGAGGCTAATTTCAGAGAACGTGGCCTTGCTTCCATCCTGCTGAAGAAACATCTAACGGAAGACTCTTTGTTCTCTTGTGGGAATCATGAAACAACTTGAGCAACTGCCTACCATCCTCATCCCGGGCCCCAGGATTCTGCCCTCCAGATGGTTCAAGAATTAGCCCCATGCAGTATTAATGTGTGAAACATGACAAAACACTTTGCTCTTGTTTCTGGCATGAATAATTTAACATATTTTTAGTTTTATTTTCAAGGATCGAGGTTCATCAATATTGCATCTAAAGTCACCCTGATTTAGAGGCACTATCTTCCCCTCATTGTACAGGAGCATTTTTAAAAGGCTGAGTGGCAAAAATGGGAACAAGTAAGGTGTCCAGGAACCATTCTGCCTTACCAAAGGGGATTATGACCAAACAAATGTCATAAACCTGAACTGAAAAAGAAAGATCAGCCTCTGGAGAGAGCAAGAGAAAAGGGACTAGGAAGGCCAGTGATTCCCAACATGGTCACATTTCTCACTCTTCCTAAGGCCGAGCAGGCAATCATTCCCAACTGCAACACTGACAAGACCAGAAAGGAGACCCAGCAGGACTAGTGCTTGGTGTCTAGATATGACCAATAAGAAGGGTGACCAGATGCCCTGGCTTGTCTGGGACAGTCCCAGAGTAACTTGTTATGAATAACAGTAGTGCCCCCTTTAAGTCACAAGAGTGCCCCAGTTTGAATATTATAAAGTCACCTTGTCAGTAAGGAAAGCAACACAGCCTTTGCGGGAATGGAACCAGATCCTCTTGCATCCTATGGCTCACCTTGGGCCCACTGACACAGGTGCAGACCCCAGGGCCGACAGACCGGAGAGGAATACAGTACAAAAGGAACTGGGCCTAAAACAAGAAATTCTAACTGTAAGCATGAAAAAACCTCTAAAGAAGCAAAGACAACTACTCAGGGAGGCGAAAGAGGAAGCTGTCCCCCGTGGATATCACATGGCTGCAGTAAAAAGTTACATAAACTTAGAGACTTTGACAGAAATTTACTCTCATGTTTCTGACGGCCAGAAGTCCAAAAATCAAGGGGTGGGCAGGGTTGGCTCCTTCTGGGAGGATCTGTTCCATGCTTCTCTCCTAGCTTCTGGGGGTTTCCCAGCAATCCTTGCATTCCAACATTCCAACCTCTGCCTCCAGCTTCACATGGTCTTCCCCCGTGCATGTCTTCATATCTCTGCATCCTCTTCTCTTCTTATAAGGACACATTTTTTGGATTTAGAGCCCACCTTAAATCCAGGATGATCTCATTCTGAGATCCTTAATTATGACTGCAAAGACCCTTTTTCCAAATAAGACGCCTTCATAAGTTCCAAGGGTTAGGATTCGAACACATATTTTTGGAGGCCACCATTCAACCCATTAAAAATATATATAAAATAGTGTCTAGGTGACCCAGAGTTCACCAGTCTTTAAAAAAAAAAATCAAAAATTTCTCTAAGCTAAATCTGGAATAAGGAGAAGGGCTAGCCTCCCTGAAGGAGAGAGATCATAAGTGAACCAAATGTCCACGGGGTGGAGACCCTCCTCTAGTCCTGTTTCTGTGGCCCCTACATCCAAGAAGGAAAGGCTGGGATAGCTGGCGGTCATTTCATTCCCCCTCTCTGGCCTACAAGGCTTTCCCTTTATTCACCGTTGATCAACGCAGCATCATGGGCTGAATGCAGCAGAGCTGCCCCGACACATCTCTGCCTGGCCCCAAAGCCTCCATACTTCCCACTCTTTGGTCATCAAATATGTCGACTTGCCCCCCCCACACACACACACACGTTGGGGGAACACAATACAGGAGACTGGGCCTCCTTCTCAGGCCACAGCCACCGGAAATGACCAGTGACTTCAATCTCAAAAGTTCCCCAGGGTGTTTCTAGACCAAGATCCTCACCTAACCGTGTGAATTAAATACCAACCATCAATCCAACATTGCATGTCCACTGCCCATCAAATGTCTGCAGCTACAGACGAGACAAAACAAATTGAAAGGTAAATTCTTAATGTAATCATCTTCCAGGACGTGTCAGTCCCTTGATCAAAGCATCACTGGCCACCAACTGCCATAGCAGTGTTTTTCCAATAGGTTTTCATGTACCTCCAGAGCACAGGGAAGGGTATAGGGGCAAGAACTGAGAATGGGTTCAGGGGAAGACATTCCAGATTCAAAAGGCACATCTGCAAGGCTTTCACACACCAGTCCCGGCCAGCATCCCGGCCTCACCTCTTGTTAATTGTCTGCATGCACCACCTCCCCACCTTGTCTCTTCTGTGTGCCAGTACACTACTTGTCTTCAAGCTCATGCTCAGAATGCCTCTCCATTCACCTTTTGAACCAGGTGTCCCGTCAGGTACCCATCCTCCATGAGGTCTTCTTCCTCCACTCCAGATGAGCTCTCCTTTCTCTGAACTCCCAATGCAATGATCTGACCACTCATTCCACAAAATCTGGACATCTCTTAACCAGTGTCTTGCTCTACTCCTATTCCCAATTAGTCCAAACCTTTTAGGGAAGGAGCTCTTGGCCTAGCCTCCACTTAGCAGTCACAATAATGTCTACTAACAAAAGACAAGGTTACATGAGGGCCCATGAGAAATTGCAGAGATGCACTTTAATAGGTAGGTAAGAATGAACCAAAGACAAAGGTTTACTTATTTCTTGAGTTTCCAATGCCAAAACAACATTTCCAACATGCTGCCCTCCTTCACTTGGAAAACTGCAAATGTCAATTGTGATTAAAACAGCAACTTTATTTTTCCAGTGGGTTGAAGATGGTATGGGGCGCTGGACTGCACTTCCTTCCAAGCAGTTAGGAAGCCAAGTTTAATTGTTTGCCAGATTTTATAACAGTGCTTCTTCCTGAAGTGATATATGGCATATGTTGTAAACTAACGCAAACTAAAAAAAAATTTTTTTGCTTTGAGAATTCTTTAAAATGTCTTACTGCCTCTTGAACTAAATGGTGACACCAGAGAATGTCAAATAAAAGTGGGGCTGAGACTGGAGAGAAGTTCTCTTCTAAATCAAACACAGGCGTTGTCTGGGAAGCATTTTGGAAGCATTTTTTAAGTTCCTTTGACAAGAAACAACTAATTAACATCCTGATAGGGGGCCCCAGGTATTTCTTTTATCCTTGGTTATCCAGTAAACCAAAGCACAAAAAGGATAAAAAAGCCAGGGAGATGCAGGGGTCACGGGTAGCTTAGGCAATTCTAAAAGCTTTCCTTTTACATTTTTTCTCTTTTGACTGTTTGGCTAGATAACAGGACTTGAAATTCTAGGGAGGAGGAAAGTGATGAGTAATGAGAAAGAAACCAGCTCTGTAATCTTCTCTGAAAGGTTTTTATTTCCCACAGTATATTTTTCTCGTAGGAAAAATAAAAGTCATATCCCTACCTTGCTTATGTTGAAATTTCAAATATTCACAATATTTAGAATACCATATGTTAAGCATCAATTCAACAAATATTTATTACATGCCTGGCACTGTGCTAGGTGCTGGGGAAACAAAACAAAACATAACTCTTCCCTTCCAGTAATGTAGGCAGGTAGATGCTCTGAAGAATCTCTAAACGAAGACAAACGGGAGCCCTAGCCTCATGGTGCTTACAGTCCAGAGGACCATGCGTGTCAATACTGGAGAGGAGTTGGGGAAGAAAAAGAAAGGCTTACTGTTTCTTTCTGTCTGATACTCATTATCACACACACAAAAATGGGTCCACTGAAGCAGAAGTTTATTCCTTTAAAACTTTAAAAAACTGAAAGTTTAATATCCCTCTAAGAAAGAGACAACCAGTATGCAATTCTAGCATAAACATGAGTGTCACAAGGTGTTTTAGAACAAAAAAGGCTAGATCACTGGCTCCCTCATTATCAGCCAAGGAAGCCAAGTCCCATGAGGTCAGTTCACAGTGGCCACTAGTGTAGATAAGGGGATTAGACCCCATGTCCATAAAAAGCAGGCACACAGCCACTAACAGCTGCCTTCTCCTCTGCAGGATGCAAGCACTTCTTCGCTGGACTCAGGAGCTCAAAGGGATAATGTGAGGGGCTAAGAGGAGGAACTACTTGTGTTCCTGCTGTTTCCCACATCTGCTATGGAAGGGTGATGTCCAGAGCAGTGTGGTCCTCAGAGGGTCTTTTTAACAGACAGTACCACCACTGGCCCTCACACTAGTCATAAGATAAGGAAGGTGAGAGCCTCCTGGTCACCTGAGCTCTCATTAAACACCTGAACATCCGTCAGATCTTAGTGTTGTTCTCCCTGCACGATCTGATTCCAAAAGTCTGTCCTCCACAACTTGGGCATGATTTCTATTTCTCTGTGGCTCTCCACTAGAGCATCAAGAAACAAATAAAAGCAAGCTGAGACAAGTGGGACAACATTCAGTACACTCAGAAGAACCTTAAAAGGGGTCAAGGTAATTCAAGGAAAAGAACCAGAGGCATTATCAGAATGTTGGGCATAAACAGAATGTGCAGCTGGCCTGACCACACACTGAGGCTCCTGGCTGGCCAAAACAGGAATTTCCAGAGTTCAGATTTTTCTTCTTATTCTGACCAGTGGCCTTGATCCACCTGAAAATGGGCAAGAAATACTGTACTTGGCTATGGAAATAAATAAGCTATAATGGTTATCTTTATAGCTACATACAAACAAGCTATTATAGTTATCTTCATCCAGAGCCTTTGGATTCACAAAGAAAAGAAACAAGAAAAATAATGGACAAGATGAAAAAGGAAAAACCCTTATCCATAATTTTCTCCCTAACCATCATGATATATTACATTCATGTAATCACATTTAAAGTTGAGCCTCCAGTCCAGTAGAGCATGAGACTCTCTGAGTTGAGTCTATAGCCTCCATACAGTACATTCATGGGCCACTGGACCCCACACTTAAGTCTTCCAGGATGCTGGTGGTATTCCTCTAATGGAGGTAAAGCACCTTTCTAAAACAGATGGAATTTGTGCTGTATAATCAGTGTCTTTTGTTTTGCCATCGTGTGTTCTCAGGACCTTCTGAGGCTGACGAGGATAAAATTCTTAAATGTAATAGCAATTGATAAAGATACTACAATAATGGCCCATTGATAAATGCATTATCAATAACAATTCCCTAATCTACAGTGGATTAACAGCCTGCATTAGACAAAACAGGCCTGAACTTCAACTTTTTTTCCTTCTTGAGAGGTCATTATAAAGTCCCTCATTGAGGCATATTTTTCTGAGCCTTTTTCCTTCATTCTTCCATTTTTTTCCTTTACCCTGTTCTGCCTCTTTTCTTGACCAGCCTATCTTATTTACTTATTAAATGAAAGACCTTGAATATATTATGTTCCAGTTTTCCAGGGGAATTTTCAGGCCATTCTCATTTACTTTAATAATGTATTTCAAGTTGGACAGAGCAGATCAAATATGCCTGTTTCTCTCCTCTCCACAGTAATTCCACCAATACAAGGAAAGGGACTACAGGGGGAAAAAAAGTTACGATTCCACAAAGACAAAGCAAGCAGAGACAACATCAATACATGAACAATTTCAATAAAGTTTTGGAAGGCAGCAGGTGGGAGAGGGTAGCTGATGGAAGTTACAACCTCAGCAAGGCAAAGGGGGATGCAAGCAAGGAGGGAAGATTCTCCACCGCCCAAGCCCAAGGGAGACTTAAGATTTATGGGCAACAGGTACTCAGAGAGAAAAAATAAACCAGGCCTCAAAGAAATAATCCAAGAGGCATCGTCTTTCTCATTACCTAGAAACCAATAGATTCAGTCTTTCAAATTTGTGACAATATCCATTTCAATCTTTCTACCTAATCAAACTATCAACCAAGAATAAGAATAAAATCATTCCAAGCAAACAAGGGCTCAAAAATACACACTTTTGAAAGAAGCTACTATGGGATGTGCTACAGCAAAAAGAGGAAGTAAACTAAGGCAAGAGAAGACACGGCACCTATGAAAAAGGACTGTAAGCAGGAGAGTGATCAACTGGAGTTCTGGCTCACTGGGACGCTATCAGCGTCCTAACGACAAACCAACCAGAGCAGGATGAAAGGTCTCTGAGAGGGGAGAATGGCACCTAGAGATTTTCTTTCATGTTGAGGTGTTTGGAGCACAATATTGGTAGATATTTGACAGATCTATTAAAATTTGGGGGAAATTAGCAATAGACACATAAAACGCTGAGAGTTTTTTTAAAGGCAAATAAAACAAGGTACAAGAAGTAAATATAATCATAGTGCAGAATTTGGCTCAGAAGTAAATGATATTTACACAGTCATAATAATGTAGACACTGACAAGGGATTTAACTAAACACTCATATAGTTATAATGAGAAAATAAGAGGGAGCTGGGTGAAGGGTAGGATATAAGAACTACAATTCAGTCAACTATGTCAGAAAATTAATATGTATTATCTAATACTGTCTAAGAAATAGAAGTTTGAGTATGTGAATTTTAAATATGGTGCTAAATGAGGAAACAACGCTAAGCATCTGAAGGGCCTGACTCTAAAAAGCTGCTTGGGAAATGGGAGGCGAGGGACTGGTTTTTTTTTTCTTTAGGACACTTTTAGATGCATTTTACAATCACTGTTCATTTGATTAAGAAGCATTAATTAAAATTTAATTTAACTTAAAAATCTGTGTCCCATTAATATATACTCTGAATTAACATTTTTATAAAACCTGCAATTATCTTGTAAATAGCATAATTGTATTGTGTTGCACTATTTTATTAAAAACACTTTATTAAATGCAAACATTCTAAATAATCCACCATTTAAAAAACAAACTAACAAGGATATGAGTGCTTTCTAACAGACACAGCTGCTCATCAGATCGTCCCAACCTGATAAGTACATGTTACCTTTTCCTTCCTTCTGCAGATGAAGAAAGGGAGATTCAACTTGCCCAAGATCCCAAGACTCATAAAGAACAGAGCCAAGATTCCACCTGCGTCTTTTGCCTCCAGGTGTATCCTGGCACACCACTGATACCACCTGTCTGCTCAAAGCCAAAACCATCAATGCTAATACCCCCAAATTGTGCCTACAAATATGTAGAAAGACAATGCCTTTCACAAAGCTACAGTTACAAGATCTATCTGCACCCCCCTCCCCCTCCCAACTGGTCTAAAACCCAGCACTTCTTCAAAACAACCAGACTAGCAAATACAGCCAATGCCCTACGGCCCTTTCAATTCTGTGATGATGGCAGAGCCCAACCCTGCTCCAGCTCTGTTCACCAGAAGGCAGAGAGAAGCTCTTCCCACGTCACTGTCCCTGTACCTGAAGGAGGGGAGATCCAACCGGAGGCATCTCCAGATCCAGGTGCTGCCATGGACCCCTCTCAACCCGCAGGCCCTAGCTCCCTGCACCAGCCCTTCGTCCCATCTCAGCCTGCCCTCCCTATTTCTGAGACTGGACCAAACAGGAATTCTCCAAGACAGGGATTCCCCACTCAGGACACTTAGCAAATCCATCTGCAAAATCCATCAAAGCACATAATAAAACGTTTGCCAAGGGCCAGGACAGAGAGCACAGAAGTCAACAAGGGCTTAGTAGACCTCAGGGCCCCACCCACACCCCCCAGGGCTCCTTGGTCCTTGCAAGCAGGTCCTCTGCTTCCACCTGCCCACACCTGAGTCTTTACCTGAAGGCTCTCTCAGGCTGCCAGAGCCCTCGGGGAGCATGCAGGACAGATGGGAAGTGCCAGGCAGCCAAAGCCCCTACCCACAGCAGGCCTCAACACATGACCAAGTGCATGAAGAGAACAGCATCCTCATGAGTCAGCGTGAGCTAGGAGCCTTTTCTGCCCCATCTCCGGGACCTCGGCTGGATTGAGCCCCAGCTGCCCACAGAAATAAGCAGCTCAACAACTTACCAGCCCCATCCTGCCTCAGGTGCCCTTCTGGGGGAACTCATCATACAGAGCCAGTCTGACTCAGCAAAATACCTTAAGAGAGCCAACTGTGCCAAATAATTGTCCTGGGACCTGCTGTAAGGAATAGATAAGACTGACACTATTAGCACATGTGAGGTTTTTTAAATGCAAAATAAACGTTGTTAAAAAGATTTCCTGAAGTGGACAAGGCCCTTTTAATTTTGTTTGCACTGCTGTTTTCTTCACACCATTCCTTCTGCACCTTTTCTTCTTTGCAAAGGTGAACTTCATCTGACCACAAAGTCCAAAGACACAAATTAACAAGGTCTGAACTGATGAGGGCTCATAATCATTTATGTATTTTTACACCCTGGTGTTGCCTCTGTAGCAAAAAGCCCTCAAAATTATCAGCTATTAATTCTTCCTGCAGACCCTGTACATGATTTTTCAAACATCAGGCCTAGGGCTTCCCTCTGAGGTCAACCAGCACCGCTTCATCGACCACTGTCACCATCATTAGCTGTGATAGAGCACTTGCTATATGCTGAGAGCTCTAAACACCACTCATCCTGATAAAGTAGGTATTATTCTCACCCCCACTGTATAGATGAAACTGTGTCCGATATCACACAGGAAATGGAGGTGAGATGAAACCCCCTTACCTCTCGGACCTGATTCTAAAGGGTGAAGGCTGAGGTCAGACTTCCAAAACATGGTCGTGTTTGTGCCAGAGGCATTCTCAAGTCTAGCAATCAGTCCTAGAAGAGAAGCCCTTAAATAGCTGGGGCGGAGGCAGGTGCAGGAACGAGCCACAGAGGGAAGCATATACAGTCCTGAACTTTGCAACTAAGCAACTAAGCCCCGTTCCGTAGGAGGAGTTTTTTGCAATACAGTAATTACACAAAATTGTATTGGAAAGAGTAAATAATGTAATATTTCACAAATATTCTACTCCACCCACATATGCCATGGAGGGGTTCCTAATCCAGAAAAATACCTCTGAGTCGCCACTTCACTGGAATTTAATAGCTAAAGAAACTGACCTCAGCTCCCCAGCTGAACTAAATATTTAATTCTGGCATCCCTCTTGGTTTTACAAGAGGCTGGTTCCTCCCAATCCTTCTTCTACCTCCCGCCTCCGCCCCAGCTTCCTTCTAGCACCTTCTCTCCCTACTCTGCCATGCAAAGGTCAGCACCCACCTTTGCTTTGTGCTTAGGGCTCTGTTGGCACAAATGACACCACTTTCATCCTCTAGCTAATGAGAAAAGAACAGAGGTGGCCTCTGTAGGCAAACAGGTAAATAAATAACTCAGTCCTGGTCAGCTGTTCAAAGGTTTCACTGTGCTTCAGAGAAACAGGCGGCGGGATGGAGCTGTGGCAGGACGTGCAGCACAATGAACTCAGAGTGAAAGCTGGAGCTGCCAGCACCGTGCTCATTCATTTCAGCAGAAATACCATCCATCACAGTAAATTAATGCCGTTAATTTGAATTTTATTGGTTTTGTCATTTTACTTGTTTTTAATGTGTAAATCTCTTTTGATTTTATGGATACATAAGAGCTTTAAATACTAGGAGTTTATACCTAGCCTTATTTTATACAGATTTAAATAAAATTATAATAAAAATAATTTAAGTCAACTCAGGGGGTCCATGAGACCTTTTGCCTTTAAACACTACTCCAAACCTTACAGACAGCCCTTTTTCCTCAGACATGTGTGCCCCTTGTTGAGCTGGGTCTCTGTACCCCCTCTCTGGAACCGTGCTCCTAGCAGATGCTCCATCATTTTCAATTGATTGGGCATTGAACATTGCCCCTCACTTGCCTACCCACCACTTCGATGCCCCAACAGTTTCTTACCCCTTTAGCTTCCTTCCCCAGCCTATCCTCCCTGAGTTTCCAAATTTCCACAAGACAACTCTCACTACTTTTCATCAAGTCAAGGGGGGTTTGGGAGTCCTGTGCCTTCATGCTCTCCCAGGGCACCCTAACCAGGCTTTTCTCTCACTCCTCCTGTTCCATGGCACTGGCATTTCCCCTGCCCCTCCTCAGTTTCCCTGACTATTCAAACCCTTCTCAGGACCCACCTAGTCTACATGCTCCACTCACACCCACCTCTCTTCTCCCTTCTCCCATAGCCCCACCCTGTCTGAATCACCTGTTTTGGCCCTTATGTGTACAACACCTTCTAAGGATACCAACTGTTTCACAGACTCCCCAGTCAAAGAGTTTTTAAGCTCTTCGAGGCAAAATATCCTCCTATGTTCTTTACTCCCTGACTTGGGCTGACTCCTCACTAACAGCAGCGTCTATGCTAACAGTTTACATGCAGTTACTTATTTGGGATGGAGCCCAGGAGCAGGAATGAAGAACTGGGGAGAGAAGAAGCCAGTGCAAATGTGCACTGACAGGCTTGTCACTGTGCGGCTCACTGGGGCTCAATCACATTAGGACATTTCAAGAGGAATAGAATATGCCTCAGAATCATCCAAAGGACAGAAGGAGGGAATACTTTACCAACAACTCCCATCCACGTCAAGGATTGGCCCCCGGGGAGTTGACCCCTTTGCATTTCCAAGTGGCATGTGCATGAACTCCAACAGGCCTCCCAAGGACAGTTTCCAGAAACCCTTGGGCCAAAAGGAAGAAATACAGTGCAGCCGAAGCAAGATGCTGTTGGTTATACCTGTGTGAGGCCAGCTGCCCAGCAATGGTGGAGTAAAAGGCAGGCTGAGAGGATGTGAGGCAGGACACTGGGATACCTGACAGGTCTCCTCAGCAACTAGCGTAATGTTATGCTTAAAGTGAGGCATGCAGTCCTTTACCAGTGGAATTAATTCAAACACTTCCTCCATGAGGCCTTCTCACATTCATCAGTTATCTTCTGTGACCATCCACTTTCAGACCTGGATAACTCAAGGCTTTCTCTTTTTACCAATAATAAATGATCATTGATCTTCATACTAAAATGCCCTCAACTGTGAAAACAGCAAGACAAGATGACTGTGATTTCAGATTTTTACACACTATTTCTGTATACTTATTATGTAAATAACCTTCTCCCCCTGTCTGTGGCAGCACAATTATCATACCCAGAAATCAGAGGTTATCCAGCTCAAATGGTGATTAAATGGTGACCAAATAAAACAGTCTCTTCGAATCAATTCCACAAACATTTGCTGAGTCTACATTACAGGCAACATGCTGAAACAGATGCTGAAGAGATGTTTAGAGTATGCCATGCTCCTTGGCCTCCAGAAGCTTCCCCTCAGGCTGGGCTGGCCAGCTCACCACCCAGATGGCCAACAAGAGGAGCCCCAGAGAAATAGGTGTGCAGAAGGGGTTCAGTGGGAGGGTTTCCTGCTCTAATGGGGGGAACTGGGAACGGCTTCTTGAAGGAGAGGATGTTGAGAGGAGCTCTCTGACTGGCCTGTCTGGAAGGATGCTCCCAAAAGAAGAATGAGAATAGCAAAAAGAAAAAATGGTCCCAGCCATTTCATTTGGCTGGGCAGTGCTCTCACTTGAGCCCTTCCATGCCTTTAAAGTCTGATGGTTTTCAAGCCCAGTGGTTTTCAAGCTGTAATGCAGAGTCTCAGCACCCCAGGGAACAGATGGATAGCAATGGGAAGATGGGACAGAGCACAGGGCTCTGAGGGTCCCCCTCCCACCTCACCTAGAGTAGCTGAATTAGAACAAAACTCCACTATTAATGACTTAAAAAGTAAATGCCTCTCTTGGAGTTGAACACACTTACGTGGGAGTTAGAGCCACACCCCACTACCAACCAGCCACATGAACAGCCCTCCTCCAGGCCTTGCAGGATCTTAATTTCTTCACCCAACCCTTCAGCAGTTCTCAAAATATATCCCACTATTCTTGCTGTCTCGGAATTGTTGGACCCTTGAGGGGGCTCTACACCACAGGTGGAACCCAGTGGAGTATTCGCTGATAGCCAATGGACTGCCTCTGGCAAAATGCAAAGCAAGTTCCCAGGTCACAATATATTTCACCTCCTTTTACTTCTCTTCCCCACATGAGGGGCTTGAGCAGTAAGATAAATGGAACACATTTCTGGATCACTCACCCAGAAAAAGCTATTTATCACCCTAACCAAGTGGGTGACTGGCTGTCTGCAAGACAGAATGCATGGTTCTGAGAAATGTCTAGGTAGTTCTCTCTTCTCTGATGCACAAGAGAAAGACCTTTGATGTTACCAGCCACACTTACGTCTGTAGAGTCCCTAGAGTCACACAGCTGGGGATGATGGCGAGATGCTCTTGCTAAAAGCATAAGGATGGCAAAGCGGGAAATGGGAGAAGTTATGGAAACTCTGGCCTGCAGCTATTAGCAAATTTTTAAATTCTAATCCAGTTATAAGACAGAGTCAGTGAGGCAATTTCTGAAAATAAACTGCTTTGAAGTGAATATATCTTCCAGAGTAGAATTAGCCCAAAAAGCATATGAAAATGTCCTGCATGAATTCATTCTTCCTAACTACCTACTACTAGGTTTATATCTATCTGGGCAAAAACTGAAGGTCAAATATCAGCAAACAGCAAGGAAAAATAATTATTGACTTTGTAAAGTGCACATTCTTGTACCTCTGATCTAGAGACTCATGTTTCTGACTGTCATGAAATGCCAAAATTGTTAACTTCGACTACTTCTATAAATTAGTACACACACTTTAGTTTATTGAAAGGTATAATCAGAATGAAAATATTGATATAAGCAAACACTCATTTCTGGCAGAAGAAAAGTAAACAGAAACACAATCATGACAGTATTCATTTGCCCCGCACCTTCCCTCCCAGGATTAGTGTAAAGTGTTCTAGCACCATTACACCTGAGGAGATGATGGAAAGTCTTTTTGGTTCTAACCTTTCCTCCTTCTTTTCATTTTTTTTTAAATCCAGAATTAACATCAGAAAATCCCCTCAACCTCTTAACATCTGTCTTCTCAGATTCTTTACAAGCTGGCTTCTCCTGAAGCAAGAAGCAGCAATCCATTTTTAAGGAACAGTCCCTAAGCCAAGGAATTGTCAGCAAAGATACCATTTCTGCAGCAATCCTTTGTAACAGAATTTCCATATATAATGGGAAATTAATATATTAGATAAACAGAGGTTAACAAATGCTTCAAGTTGAAGGCAAAAGTTTCACACAACTGTCTTAGCTCAGACTGCCCTGGCAAACTACCACAGACTGGGTGGCTGAAACAACAGACATTTATTTCCTCACAGTTCTGGAGGCTGGAAAGTCCGAGATCAAAGCTCTAGCAGGGTTCGGTTTCATCCTGGCTTGCGTGGCCACCTCCTGCTATGTCCCCAAGTGGCCTTTCCACTCGACGTGCACGGGGGGAGAGAGCAATGAGCTCTTGGGTGTTTCTTCTTACAGGGACGCTAGTCCTTTTGGATCAGGACCCCACCCTATATAACTTACTTTAATTACTTCCTTACTCCAAGTACTGCCACTCGGGGCGGTAGGGCTTCAACACAGGAATTGAGGGGAGCACACACGCTCAGTCCATAATGACACTTGCGGGGAAATATGTTTTTCTCTGGAACTCAGGAAAATATTTACTCAGTCAATCAATATTCATTCAGTTCCTGCTATATGCCAGGCATTTTCTTGATGGTGAAAGGAAAGAGAGGAAAAAGCAGAGGAAACGTCTGGAGGAAGGGGAAGCATGAACGAGCATTCAGGTCCTCACAGTGCTTCTCGTCTTCATGCCTTTAGTTTTGTATGTTTACTGACTCTCCAGATGCCGTTTCTACACCTCAAGTGCGATGATGCCTCGGCTGGGAGTAATATGACCCGAACCATGGTGTGTGTGTTCTCCCCAAGTGCTGACACAACTGTGTGTTCTGCATTGTACTCTAGAACTTCCACTGCTTACTTATCAAAAAAGATTCTTTCTTCAATCAGTTACTAATTCTGTAAGTCTTTGAGAGGAAGGCCTTGCCTTATTCCATTGAAACCAACAGCTACATAGTGTCTGATACATGATGGGCATTCATACAATCGCTGAATGAAAACAGGAACAAAAATAACAACACACAAAACTGTAAAATATTGTTTTTAGATAAAAGTGTTAAAGAAATAAGCTCCTAATTCCATTATCTTTCCTACCATGTGCCTTCTTTTTCCTATAAATCAGTTATTTAAGATGGAACACGATTCTAATTTGTCTTTTAATCAGTAGATCAGAAATTTTGTAAAGTCCTATTTGACTTATTTCTTAAGAGTTGATTTTTTATTCCTGTGTTGACATCATTGAAAGCCACAGTACCCACATAGACAGTCTACCTCCTCTCAGGCCACACTGGTGTGGGCCTTACTTTTCATTCAACAATTATCTACAAAACTTTCACAGTTTTCTAAGCATTGTCTTAAACAACTGGGAGATAGAATGGTGAGGAGAAACAGACACAGCCCTGACTCCCATGATACTTAAAATATAACAAAGGAAATATACAAATAAATGCATAATTACTAACTGAATTAAGCATCCTGATGGAAAGGAACCCAGGCCTGTGAAAACTGAGAATAAGAGGTCAGGTAGGAAGCCAAAGGCCTTGTACTACCAGCAACTGCAACTCTTCCATAACCACAATTTGGGCTGTCACACTGTTTGTCCACCACCTCCTGAGTTTTCAGCTTACTCCCTCTAGTGACCCGTCCCCAACAATCCTCTGATGCCACCAAGACTTATAATCCATTGACACACTATCTTTCCACTGTCCCCATCCTCTCCTGCCCTTTCCTCCCACATATCCCAGCTGAGATGCCAAGGGCAATCATCCTACCACTCTTCTGCCGACACCCCCCATCCCTGTGCCCCTCTTTCACCTTCTTACTCTACCCTAGCAAACTCCTGCTTATCTCTCATTCTTTAGCTCCTCCATGCTCTTGCCCATGCAGCAGAACGCTGCTAGAGAAAAGCACACAATCATGCCACACTGGGACCACAAGGCTCCAGTGAGCCCTTAATGCTATCTGCAAAGATACTGTATTTTCAAATCCACTCCTTCACTCATGCTCTTAGACAATTATTTCACACACCCTTTTCCTCTTCAGCCCTCCCTCCATCACCTGCTTACCCATCCTCACTCTCAGGTGACAGTCTTGCATCCTGTAACACTGAGACTTGACGCAATGACAGAATTTCCACAAACTCCCACTACCTCATCTGCCTGCCTGCCAGCTACGTGTCTAATGACCACACACCACAGCCACAGATGAGCCGTTCATACACTTATTTAATGCAAACATGTGCACCCGGTCCATGCCCATACACCCATTCAATGATATCTCTCCTCTCCCACATCAGCAAATGTCCCTTCTCTACTGGACTATTCCCATTATCTTTCAAACATGCTTCTATTTCTCCCATCTTTAAAAATCCCTCTCCTAGCTCTCCATTCCTCTACCACCTTTACGATATATCACCTTTGAGGAACTCTTCATACTCACCATCTCTAATACATTCCTTCCATTCTCTCATGAACGCACCCTAATCAGGCTTTTGCTCCCCTACCACCATGACCACTGATGACCTCCCAAATGACAAGCCCAGTGGGCAAATCTCACTTTTCATTTCATTTGCTCAAAGTACTATTTGACATAGACCACCTCCTCCTCCTGGAAGCACTTACTTCACTTGGCTTCTGGAGCACCACAAACTCCAGACGCCACTGAGCACTCTGCCTCAATCTTCTTCCTCCTGTACTTCCTTATGTTGGAGTGTCCCAAGCCTCAGCCCTTGGGCTTTAATCTCCTGTCACCTTTCCCTTGGGATCGCATCTAATCACAGCTTTGAACACCATCTATGCTGACAACTGTCAAATCTCAAAATCTCCAGTCCAGATCGCTTTGCTGAACTCCAGATACACATATCCAAGTGCCTACTCTTTAATGTATAACAGACATTTCAAACTTAATATGCCCCCAGGAGATTTCTCAAGATGGTGGCATGAGTAGGACGGTGGAAATCTCCTCCCAAAACCATATATATTTTAAAAATACAGCAAATACAACTATTCCTAAAAGACAGACCAGAAGATACAGTACAACAGCCAGGCTACATCTACATCTTCAAGAACTAAACATCTCTCATGAAAAGGGTAAGACACAAAGCTATGACCGGGCGGGACCCGAGCACTCCCCCCACCCAGCTCACTGGTGGGAGGAAAATAATCAGAGTGGGGAGGGAGTGGAAGCACAGGACTGCTAAATAACCAGCCCTAGTATTCTGCACCAAGAGCACAGACACACATAGCATGATGTACTGGATATTTGAGAAACGGAAAAGTAAAATCCAAGACTGAGACTGCAAGCGGGTCCTTACACCCAGCTCCCCTGGGACAAAAGAAAAGCGGGTGCTTTAAAAGTCTTAAAGGGACAAGGGTTTAACAGGTGGACAAAATCCCGGCACACTCATCCCAGCAGGCTGGGAATCTTAAGGAACTTGAGGTGCCCTTACGCCCTGGGTGGCAATGCAGCTCCGAAGTCCCTCACAATGATAAGCAGCCTGCCGTTCATTCCCGCCTGCTGGCACTACAAGCAAACCGGCTGACCCACCATTGCTATGGACCAGCTGGGGAGCAGCCCCGCCCACAGCAACCACACACTCTTCTCCCAGTGCGCAGCTAACCGGGCTAGACCCAGAGGCTGCCGCCAGCACGCAGCTGTCCAGCACAGGCAAAGGAAGTGGGTGCAAAGTCCGAAAGGCATTAAGGGGAGCCGTTCTTGCAGGAGAACACACACTGCGCGCCTGTGACCCCTAGCACTGCCCTAGGCTATTCCGAGGGCCGCCCCATCCACGGCAGCTCAGGGGATTAACCCAGAGACTGCTCCCTCTGTGCAGGTAACCACCACAGGCAGTGGAGAAGGGCAAGGCGACCAGCAAGCAGGAAGGGACTTTTGTTCTCACAGCTGACCCAGGCACAGCCGGCGATCACTTCTATAGCCGTGAAAAGGCAGAAGAACCTGGTCCAGTCCAAAATCACTCAAATGCCAGAGAGAGAGCCTGGCGAGATAGATATAACCATTCTGCCTGAAAAAGAATTCAAAATAAAAGTCATAACCATGCTGATGGAGTTGCAGAGAAATATGCAAGAGATAAGGGATGAAGTCTGGAGGGAGATAATGGAAATGAAACAAACAATGGAAGGACTTAATAGACTGGATGAGGTGTAGGAGACTGTTAATGGAATAGAAATCAGAGAACAGGAACACAGAGAAGCTGAGGCAGAGAGAGATAAAAGGATCTCTAGGAGTGAAAGAATATTAAGAGAACTGTGTGAACAATCCAAATGAAACAATATTAACATAATAGGGGTACCAGAAGAAGAAGAGAGAGTGAAAAAGGGATAGAAAGTGTCTTTGAAGAAATAATTGCTGAAAACTTCCCCAAGCGGGGAAAGGAAATAGTCTCTCAGATCATGGAAGCCCACAGATGTCCCAACACAAGGGACCCAAGGAGGAAAACACCAAGACATATGATAATTAAAATGGCAAAGATCAAAGACAAGGACAGAGTATTAAAAGCAGCCAGGGAGAGAAAAAAGATCACCTACAAAGGAAAACCCATCAGGCTATCATCAGACTTATCAACACAAACCTTACAGGCCAGAAGAGAATGGCATGACACATTTAATGCAATGAAACAGAAGGGCTTTGAACCAAGAATACTGTATCCAGCTGGATTGTCATTTAAATTTCAAGGAGGGATTAAACAATTTCCAGATAAGCAAAAGTTGAGGGAATTTGCCTCCCACAAACCACATCTACACGGTATCTTAAAGGGACTGCTCTAGATGGAAGTACTCTTAAGTCTAAATAGATGTCACCAGAGAAAATAAAATCATGGCAAAGAAAGCAGACCAACCAAATACTAACTCAAGGCAAAAAATGAAACCAGCTATCCACAAAAGTATTCAAGAGAAACACAAAAGAGTACAGAATAAAACACCTAACATAAAAAGAGTGGAGGAGGAAGAATGAGAAGGGAGAGAAAGAATCATCAGACTGTGTTATAATAGCATAAAAAGTGAGTTAAAGTTAGATGATTAGATATTAAAGAAGCCACTCTTGAACCTTTGGAAACCACGAATCCAAAGCCTGCAATGGCAATAAGTATATATCTGTTGATAATGACCCTAAATGTAAATGGACTGAATGCACCAATCAAAAGACACAGAGTAACAGAATGGATAAAAAAGCAAGACCGATCTATATGCTGCTTACAAGAGACTCACATCAAACCCAAAGACATACACAGACTAAAAGTGAAAGGATGGAAAAAGATATTTCATGCAAACAGCAATGAGAAAAAAGCAGGTGTTGCAGTACTTGTATCAGACAAAATAGACTTCAAAACAAAGAAAGTAACAAGAGATAAACAAGGACATTACATAATGATAAAGGGGGCAGTCCAACAAGAAGATAAAACCATTATAAATATCTATGGACCCAACACAGGAGCACTGACATATGTGAAACAAATACTAACAAAATTAAAGGAGGAAATAGAATGCAATGCATTCATTTTAGGAGACTTCCACACACTACTCATTCCAAAGGACAGATCAACCAGACAGAAAATAAGAAAGGACACAGAGGCATTGAACAACACACTAGAACAGATAGACCTAACAGACATCTACAGGACTCTGCACCCAAAAGTAGCAGGATACACATTCTTCTCAAGTGCACATGGAACATTTCCCAGAATAGATCACATACTAGGCCACAAAAAGACCCTCAGTAAATTCAAAAATATTGAAATTCTACCAACCAACTTCTCAAATCACAAAGGTATAAAACTAGAAATAAATTGTACAAAGAAAACAAAAAGGCTCACAAACACATGGAGGCTTAACCAAATTAAAACACAGATCAAGCAATATATGGAGACAAATGACAACAACAGCACAATGCCCCGATTTCTGTGGGATGCAGCAAAGGCAATTCTAAGAGGAAAGTATATAGCAATCCAGGCCTATTTAAAGAAGGAGGAACAATCCCAAATGAATAGTCTAAATTCACAATTATTGAAACTGGAAAAAGAAGAACAAATGAGGCCCAAAGTCAGCAGAAGGAGAGACATAATAAAGATCAGAGAAGAAATAAATAAAATTGAGAGGAATAAAACAATAGAAAAAAAATCAATGAAACCAAGAGCTGGTTCTTTGAGAAAATAAACAAAATAGATAAACCCCTAGCCAGACTCATTAAGAGAAAAAGAGAATCTACACACATAAACAGAATCAGAAATGAGAAAGGAAAAATCATGATGGACACCACAGAAATACAAAGAATAATAAGAGAATACTATGAAAATCTATATGCTAACAAACTGGATAACCTAGAAGAAATGGACAACTTTCTGGAAAAATACAACCTTCCAAGACTGACCAAGGAAGAAACAGAAAATCTAAACAAACCAATTACCAGGAATGAAATTGAATCGGTAATCAAAAAACTACCCAAGAACAAAACCCCCAGGCCAGATGGATTCACCACTGAATTTTATCAGATATTTAGAGAAGACATAATACCCATCCTTCTTAAAGTTTTCCAAAATATAGAAGAGGATGGAATACTTCCAAACTCATTCTATGAAGTCAGCTTCACTCTAATAACAAAACCAGGCAAAGACTCCACAAAAAAAAATTACAGACCAATATCCCTGATGAACATAGATGCAAAAATATTCAACAAAATATTAGCAAACCGAATTCAAAAATACATCAAGAGGATCATAAACCATGATCAAGTGGGGTTCATCCCAGGGATGCAAGGATAGTACAACATTCGAAAATCCATCAACATCATCCACCACATCAGCAAAAAGAACAAAAACCACATGATCATCTCCATAGATGCTGAAAAAGCATTCAACAAAATTCAACATCCACTCATGAAAAAAACTCTCAACAAAATGGGTATAGAGGGCAAGTACCTTAACATAATAAAGGCCATATGTGACAAACCCACAGCCAACATTATACTTAACAGTGAGAAGCTGAAAGCTTTTCACCTAAGATTGGGAATAAGACAAGGATGCCCACTCTCCCCACTTTTATTCAACATAGTTCAAGAGGTCCTAGCCACGGCAATCAGACAACACAAAGAAATAAAAAGCATTCAGATTGGTAAGGAAGAAGTCAAACTTTCCCTGTTTGCAGATGACATGATATTGTACATTAAAAACCCTAAAGACACCACTCCAAAACTGCTAGGTCTAATATTTCAGTAAATTCAGTAAAGTTGCAGGGTACAAAATTAATGCACAGAAATCTGTTGCATTCCTATACACTAATGATGAACTAGCAGAATGAGAACTCAGGAAAACAATTCCATGCACAACTGCATCCAAAAGAATAAAATACCTAGGAATAAACCTAACCAAGGAAGTGAAAGACTTATACTCTGAAAACTACAAGACACTCATGAGAGAAATTAAAGAAGATACCAATAAATGGAAACACATCCCATGCTCATGGATAGAAAGAATTACTATTGTCAAAATGGCCATCTTGCTTAAAGCAATCTACAGATTCAATGCAATCCCTATCAAAATACCAACAGCATTCTTCAATGAACTGGAGCAAATAGTTCTAAAATTCATATGGAACCACAAAAGACCCTGAATAGTCAAAGCAATCCTGAGAAGAATGAATAAAGCAGGTGGAATTACATTCCTGACTTCAAGCTCTACTACAAAGTCACAGTAATCGAGACAATTTGGTACTGGCACAAGAACAGACCCATAGACCAATGGAATGGACTAGAGATCCCAGATATAAACCCAAGCATATATGGTCAATTAATATACGATAAAGGAGCCATGGATATACAATGGGGAAATGACAGCCTCTTCAACAGCTGGTGTTGGCAAAACTGGACAGCTACATGTAAGGGAATGAAACTGGATACTGTCTAACCCCATATACAAAAGTAAACTCAAAATGGACCAAAGACCTGAATGTAAGTCATGAAATGAAAAAACTCTTAGAAAAAAATACAGGCAAAAATCTCTTGGACACAAACATGAGCAACTTCTTCATGAACATATCTCCCTGGGCAAGGGAAAAAAATGCAAAAATGAACAAGTGGGACTATATCAAACTAAAAAGCTTCTGTACAGCAAAGGACACCATCAGCAGAACAAAAAGACATCCTACAGTATGGGAGAATATATTCATAAATGACATCCGATAAGAGGTTGACATCCAAAATATATAAAGAGCTCATGCACCTCAACAAACAAAAAGCAAATAAGCCAGTTAAAAAATGGGCAGAAGAGCTGAACAGATACTCCTCCAAAGAAGAAATTCAGATGTCCAACAGGCACATGAAAAGATGCTCCACATCGCTAATCATCAGAAAAATGCAAATTTAAACCACAATGAGATATCACCTCACACCAGTTAGAATAGTCAAAATCCAAAAGACAAACAACAACAAATGTTGGCAAGGATGTGGAGAAAGGGGGACCCTCCTACACTGCTGGTGGGACTGCAAATTAGTTCCACCATTGTGGAAAGCAGTATGGAGGTTCCTCAAAAAACTAAAAACAGAAATACCATTTGACCCAGAAATTCCACTCCTAGGAATTTACCCTAAGAATGCAGCAGCCCAGTTTGAAAAAGACATATGCACCCCTATGTTTATCACAGCACTATTTACAATACCCAAGAAATGGAAGCAACCTAAGTGTCCATCAGTAGATGAATGGATAAAGAAGATGTGGTACATATACACAATGGAATATTATTCAGCCATAAGAAGAAAACAAATCCTACCATTTGCAACATGGATGGAGCTAGAGGGTATTATGCTCAGTGAAACAAGTCAGGTGGAGAAAGACAAGTATCAAATGATTTCACTCATATGTGGAGTATAAGAACAAAGAAAAAACTGAAGCAACAAAATGGCAGCAGACTCACCGAACCCAAGAATGGACTAACAGCTACCAAAGGGAAAGGGACTGGGGAGGGTGGGTAGGAAGGGAGGCATAAGGAGGAAAAAGGGGCAGTACAATTAGCAGACATATTGTAGGGGGCGGGGCACAGGGAAGGAAGTATAGCACAGAGAAGACAAGCAGTGACTCTATAGCATCTCGCTACACTGATGGACAGTGACTGTAATGGGGTATGTGGTGTGGACTTGATAATGGGGGGAGTCTAGTAACCATAATGTTGCTCATGTAACTGTAGATTAATGATACCAGAAGAAAAAAAATATGTGCCCAAACCAAAGCCCTACTTCCCCCAAAGCCTGCTCTGATCATCCTGGTCCCCATTTTGGTTGACGGCTACTCCATCCCTGGTTAATCAAAGAGTGCATAGCCTGTCCTGAGTCCTCTCTTTCTCTCATATACCTGACATCCAATCAATCAATAAATGTGTTCACTCTACCTTTAAAATATCTCCAGAATCCACTACTTCTAACCACGTCCATAGCCAACATTCTGATCCAAGCCACCTCATTTTGTTTACATTGTATTAATAGCCTCCTAACTCATCTCCCTGCTTCTGCTATTATCCGCCTACTATCTGCTGTCAGCACAGCAGCCAGGAGGACCCCACTGGCTTCCCATTGCAGAGTAAAAGCCAAAGTCCTTACAACAGCCCTGCATGAGCACATCTCCTACTGCTCTGCCTGCCCCCCAATCACTCCACTCCACTCCACTCCATTCACCCAAGGCTGTTTCTCAAGCACGCCATGTATACTCCAGCCTTAGAGATTTTTACACTGCTGCCCCGTCACCCTTCCCTCACTCTCTCCAGAAGTTTCTATGTCTCGATCCTTTATCACCTTCACTGCCATCTTCCTGCTGAGTCCTTCCCTGTCTGGCCTACTTGAAATTGCAAACCAGTACCCCCACTCTACACACCTAAGCCCCTTACCTTCTTCTGTTTTTTTCCCCAAACATTCATCAGCTGCAAACACAGTATGTAATTTACTTACTAGGATTACTGTCTCCCCACTAGTATGTAGGTTCAGTCAGAGCAGGGAATTTGTTTTCCTTTTACTCCGCTCTGGCAGGTGCCCAGAGTAGGACTGGCACCCTGTAAGCACCCCATAAACATATGCTGTGTGAAGACAGAATATGAGAAGCAGTGACATCCTCACTTAATGGCTACAATTAAAATATGCACAGTTTATCCCAGGTAGTGAAGATGGCAATGAATAGAAAGGACCCCGATGTTCACATTAACTGGTCAGTAGTTGTTAGCACATTTACACAAATGTGTTTGTCAGATCATCTGGTTGTTACTTTGGAAAGTGGCCTGAGGCTGAAAGAAGGCACCAGATACATGGTAACTTGAAAAGAGTTTATGTATTTAAAACTTTGCCACAACCCACCAACCTACCCAGAGTAAATGACTGTGAGCTTGCACTCCCAGGATAAACGAGGAATGGACATGGCCCACCAAACCCATCAACTTCTTTCAAGAGTCATGTTTTAGCTTTAAAAGTCATGTACATTTGAATTCCTCTCTGTAATACATCCATTTGTTTTAATCTAAAAATAATATTAACTTATTTAATAGTTTACTTACCTGACTTCCCAAACAATCTTAAAGTAAAATTCACAAAGGGTGCCATGTCTGCCCTGGGCCTTGCATACTCCCAGGGTGGAAAGGAACCCTGCTTTGAGAATCACAGGACACTTTGGAAATACCAAACAGCAACTACAAGGAATGTGAAGCCAAACGGAAGCATAAATACAAACTGGCCTCTTTCACAATTTTGCCATGGCTGACCCTCACTGACCATTTTTAAAGGCCCTATTAAACAGCTCCCTGAATTAAACAAATGCGGTGGCTTGGCTTTTGCTAAATTTCTGGCTTTTCTTTCTTAGTCTTCAAACAACCAAACACTTTGTTCTAGAGCTATTTAGAGCAGCCGCATGTCCCATTTTATGTTATCCCTTTAACATCCTTTAGCAGCTCTAACTTAGAAGTTACTACAATTAGTGAAAGAAATTAAGAAGGAGATTATTTTAAGGAAAATGATATCAATATGCATTTCCATTTGTGGCTAAATAAAGCAAAAGAAGTAAAATGTTCCATCTTTTTGATAAAATCTTGGGGTGGAGCAGGTCGACCTCAGACACCACAGCTAAGACAGCTGGCCCTTCCCTTCCCAGACTGATTCCTACTCTGGGCGTCCCTCTTTCCTCCCCCTGCTTCCCACTCCAGATGCCCTAATGTTTGGACAAAAGGCCACATGGGGGTTGGAGGAGATGTTTTGCTGCGATGAGTTTAAGTCTGACTTCTGACTATTTCATTGCAACTATCCTCAAAGCTCACAAACAGTGATTTTCAGCCCGTGTCATAGGCTGGCTTGTGCCTCCAAAATCCATATATTGAAGTGCTAACACCTGGTACCTCAGAATGTGACCAGATTTAGACATTGGGTCTTTACAGAGGTAAACAGGTAAACAGGAGGTCACTAGAGTGGGCCTAAATCCAATCTGACTGGTGTCCTTATAAGCAGAGGAGATTCTTATAGGACACAGATACACAGAGAGAAGGCCGTGTGGGAGAAGATAGCCATCTACAAGCCAAGGATGAGCCAACCCCACAAGCACCTTGATCTTGGGTTTCTAGTCTCCAGAACTGTGATAACATTCATTTTTGGTCTTTAAGCCCCTCAGTCTGTGGTACTTTGCTTACAGCAGCCCTTGCAAACTAATGCAGCCCATAAATAACAGATATAAGTCAGTACTGATAAGTGAGGGTAGGAAAGAATGTAGGCTGTTGATGACTGTGCCCAGCTGGCAGAGAGAGAGCGGCAGGTAGATGGAGAATAAAACTCTAGAAATCTAGTTGTGTTTTTAGACCTTGGAAGGCTCCTGGCTTTGTTATACAGTAGTTCCCATCTGACATCCTGCAAATCCTTGTGCCTGGAGAGGAACTTCACCACTTTTGGGGGCCGTGAAAGACTTGCCAGAGCTCTACAGGAAGCCTGGATCAGCCTCCCAGGGGTCACTGTGCATGAAGCACAGGGCTGAAAACGGGGGCCCCTCCACCCCCACAGCTGTTGCCAGGGCAGCCACTTCCTGCGAGCCTCTAGGTGAGGCTTTGCCCAACTGCCCCAGAAGCACTTCAGTCATCTCAGGGAGTCAAGGGAACAGAAATCCTGTTTGTTTTACATTCAAAATTGGTCAAATTTCTGACCTAGCTCAGATTCAACTAAAATACTGGGAGCAAGAGCTCAAAAAATGCACTAATATGTTCTCAGTTGCGTGTGGCAGGGGGTGAGCAGGGGGTCAAAGAGAGGAAATAGTTTCTATTTTGATATCCTGTTGCCCCAAGGGAAGGAGACTTCTCTCAACAGTGATTATGTAGAGGAATTGATTCTGTAAAAAAACGTGAATCAAATCAACTCTGTTTTCCCTGCTATGATAAGGGTTTACCAAAGAAAACCTATAATTCCAGCACTAATGCAGTCTTAGCAAAATTTGCCAATAAATCTGCAAAGAAAACCTGTCAGCAATGCTATTATTAAATAAACGGAACAATGTACTGCATGGTACAAATTCAAACAATACACCTCACCTCAATATTGCATAAATTCAGATTTCTTCCAGGCAACTTTGTCCCCTAAAGCTGTGTGAGAGTCAAACACCAGCACTCATAATCCAACCATCCAAGTCCAGTGCTAAAGTTCACTTAGTCATTCAACCAGCATTTAGAAAGCACCCACTGTGTGCCAGGCAGGATGACAGATATGCAGAAAAGTAGATGAATGAGACACAGCCCCTGCCTTCAAAGAATTCATTCTCTGGGGAGGCAGACAGACAAATACATCGATAGATTATAAGGTACTTGGTTCAATAGGTGCCACTGTGGAGGGAGAGAAAGAAGAGATGAAAACTGAAAAGGCAAAGGGACTTGAATTTTAACTTCAAAGAAGAAGGGATGCAAGCCACAGGGCCCACTGGTTTTAAGGCTTTACAACTTCTACTCAATCTGCAGTCAATGTCCACTACCAACTGCTCCTCTCCATCCTGTTCCACATTCCACATCACAACGGTGAATCAGCAGGTCTACACTGGCCTCTGCCTTCCAAAGTCCTCAAAAAAGATGAGTTGACACCACCTGGGAAGCGATAATTTTTTTTTCTCTAAACTAAGAAAACTGGGTAGCAGGAAAATGACAGATACAGTAGTAGAGAAAACCCTCAAATGACATGAGGTGTAGCTGGGTATCTTCAGGCTCCTGGATTTAACTGTGCCTTGGGGTACAGGCCTTGGATAGCAGTAGGGGCAGCAAGCTGTGATGGAGACAGTGCCCGACGGTGACTCTGAAATCCTGGCCCCAGCCATTGCAGCCACTGAACTGGACACATTTTATTTAATACCATCAGTTGGAACTTTCTCATCTGTAAAATGGCATCATACAGTCTACCGTACCTACCTCACAGGAAGCTTGGAAATTCAAAAGAACTGTAGTAAGTAAAAATGTTCTTAAGCCTGAAAAACACTGTACAAATATAAGAGAGGGTTATAGCATCTTACTACACTGATGGACAGTGACTGCAATGGGGTGGTAAGGGCTTGATAATATGGGTGAATGTTGAAACCACAATGTTGTTCATGTGAAACCTTCATCATAAGATTGTATATCAATGATACTTTAATAAAAAAAATTCTAAATCAGAAAAAAATTATATATATACATGAGAGGGTTACAATTAACCTAGCCACAGAGCTGCCTTGGGGCTTGATTAAAATACACTGTACCCCTCTGGATTGACAAAGTGTGAATATGGTTAAAAAATAGGGATAGCTACTCCTAAACAGAGACAGTTGGTGTGTGGGCAAACCCCCATAAGCATTTTCTATGCCAGGAAACCTGCATATGCTTAGAAACTAGCACGTTTCTGTTGGCCTTATAGCAGCAGTGAGGAGAGCTCACAAAATGAAACCTGCAGCAGGCAACACCACTGCCAAACACAACTATCCCAACTCCCAAGAAATATGTTGAACACCAGCCGCATCAATGGAATAAAACGTACCCTGCACTAGTACAGAAAGGAACCCCACAGAGAACATTTACATGACTAAATGCAAATAGAGCCTCTAGCAAAGTGACCATGTTTTGAACACTAACTGACATGGTCTGAAATGTGAGCCCCCCAAATACATATGAAACTTAACCCCCAATTTGATGGTATTCGAAGGTGAGGCCTTTGAGAAGTAATTAGATCACACGGGTGGGGCACTCATGAGTGGATTGACACCCCTATAAAAGCATCCCCAGAGAACCCTTTCAACCCTTGTGCCATGTGAGGACACAGAGAGGAAGGCTGTCCATGAACTGGGAAGCAGGCACTCACCAGAATCTGCTGGAGCCTTGATTTTGGACTCCCAGCCTCCAGAATTGTGAGAAATAAATTGTGTAAGCCACCAGCTCATCATATTGTGTTATTGCAGCCGAAATGGACTAAGACACTGACCTGTACATTTCAAAGCTTATGAGTAAAATTTCCTTTTAATAATAGTTCCAGATAGTGAAACTATTTCCACAACCTGACAGATGATTCCCAAAAACAGTACTTTTTCTATCTGATTACAGTAAATTTTCCAATACAATGAATGCTGTGTTTGGTTGAACCATTTAATAGTCATTCACACGCTAATGAAACTACTAATTACAAAATCTCTGCATTGCAGGCAATAAAAAGGGATTGCTAACCTCTTCATAGGGCTTTAGTTCTGCCACCAAGTAGCAATTACTCTTCAATGGCTCTCCCTCTTTTTCACTGATTCTCACCTCAAACATCCCAATCAAACCTACTGAAAAACTAAAACTCACACACACACACACACACACACACACACACACACACACACACACACACGCTCCTATACACACTGTGTAGGAACTACAAGAAGAAAAATGGAGGTAATAACAAGGCTCATAGGGGACTTTCATATTCAGAATATTCCTTTGCACTAGCTAATTCAGGAATGGCGGGTATTAGCTCTCTGCACACCAGAAGTGTAATTTCTATTAAGATGGTTATTAAAACTAAACTCACCACAACAAAAATATTTGAACCTAATAGAGGCAGTTGTACCAGAGTATGTTACATATATTTTTATTTTAAAAATAAACTCTACATTTATTTTTATTTCATCTGTCATCCAGATAGCTATTCCTCTGTCATCCCAAGAGCCATCTAGTCCCTCCAGCTGTTGTCACCAAACAAAACAGAAAGAAGCATTAAGGCATCATGAGATATGCTTGCTTTCAGACTTGTTACCATTACAGCAGCTTCCAAGATACCAGACATCTCAGAAAAGCTAACACACACTATGTCCCAAGCTCCAAGGGCACCACTACCTGTACCAGAAAAAACAGAAGTTAATAACTTCAACCATTTCCACGAAGGTTCTTTAAACAGCAGTGAGGTCTGTAGCTGAAGAAATCAACGTTCCACACACGAACACAGGCAGAAGGACAGAAAGAAGTAAAAAGCTATTATCCTGGTTTTTAAAAGCTAAAGAGAAAAACAAACATCTTGTTATAGTTCATTAATTAATTAATTAGACAACAGGCAACAGATTTGGAGTAACTTTTGCCAAACCCAAATTAGGTTCAAAAGAGCCAATTTTTTCCCCCCTAGTTTTACAGGTTACACACTTAGAATTTGGTGAGTTATTTAATATTCCAAAGAATGTGTCTCAAAGGATTATTTCAATAACTTAGTAAAGTACTCAAATCAAGCCTGTGGAAATTAATCTTTTCTCCTTTCCAAAGATAGATGGAATAGAGTAAGAGCTTTGAGGGCACTTAAGTCAGAATCTGTTTACTTGTAAAGTAGCCAGACTACTTAAAGCATCTCTTTGTTTAAACAAACAGGGAAATGTACACATTCAATTGATTGTCCCATAAGGCCCTTTACCTTTGAGGTCTATGTAATTTTTCCATTGACCAAAACATTTTTGGAATGTTTCTTTTGGAATTATTTTTAGGGTAAGTTTATGATCCACATAAGAAAATCAAACTTACTGTCATGCACTATGCATATACATGCATGTATGCAAACACATCAGCCCTTATTTACATCTACAGAAGAACTTCAGAGTAAATAGTCTAAAAATAACTTCTACTTAGTTGAGCATGTTTTTGTGTATATATGCTAGAATATAAGTGTTGTGGAACTTCTTTAAATTATGTCACCTGAAATCACACATCCACATGATGATTTGGGACCCAGACTGCATCAAGAATATCTGGGAGGCTGACAGTTTTCCTGCACTCCCACAAAATCCAGCCTGCTACCTCCTCCAGCCTGGTTATAGAAAATGCGTCTCTCACATTTCACAAGGATGAATACGTGTAAGTGTTTGCACTTACACAGAGTGCAGAGCTTCAGAGAGAAAATGACTGCTCAATCTACAGATCCAAAAGACTTTAAAAATGGACCCATCCAGTAATTCCTATTCCAGATTTATTATAAAACATGTGGCCCACCAACGCATACTGAATTAGAAGTTATAAAGATGGGTCTGCTAATCTCCATATTTTTAAGCTGCCCAGGTCATTGTGATTGCAACCTGAATTAAAAGTCACCGTTTTTGTTTACAGACAAAAGCTGTAAAACAAAGGAGGCAGTAACCCAGGTAAATGGCAGAGTTGCAAGTAGGAGCCAATGCTCTGACTCAACCAAGTACTGTGATCTTTCAATTAAATGTCACCAATAGCTGTGATTAAGGACAATAATACATTAATTAGTACAATTGATACACATGAAATTGTGATTTGCTATGAGATCTACAACAGTGCAAATCAAGCTCCTGTGCCCAATCAAGAGATCAGAACATTACTGGGCGTGGAAGTTCTATTCTAATATGCATCCCTCTTTGAAGGCCTCAGCCTATGGTTTTTTTAACAGTAGATTGCTAGCCACAGTTAAGTCCATTCAGCAAGGTGACAATTCAATTCAGAATTATTTAATGTGTAGAACCTTAATCAGAGCAAGACACGTTAGAAAGTAAAAAAGGGTAGCTATTTATAATGATGATAGAAAAGAACATGTAACCAGAAAGCACTCATACCACCTAACAGATAAAATTTCACATTAGAAATGTATTCCTTTAGCTTAAACTTAGTCTCCATATCTGCAGCAAATTCTTCCAGGAAGGGCCAAGCACTGAGCTTTCTTGGCATTTACAACTGATATAAAGGATCTGCTTAGACTCTTTCCTGAGATGAAAAGCTATGATAGGAAGGAAGGTAGAGAAACATTCTGATTGATAAAAATAGAATTCTATCAAAGGAGGAAAAGATTCTAAAAGGAAAGATAGGGGTTTCCAAAGACAAACCTCACAGCTGTCCCTGATGAAAAGCTATGATAGGAAGGAAGGTAGAGAAATGTTCTGATTGATAAAAATAGGATTCTATCAAAGGAGGAAAAGATTCTAAAAGGAAAGATAGGGGTTTCCAAAGACAAACCTCACAGCTGTCCCTGCATCCAGTTCTGCTGTGGGTGATGCTCTACAGTTAAACTGCATTAGCAAAGCTGAAGAGTTCTGTTTTGGTTTTTTTAACAGATTTTTTTATTTGGTTTTGGTTTTGGTTTTTGTAAATAAAGAAGACCAACAGGAGGACCAAAGACAAATTATAAAAAGAATAAACTTCATCTGACAGATGAAGACAAAACCTAAAAGAAATCACAAACTGAAGACTTTCAGATGTGAAAGGCATTTCTGACAACAGAGACCATTTTGGCAACAATCTAATGCAGAAACCTACATATAAACGATCCTCTTTAGTCCATTCTGTTTTCTTGTAAGTTTTAAATATTATAATAGGCAACACTTAATATGTGTCAGGAGCTGTTCTTGGGCCTTTACTTGTATAAACTCATTCAACCCTTATAATAAGTCTATTTTTTGATAGATTAAAAATAAGTTCTCCATTTTACAAATGTGGAAACAGGTCTAGAAAATCTAAGTAACTCACTCAAGGTCACACAGTAAATAATGAAGCTAGAATTTGTAGTTAATGTAACTCCCAGGTCTGCACTGTTAATGAAGATATAAACTGAAGCTTAGACACCACTTTACACATAAATGTCTTAAAGCTCGGTTGATATCAAAAGTATTTTTTAATTGTGTTATGATAAACTTGATAAGCCTTGTATTTAAAACTTTAAGGGAGCAGTTCTATATTTAGTCTAGTGTGAGTGACTAGGGTTAGAACATTTTCCCTTTGGTATTGGGGAAATTTTTCAATATAAAAAGTTTCAAGTAGTATAAACTCTAACTTCAAGTGAGTGAGTAAAAGAGGTAATAAACTGGAGAGATGCCTCCCGACTGGGAAAAAGTCATAGGGATTCATATTGTTGGGAAGTGAACTTGAAACATGGAGCTCTTTCAGTAACATGAATCAGAATAGAAAATTATGAAAAGAAAACTTTGGCAAGCTGAGATAAAAGAAAAGACTAGTTGTTTAAAGAGAAACTGATGGATAAGTTCTGTGAGAAAAATATTGTAATACTAAGGGTGATAAGATTTGAAGAAAGCTGCAAATTTAACACGTAAAAAATTATAAAAATTTCAGGACCATGGACAGACACCCATGGCCCTCTATTAGCCAAAGGGCTCAAGGTGGGTTGGTTCTCTTCAAAAACAGGATTAAGTTAAGCAGTCTTTGACAATACTTAAAAATTTGGAGGTAAAGTTACTGAACAAGTCCTTTTTTTCTTCAAATCTTGTTATAAATGTATACAGATGAATATAAAAATGAAACTGCGGCAATGCTGGTATTGGTGGAAAATTCAACTAATCTATTGTGCTAACCTGGATATAAACAGTTCACATGTTGTTTTAATGGTAGCTGCAATATAGACTTGCATATGAGAGTTGAAAAGGGATGCATTAAATTACTATATATATGAGTAAATAATGAAATACTAGCTACTTTAACAGATAAACTCTAAAATCTCAGTGCTTAACTAAGAAGTTTATTTCTTGCTCGCTGAAGTCCAATTGGCCAGCAAGACAAGGCAGATCATTGTTCCCTGTCATTCAAGGACTCAGACTTCCCGAGGCTTTACCTCCTTCAATCCTTGACTTCCAACATCACCTAGATTGTCAGCATTTAAAGAGAAAATAGAAGAGAGAAAGTAGGGAATCACACAGGAGGATTTTATGGGACAGACATGGAAGTGGAATATATCGCTTGCATCTACATATCATTCACCAGACCTCAGTTATATGGCCATACCTAAATGCAAAGCCTGACTGTGCATCCATAAGGAAAGACAGATAAGTCTGGCGAACAGATAGCCACTTTTTGTTCAGTGGGCAATCACTTGACCACAGTGCAATTTAAAGCACAGTGTAACAAGATATTTAAACTGAAACACTGCTCTATCAAACTATTTCCCCCTTGAGACTGGGGGAACAGCAATTTTAAGAAGCCAGACAAGAATCTGTCCAAGAAGCTAATTATGTTGTGTGGAACGTAGTTCTAAGTTTCTTTCCCTCTAGACACCGTGTCTGAGGCTGTCAACGCCAGTGGAGAGATACAGCTTGATTGCCTCAGGCCACCATCCGCACTTGCACTTGCCTTCGCCTATCGGGTCACTCCTACAGATGCAGTGATGATGGAGGAGTACAAAATAGGAAAAGACACAGGCACATCCCAAGCTCAACCCAACACTGTAAGGCAGCATCCTGGAGACTGGTGGTTGAAACCACAGAAAAAGGCAATAACCCTGGTAAGGTTCCATTACTTACTAGTCAGGTGACAGATGATAAATTTCTTGAGTCTCAGGTGCCTCATGTGTAAAATGGGAATGATCACATCTGCTCTCTATGCCCCCCACATTGGTGCAGGGGATCAGGGTTTGACTGGTGAAAAAAAGTACTCATGAAAGCATATGATTGAGAAAATAAGCAGCTACTGACAGACAGAGTGCAAGAAAGTGACAGAAAATGGGGAAGGAGAGCAATCTATTGAAGAGCTTATTACTGTGACAGTTGTGGAAGAAAATGGCAATAACCTAACGAGGGAAAATCATAAGCTAAAATATGTCCAAGAGCTTGAAAAATAAAATTGGTCATGACATGTACCCAGAAAGGTATTAGGAAATTCAGATCCAACTTGCTTGCAGATGGAACCAAACACTCCCAGCCACAAGCAGGACAGTAAAGATAAAAGTCAAAAGTTAGGTGCAATTGTAGGTAGCAATGAGTGACATTTTTCATATGGTTTCCAAATTGGGAACTAGATTGCCCCCTCTTTCTGAGTAGGAAGCAAAGGTGCAATTGTATACCACCTGCTCTACTAACTTGCACCTGTTACTCTTTGTCTCTAGACCTTATACAGTTTTTCTTAGAATTTTGAGTCCCTATAATCTCCAAGGAAGATATAAAAGATGCTAATGACATCCACACCCTCTCAAAAAACATGCAGATAAAGTGATTGCCTATAAATGTGGCTCATAATTTTTGTACAATATCCAGACTCTTTTTTTCCCCAAGAAAGGAAGATTTTTTTACCTTAATTCCCATGCTAATCATAAAAAATATTTGATGCTAAGAAGTTACCAGAAATTCTTGGGCTTTGTTTTCCAGAGAAACTTACAGTATAATAGACAGAGAAGACTAACTCTGCACCCTTATAAGTCTTCAGTCATTTCATCAGGGGCTCTGAAATGCAGACACAGTGCAGCATTTTTAGGATGACAAGGCAAGAATGCAGCTATTCAGCCTGAAAATAAAGCAGCTTTATCTCAAAAATGACCTGAATGTCATCGGAGCCAAAGCACCCTAAGGTTCTAATTAGAATGATGCCATTAAATAGAAAAACTACAGAAACCATTGGTTAAAGGATCCCTACAGCAGCACGCAAGAGAGGTTTGAGAATGGGTCATCCTATCTTTCAAAATGGAAACCTTTTTTAACTTTTCAGAGCACCATACTTCAAGACACAACCCATCACATTCCAACTTACACCTGAGGGCAAAACATCTCAGAATGTCCAACCAACCACCAACCGCCTGGTCCCTACAATAGTTAGGCTACTCTGACCAACTCCTTTTCATAAAGCAGAAAGCAAAGTCAACATGCTCAGCCAGCATGTAGTTCACTCTCCAATCCTGCTTTCTTCTGAGAAACTCCCATTAAATGCTCAATGCCAATAAGACACTGACATGCATAGAAACCCTCTTCTAAGAAGCTTAAAGGTCTTGGTTCAAATTATCCCACAAGCTTGTAGTGCAAGCAAGATGATTAATAACTTGCCTCAAGAAAGTCTTGGATTTTTTACCTCCTTGCTCACCTAAAACATGTGTTTCTTCCTGGGCCACATCCATTTCCTTCCACCCTTTCTCTAACTTCCTTTCTGCCTCAACCCTCTCCAGCAACTGTTCCCAGACTTTTCCCTTTTTTTCTGCACCATCAGTTTGTCTCTATCTACTGGATCATTCCCATCAGCCTACAATTACATTATTTCTGCAGTCAAAAAAAATTTTTTAAGTCTCTCTTATTTTTTCTCAGTCCAGCTACCATTACTCTCCTTACTTTTACACCCAAAATCCTTTTAAAAGTTGTCGAAATTCACTGTCTCCAATTCCTCCCCTCCTCCCATTCACTCTTGAACCCACCATTGAAATCAATGTGAAGTCTGAAATTCAAGTCTCAGGCTCGTCTTACTTGAGCCACTGGAAGCTTGCACACCATTGATCACTTCCTCCTCTTTCACTTTCTTTAACTTGGTATCCAGGACACTACCCTTGCCTAATGTTTCTCTCATTACACTAGCTGCTCCATCTCAGTCTCTTCTGCTGATTCCTCCTTATCTCCCTGAGCTCTACAAAGTCAGTGTGTGCTCCAGGACTTAACCATCGGACCTCTTCTCTTCTCTTCTCTACTTACACTGTCTACATGTTCTCATTCGGTCTCAGGACTTTAAATATTGTAAGTTGATGACTCCTAAATTTATATCCCAAGTGAGACTTCTCCCCAAACCCAAGCAAATATATCCAACTAACTACTGACATCTCCACTTGAGCATTTAAAAGGCATCACAAAGGTTATCATGTCCAACATAGTGGATCCCTAAATGAAGCTCCTTCTGAAGCCCTATCTGTCATATTTCATGTGGATTCCACTCTGCCAGCTCCACAGGCTGAAAACCTCAGTGCCATCTTTGGCTTTTCTTCTCACCCACCCTGCATCTGATCCATCAGCAAATCTGATAATTTTGTAGTCAAAATATATCCAGAACTTAATCCCCTTTCCCATCATTCTTGTTCCAGCCACCATCTATGTTGGTTGGTCTCTCCACTATGGTTAACTCAGTAACCCAAGCGATCCTTTTACACTATAAATCTAATTGTCACTCCTCAGAACCCTACAATGTTTTTCTATTTTACTCCTTCCTATGACAACCCTGTGTTAAGTGGCTCTTTAGTTCTCTGACATCATATTCTACTCCAATCCCCCTTAGTTGCTCTCCCCACCCCACCAGCCATTCTGCCGTCCTTGTTATTTCACCAACATGCCAGCCACTCTCCTACCTCAGGTTATGAGGATGCCAGCCACTCTCCTACCTCAGGCCGCTGCCCTTGCTACTCCCTCTGAAATCCTCTTCCATGGCTAGTTCCCTCCTGTCCATCAGGTGTTTACTCAAAAATCACCTTCTCGGTGATGTTCCCCCACTGGCCACTCCATCTACAATTTCAACCCTGCCCCCTCACATCGTTTTCTATCCCTTTCCATGCTTTGTTTTCCTCCTTGGCACTGATCGCTGTCTAATACAGTACATACTCCACTCATGTACTTTTTATTGTCTCACTGGAACGTAAACTCAATGTAGGCAGGGGCTTTTGCCTATTTGGTGCACTATGTAACCTAAGCCCCTAGCACAAATACTGACATGTAAGTATTCTCCAGTGTTTGCTGGATAAATGAATACATAATCTGTGTAATTTATTTGTACATCAGGATGGGGAAGCACAGAGTAGAAATGATTACCCCACTGGAAAAAGTCACCATCTTGTCTGATACCATACCCCTAGGAACTCAGCTATACATAACCACCTCGGCTCAGACACAACCTCAGTTCTATGTGCCCCCAGCCTTCAAGCTGAGAACCTTACCCAAGGAGCCTCGTGCTGTCTCCTATAACCTCCAACCCCACCCATATCACTGTGTGTTTAGAGCCTTTCTCTTCCCAGCTCCTCACTGATGCTGTATCCAAGCCCACCCAAATCTCTTAAACATCAGTGTTCAGGTTATGAGGATTTTTTTTAAATAACAGGACAACCAAGAACAACTGCAACCCATGAGTGTTTGAGGCCAATGGAATTCATTCTGTATTTCTCTACCTGGGGATTCTTCCATTAAAATAAACTGAATTTGTTTAGAATTCAGCTAGAACAGTGGACAAAAAACCTCCTAGAATGTATGCTTAGCACGTTAAAGTCTTTATCATAGGACTCGTCACCTTGAGAGAGTCCATTTCTTTCTTCTAAATAAGAAGGATCTCAATACAGAGATGTCATTGTTGTAGTTGCTAAATGCACTTCACTACCTGGAGACGATCTGTCTTCTGTGAAGAAGGCATTATGGTCTCTGATGCGTCTCCCTTTTTAGCAACTTACTGATCTGTAAGCACCCAGCCGGCCACCACACCACTACAGATATGTGTAATAAAAGCTGATACAGGCATGCTGCTGGCATAGGAGCATAGAAGTCCTTCTTTGAAATGTTAACAACTGTGCTGACCCAAAGAGATGAAATGCCACCTTCCGGTCTGAAATACCTCTGGATTCCGACAGGTTTTTAAAAAAACATATATGACAAGAGACAGCTTTCTAGGGTAAATGTTACCCACCACTTTATGAGACTTGCATCACTATTTAGCTCCTCAGTACTTCTTATAATTTTTTACTATTAACACAGGTCTTCAGAACACAAATGTAGTTGGGACTCCTACCCAATGGGTACCAATGAGTGTACGATCTGCATTTTCATATGTACCACTTTATACAGCTTGAGCAGAAGGTGCCCGAAGAAAACTGGAAATCTGGTTTTACCTTAAACCCAGCACAGACTTAACTAATATAACCCCAGGAGTTAACAGTGATCATAGAAAATATTTCCTTGACATGAATCATTTATTCAACCTAGTTTAGAGAGGCAAGCAGTGCAGCTGCATCTACATTTATCTGCTGAAAGCAGATACAGAATGAATTCCATTGGCCTCAAACATGCATGGGTTGTAGTTTTCTTGGTTGTCCTGTTATTTTAAAAAAATCCTCATAACCTTAACACTGATGTTTAAGAGATTTGGGTGGGCTTGGATACAGCATCAGTGAGGAGCTGGGAAGGGAGAGGCTCTAAACACACAGGGGACACAAAATGTTCTGAAGTACACTCAATGTACTTGAGTGAGACAGCACTGGGTTCTGCTCTTGGGAGATCTTATAGCTAAAGGACAAGTCCTTACAACCTTCACTGAGAGGTAATCCAGCCTGACAACAGTCACTCGTTTTGGAAGAGAATCTACTTCTCTGCGAGACCTTGACAAGCAACATCTGTCTCATCCACTGTTGAACTGGGCTGTGGTGGTCTTCATGAGTAGAGATGTATAAGTCGGCCATGACATCTTTCTGTCCCCGAGACCTGCAGGGCATGGATGTTTTCTGTCAGCAGTGTTGCTCACTAACTACTATGGGCAAGGTGTGCAAGAGAACTGGAGGCAGACACTTGTTTTCCCAGCATCTCTGACCCACTCCTAGTGAAACGCATGAAAAGTGAACTAAGGTATGAACCAGAGAGGCAGTAACTGAAGGCACATCTCTGTTTTCCAGTCATTTCTGACCAGAATTACTATCATAGGACTCATCAGAGGAGATCTGAGGAAGCTGCCCTAAATAAATAGTTGAGGGAGGCTTCACTGAGGTAGCCTGAAGACATGATAAGTATTAGGAAGCCTGGAAACAGATCCTGAGGGAATGGTCAGACATGCCAGACCCAGAGGTAATCTGAAAATTCTTACATCCATGATAGGAACCAGAAATAGTTCCTATCCAAAATGCTGTGGGGAGCAGGACCAGCCTAGGAAAAGCACAAAGAGGAGAGAACGCGGGCAAGATTAAAATGAAGAAAATGGAATAGTGCCCACTTGGAATTCTCCTCCTGTGAATGAGAAATATGGGTACTTTAAGAAAATACAGACCTTAAGAAAGGAAATAAATTGAAGTTTATCATATGCATTAAAGAACAATTCACAGCAGGCTTCCTTTTAATAGTGAGTCTCCCTGGTCCAATGAAATTATGGTTCTTTGTTAGTAAGATTTCCAGATCGACTGTATTAACTGAGATAAACTTCATTCATTGAACAAATATGTGTTAAGTACCTATTTTGGCCCATGCATTATGCAAAAAGCTGTGGATAAAAAGAGGGTAAGAAGTAGTTCAAAAATAGTCTCAAAAAGGATGGAAACATATGGGGGAACAAATGTCAGGGTGCTGGGGAGTATGTCTGGTGTGTGACAGAGGGCTAAGAGGAAGAAGGCAATGCCACCCGGAGACAAGGTGACAGAACACAGAGCAAGACCGGGAGGAGGAGCCTGAAGCTGATTCCCAAAGGAGAAGCAGGGGTTGGCCAGGCGGGGGCGGGGGCGGGGCAAGCAGGGGCAGGGACGTCCAAACAAAGGAGGAAGCGTCGTAAGCAAAGGTTCTGAAGGCATAAACGGCTTAACCTGTTCGGGGCCCAGGAGCCCTTCATCAAAGCTGGAGAAGCGTGTGCTGGTCTTGAGAAGAAGATGCAAAAGGATGAGACGGACAGATTGGGGTGGGGGGGCGGCACGCTGCCGACCTGCGCGGCGCCTGTGCCAAATGAGAGTACGGACCTTTTCATGGGGATGGGCTGTGGGGGGCCACTGAAGGGCTGTGAGCAGTGATGACATGATCAGATGTACATTTAAGAAAAATCACCCTGAATAGAAAGCACTGGCGAGAGATGAGATGAGAGAACAAGGAAAGCAGACAGAGCGCGGCCCGAGGGCAGGTGCCGAGGCCCGAGGAGCAGCAGCAGCAAGCAGCGATGCGGGCACAGGACGGGGAGAGCGGCACGGAAGTATCAGGAGAAGTAACGAGTTCACTGCTTGGCTGGGCAGCGCGGGAGAGCAGGTAGCCCTAAGGATAACCCTTGGGTGTCTGGTTTGGGCAGGCAGAGGGGAAGCGCTGTCACTCCCCGAGACAGAGGAAGAGGTGGGAGCGGAGACTCTGGAGAGAAAAGAGAAAATGGGTTCTAATGGACCCAGGGGAGATATCGAATAGGCAAGGTGTCTGGTTGGAAAGTCCAAGCCAGAGACAACCCGTTCTGCGCACCAGGCGGTGAACGTGCCGTGGCCGCACGCGACAGCGCTCAGGGAGAGTGCGAAGGGTGACAAGTGGGATCCTGGAGAACTGCAAGCAGGCTGAGAAAGACGAGCCAGCAGGAGTAAGATCGGATAGAAGCAGATCCCGGAGAGACTGGCCCTCCGCAGCCAGAGAGGCGTCCAGGGAAGGCAGCCCGGTACCGGGGACCTGAAAGTGCACACTGATGGAAAACAAAGAAGGCAAGAGAGCCCAGCAAGGAGAGAGGCCACCCCTGAGAAGGGCAAGAAGCAGGCAAGATTACCTTCTGTTTCCTTTGTGGTAACACATTTCAGGGAGACAGAAGGAAAGAGATTGGAGACACAGAGGCCAGTCTTTCCTGGTGTGGAAGGTCATGGGCCTAATGTAGTGCAACATGTGTCCATCTCCCTGCCCAGCATGACGAACAGAGCAGCTGACCCACCTGGGACGGTGGGATGCCGGCCTGCCCAGAGCCACATCCGGGCATCTCGTCAGCCCTGGGGTTACTGAAATATCAGCAGGGAAGTTATTCTGCTTTAAGACACCTGGCTCCCTAGTAACTTCAGGCCCAGCTTTGGTGTTTTAAAGCCTTATCAGGTGGCAATGGAACCCTTGCTACAACTCTGACGGCACTTTGCTGTTCCCGCTGTACTGTTATCGGATAACAGAGCAGCTCATGGCTGAAGTCACCCTCATAATTTTAAGAATAAAGAATCTATCCCATATTCATCAACAGTACAACTAAAGTCTTACCAACATTTTCTACTCATTTTCAGAAGCGATAGGAAAACTGCTAAAAAGTAAAGGACGATTCTGATACCTTCTCATTAATTCCTAGCTTCTCCCTTCCTAGTGTATGGTGAACTCTTCCCTCAGTATTCAAATGCCTTCCCAGATGTTTGTGCTCAGGCTCTGCTTTGTCCCACACTGTCTGTCTCCAGACCTTATCTACTTAAAGTTCAATGTCTGATCAAGTTAGTTAGAGGTATGACTTTAGCTGAACTTTCTGGCCTTTGGAACTCCTGGTTTTCCCCACAAAACTGCAGGAAATTTACAAAGGGGGGAGTGACTCGTCCATTAGTCTCTATCTCAGAAATAAATCATTCTAAAGCCCTGATTTCCTCTTCTAAGACCACATGGGAAGGTAGTAAAACAAAATTTTATTCCTCCTAAACACTTCCTCATGAGCTACTTTCAATGATACCTGTTAGGGGTTACCTGATTCTCCTCTGCTCTAAATGCCTCCTGCTACTACTTAGAAAAGCCAGTCACTGATTGCCTCAAAGACAAAGCTTTCCAAGAATTTTCCTTAAAGAGCCTCCTGCACAATGTACAGTCTGAATACAATTTTAACTTTTTTGTCAGAATCATAACAACCTTCCAAATAGCTTGAGTATGCATGGCATGTGTAAGTCCCATTTGCTTCAGACTTTGTTTTTTAAGAAATAAACTATCACAGATGATTTTGAAGCACCTTACCAATTCCATTTCTTCCTGTCTTGAGAAAGGTAACCATCATCTTTCATTTTGTGTGTATCAGTCCCATAAATATTTTTGTAAGTACAATGCAAATATGTTTCCATAAACAATATCAGGTGTTACTTGATCTGCTTCAGAACATCATATAAATGGCATCGTTCTCTACATTTCATTCTGCACCTTGCTTTTTTTCACTCAAATTTTATGTTTATCCATTTGGAAACATGTAGATCCAGTACATTTATTTTAAATACACAATGATAGTTTCCAATGTATGAATATACCATGCTTCCTTATCCATATTCCTGTTTAATGGACACTTAAGTTCTTCCTTCTTGTTTATTTATTTTGCTATTACATTGGTGTCATGGATCTTGGATGTGTTTCATGTATTCACGAGTATATAGCCAGGAGTAGAGGTGCCCAGCTGCAAGGTACACATGTCTTCAGCTTCATGAGATAGTATCCAGCTGTGTTCCAGTGTTGAGCCAGTTGACATACAGCATGTGAGCACAGAACTTCTTTAAGGTAAGACAACCCTACCTCATCCAGATCTACGAGATACTCCAGGGCTTTGGGGAATAGGAGTTATGTTTGCCTAAACAGAATTGTTATTATAAAGACAAAGAGACATTCAGGCCAAAACTGAATGAGAGATGCTCTAGAACCAATAAAGTGTCCAACAGAGTGAGACTCAGAATACAGAACAGCAGGGCATTTTAAAATGCAGGAAATGATACAAATTTATGAAGATGATCTAATATAAACTACACTGTCTTTTCTTGGCAAAATACTTTAACACCAAAAAAAAAATCAATTGAAATATTTCAGATACCGCAGTCTCCCAGAGAAGCAGCAAATCTGTCAAACTCCTTTGTAGAATAAACATCACCTGTAAAAGATTCTAGTGACTCATGGAATGGGCCTTTAAACATCATCTCTGGGTATGCGAATTTACAAAAAATAAAGTTTTTTCATCCTTGAATCACCAGTTCATTGCCTGACTTATATTTATACTTGCTGTTATTTTTAAATATTGCTGAATAGAATAGTTCAGATATGATTTATAAACACCTGGTAGGAATAGCTGCCTCTTGGGAGGACTGGGAGTCTGGGTGACAAGGGCAGGTGGAAAGCAAACTAGAAAAGCATTCCCTCATCAAAAGTAATTAATCGTTTTTAAATGAGGCTAAGACTTAACATTATCAATCCACAGATCACACCCTTTTTCTGCAAAGCATCCCCTAACTGCCCCAAAACTCAATTAATTGTCACTCAGGCTGCTGGCACATACATATCTCACAGAACCAAACTTGGGGCTTGTATTTCTTGCCAGTGTTCTTGTACACTTCCTCCTTTTTTATTTTTGTTCTTTGAGGATTTTTTTGGAATACATACAGTAAAGTGTTCTTCATCGTACAATTATTTTTAAATGACCCAAGGAATGTATTCATTACTTTTACTTCTTCTATATATTGGTGCTCTTTAAAAGTTTGTTTAGAAAAACAAACAAAAGATATAATGCTTTTTAAATGTAAGCCCTGTAAGGACAGGAGTTTTGTCTGTTTTATTAACTTTTGCATCCCAAGCATACTAGGTGCTAGTGCATAGCACATAGTAGGTGCTAAAAAATGTACTGGATGAATGAAGATCTTTGGCCATAAAGCATTCTACACACTGCCCAGTAATTCAGTTCTTTTCTCTATTGAGATATTAAATTCCTTTTAATTAATTTACTTACTTTAATTGTGGTAAATCATACAAACATAAAATGGATCATTTTAACCATTTTTAAGTCTGCAGTTCAGGCATTAAGTACATTCACATTGCTGGGCGACCATCGCCACCTTTCTCCATTAAGTTTTAAAATTTTTAACCCCAATCTGCAACATGGTTTTTCGGATTATTAGAGAAAGTTCATTTTTATTAAATGGTTATATACTGGTATGAAATCAGCTGTTTCGGTTTCCACCTCTTCTCATCACAAACTAGCACTCTGTAATGATCTCTGTAGAAATGTCTTTGTCTCTCAATTTGCCCTCTTTCTCCTTCCGCCCCTGCCTTCCCTTCCCTCTCTTTTCATCTTCTTCAACCACTTACACAATATTTACTCTCTATCACCTAAATTTCCCTTTCTCATCAAATGTTAGCACATGAAAGAGCTCAGAATTTATATAATCCAAACCCATTATTTTACATATGAGGAAACAAAGGCCTTTAAAAGAAGGAAGGCATTCTCTCAAAAAGAGCAGACACCCAATCAAGATGTTAGAATAAATCTTCTGCCCACTAACCCACCAAGTAATGCACTCCCCACTCTCTCTGTATTGTTTGGGATAAGTAGTTATAAAAGTATCTGCATCTAAATAAACATTTGTGACTCTATTAATATTAATATATGTGCATGCATGCATATGAAGGGTCGCACTAACCCAGAGTGTGTTTGGGATTCTGCCTGAAGGCCTAGGATTACCTATTAATAGCACAGGAGAAAATATTTTTAACTGAAAATCCAAAGTGGAGTATACAGAATCCATCACCTAATTGATCCTTCCAGATCCTACAGTAAACAAATAAACAAACTCACCTTTTGGAACAGAAATAAGGGTCTTGACTTTTTGATTCAATAAAAAGTACTCAACCCCGAGTTCTCTGACCAGCTGATTCCTGATTCAGCTGATACACGGATGATCTCCTGAGCAAGATTCTCACCCAACCACACATGAACATAAGACAACAAACTTGGGAGAGCGTAAGCTGGAGGGTGAGTCCCCTCAAGACAAGAACCACACTGCACCTCTTCGTTCTCCCCTGACACCTCACAGAGGGCTCAGCACACAGTAGGTGCTCAAAACACATCTCTCTACCCAACCCTCTCTCTCTTCCTACCCATGCCCTTGCCCACTGAGTCACAGGGCTCTTCCCTGTATGTCAGCTCTCCCTGCTTGGTTGTATTTCAGCATTATTGGGGAGGAGGGTTGACGAAGTGCATTTACCTGCACATATGGGCATTCATATAACCTGTGTGCATGGGGATGCACACTGTCTGTAAAGACCGTGGATGTCTGTATGTGTTTGCCTGTGAACAGAAGCCTCCTTATATTTAAAACCAAAACTAAGAGAACTATTTAATTTTTGACTTACTTGTCCATCCTCCCCTTTGTGCTTCCTATGAGCAAAGACACATCATGGCATTCGCTACCTCACATCATATTACACACTAATGTGATATTATTTTTATTCCAGATGTGTTTATTTATTGTCTGTCTCTCTCCACTGGAATGTAAGCCTCCCTATGATACCCAGCCCCTTTGCCCTCAATAAATATTCATGGAATTATTATGTGCTTTATGTCTGTAACAGCAGCATCTACCACAGTGAGCAAAATAAATAAGTCAAAAATCATATGACAAAAAGAGTATGGACTTCTGTCAGTCAGTCTCAAAGGAAGGTGTGTGAACCACTTTAAAACGATCTTCCTCCTTAATGCTAGGCCAAAGTTCTTGAGCAGGTCTCAAGATTCTCAGTGAGATTTTAAAACTAATTCCTATTTTTTTTTCGATTTGGGGAATCAACACCAGCCTCTTCTGCACCCAACCCTGCCCTGACAGATTCTACAGTGACAGCAGAGGACAGTGGGGAGTCCCCAACCCAGAGCCGGAACTCAAGTCCTGGCACCTTTACCTCCTTATCATGAGACCTGGCAAGTTCATTGACCTTAAAGTGCCTCAGTTTCCTCAAGTGAAGAATAGGTTAAAAAATTTAAATAATTATACCCACCTCGAAGCATTATTATTAAGAATGAATTAGCTAATATATGTAAAACTCTTAGAAGAGTAGCTGGCATCAAGTTTGGCAACTATTACTATTAGTCTTTCCCATACAATCAACTTTGCAGGTTACTTTTAATGGAGTCAGGAGAGGAAAAGGAGAGAAGAAGAGAGAAGCATATGAGAATTCTGTGACTCAAAGATGGAAAATTAATACAATATAGATTGAGTATAACGGACCATAAACTAAAACTTTCTGCCCAAAACATTCAAGTAGCAAAGTTTCAAGTGTAGAATAATATACTTAAATTTAAGCCCAAGTTATCATGTTTAATTATCCTCATCTGAAACAAAGCATGTGCTTGTTCTTTCTAGAGGCTACAGAGGCTCCATGAATCACTGTCCAGTGGAATTTCCCAGTGATGATGGATGTTCTCTAATCTGCACTGTCCAGTATGACAGCCACTTAGCCACATATGGCTTTTGAGCATTTGTAATGTGGTCAAGGTGAATAAGGAAATGAATTTTTAATTTTTTTAATTTTGGCTATTGTAAATTTGGCTAGTGGCTACCCTACCAGGCAGTATGGCTAGAAGGGATTTAAGTACACAAGCTCCTTCACCTGCCCTTGCCTGCTCTCCAGCTCCTGGTCTGTTCCTCTTTCTCACTCAGGAAATCAACACTCACAAGGCCAAACTGCTGTTTCACACTCCCATGGCTATGTATGTGCTGCCCTCTTTGCCTGAAATGCCCTTCCTCCCCATCCACCTCCAAACTTCACGACAATCTTGTTCAGATTTCATTTCCTCAGGGCAACTTTCCCTAACCCCCACCTGCCTCACCACAAGCCACTGCTGACACAGTCTATCATTGTCTCCTTTGTGTTCCTGTTGCTCTCACCATCCTTAGTTGTCACCTAGTCTCTGTGACACTAACAGACCAAGGGAATTTTCAGCACCAGCTCTTATTCATCCCTTCATCCTAGCGATGTATGCCCATCACGTAATACATGTGCAGTAAGTATTTGCTGAGTACACTATTAATTTGAGAATATGTGCTAAGTTTTATTAAAATAAGCTTCAGAATACTGACAACCACTCCAAGATTATGGAAACAATATTGGTCAAATTCTATTAGAAGGCCTATTTTCAAATAATAAAAAATTCTTAAGAGTATCAATTGAAGGCCTACTTATTTCAAGGCACAGCACTATCACATTTCAGTACAAACCAAAGAATATAAATGTTCCTGGGAACAAAATCCTACCTGTAGTTGTTCCTCCTAAGGATCTAGAAGTCTCTTGGATTTCAGAAAGTGATCCTGTCATAGATCTGTCCCCAGTGCTTGCAGTGACTTACTAGGGAGACATGGATAAGGTTGAAAAGCAAGAAGACAAGAGGACCTGATTATGGACAGTCATATGGGAATTCAAGAGTAATATACCATTGTTACACTCTCTAACTCAATCCTACCTCCAAGAAAGAAATAATTAAAATCTTACCTAATGTGAAAAATAATAATTGTGGGTGATATGTGTCTGTTCAGTGATGTTATCCAAAAAAGCATTGTGCTTCCCTTAGTCCTTAGCAAAGGGTTTGCTCAAGAAATCTTCCTTGTTAAATTATGTAGTATCTGTTGCAATATTAACCTGCCCTGAGATCCATACTGGTTCATTTTTCTTTCATCACAATTTTCTGACTAATCTTTTATTTGGATACATAAGTGTTCCTACAATTAGAATAGGCTGTTGATGGATACATTTCTGTGAACCTAATTTGTACATTTCCCAAGTAACAAGTATCTTGTGGATGTATTTTACAAATGGTTATTTTTTTTCTGCCCTCTAGGAATTTACAGTTCAATGAGACAAACAAATAAATATACAGTGACCAGAAATGCATATTTGTGGGTATGGTCTTAGCAACAGGGCATTGAAGAAATGGATTTTAGAATGAAAATGAATCCAAAGGACTTTATCTTCAAATCAGATACAAATTTGAATTCTGTTTTCTTACTAGTTAGGTAGTTTTATTTTAAAATGCACAAACAGCACTTTCTGACATAATGAACATTGATTTAACAAATGATTGAGTTATTTGAGGCTGTATGATCATTTAGACAAATCTCTAATTTTCCCATAATACTGACAGATTTTAAAGAGTCTTTTCTCTGGTTTCCATTTCCCCTTGCCTAACATATATCTCCTGAATTTTAATCTAAGATGTTTCAAAAAAAGACAAAGACTTAAGATGTCTTTTGAGGCTGCCAATGAATACTGTAAGATAAATATCTTTCCCTAAGACCTAAGATGCCTTAAATTTAAATACAAGGATATCAATTCCTTTTTAACTTCCTTCTAAAATCTGCCCATCTAAGAAGAACACTGATTAAGTCTACAAATTATGTTCTATATGTTATTAAAAGAGCTTGTGAATTCTACTAAGTAAAATGCACTTATTTCCAAAATGTGTCTATTACTGGTTATAAAAGGAAGGTCTGGCTTTCAAAGATTATGTTTTGAGGTTAGAAATGAAGATAGTGGCCTTAGGTCTCTCAAGATTTGTAAGGCTGGCATGCCATCTATCTCAATAACACCTAACAAGAATGTCAAATGGACAGAAACAACCATGGTAAGCGGGTGCATGCAGCTGACAGTGATTGCTATATTCTGGGTGATGGGAACAGCATTTCCATTAGTTCAAGTGAAATACAATGCCCTGCCAACTCTAGGTATCAATGTATTCAATCCTCCTGCTGTGCCGTGTCCATTTTCTGTTGCTGCAATTAAAAATCAGTCAATACAAAGTCAAAATGTTGTACATTCTTCCCCTATCCCTTTCCCTGTCACTGTGTTTCCAGCTTCACCGGAAGAACATGTCACCATGGTAACCAATCCCTCTGGTGCACAGACCAAGTCAGCCTTTCCAGCAGGATTGCCAGCAGAGCCACATGGAATCAAAACCCTCAATGGAACCACAAGAAGCCACAGCCCCTTTTCCTAAGTGGAGTTAGCCAGTACCAGACAGAAGGATACCTGTCTTGTTCCCGGACACTCAAGGTAGGAAATTCAAGAATGCCCTTCAGTAAGTCCTACCAGTGTTCACCAGTCATTATTACCATGAATTCTTCCTCACATTTCAGCTAACTTCCTACCATTCCAATTTTAATGAAAGCAGAAAACAATAGATAAAATAGCACATCATGAATCTGAAAATCTGAAAACTGCTATAAAGTCACCCATTGTCAAAAACTATTCTGCTTCCTCTGGTTTTCCTACTTCTAAATCCAAACCCAAGTTGCTCTCTTCTGGAATTCTCTAACATCCTTACATCTTTACAAAGTTGTAGAGCTCCAAATGGGTCACCCTGGTCTAATAAGAGCCTAACCATGAAGTAGATACGGTGTTGGTAATACTAACACACTCATAACTGAATCAGCTAAAATCCCTAGTCATTCCACAGAAGCCACAAAACAAACATTAAGATGGATTCTCTTTCTGTACATCTGAATGGCCCCCTAAACCATACCCACTGATTGTCATTCTTAAACAAGTGACTTTTTTTTCAAATTAATAATTTTTTTCTGATCAATTTCAACATTATTTAAAATCAAAGAACATCAGTTCTCACAAATAATATTTAAAAACAGCAGCAAACCTGCTTTACAATATTAAGAAACTGCTTTATAGTAAGAACTGCTTTATATCTTGGCCTCAAATACTTTGCAGATAACATCAGTTTTACCTTGGAATCACCATTTAATAGTTGAAGAGAATGAAATATTGGGGGGAGGCAAGATTTATAAAATCACACCCACCACATATCCTGAGATGTGGCTGCCACAGAGAACATACTCCCTTCCTCAGAGCAATATTAATATACAGTCAAACAATATTTCACTGGGCTAATGGAATAAGATGGTCTCCAAAGTATAAATCATTTAAGACTCACAAATTTCAACAGATGAGCAGACTTTTAAAATTTTATGTGGTCATACTACTGTATCAAATTTTACCATTTGATAAATGCAGTTTGTTTTGTTTTGGTATGCTTTGGGTATTTTTTATACAAAACTTCTTAAAATATCATATTTTTTCTGCTGAAGTGCCCACTTTGGTGTTACCCGAAAAACTACTTTTTGTGCTTATTAGACCCTGTTAATATTTAATGCATACCAAGTCACTTTGTCAACCACTTGCGCAAAAGGAGAAATCAAGGATTGAGATATGATGCTACTGGGCAACAGGCTTTGGGCTGCAATAGGGCAGGGCCTGTGATTTAGTGATGTTTATATGACCAATGCCTGCATCATGCCTGGACTAGTAGAGCATTTAACAAACGATTCTGGCAAGAACAAGGCTTTCTCTGTGAGGTTTCCACCAATTTTCTTTGATGAATCAGTTCAACATCTAAAACAAAGATTAAAACTAGGCGTCTGTCTACAGTCTACAAATCACTTTTAAAGGGCTTCCTCTTCTAAGAGCACAGCATTACAGATTCCCTTCCTTTTCAGACACTGATGAAGCATTATCCTGGATAGAAATCCTGGACCTTGAGATTACCTGGGAATCTCCTCAGACAAATTTGCAAGACAGGAAACCCGGCAGAGAGGCAAGCCTCCATGACCAGCTGTTGGAGGCAAGCTCTGGCCACGCCAAGGCTCAGCCGGGCCTGGATAACCTGACCTCCTGGGACGAGGAGACGTGACAAGCCAGCCAGCCAGGCGAAGGTAGGAGAGGGTCGCCGGGCCTGGAGGCGCCGGCTCGCCGCCGCACCACGCCTCGCTCTCGCACTTACCTTTCCGAATGAGGGCCGCGATCTCGGGGTCGAAGCCCTGCCGGTGGCACTTCCTCCAGAGGCCCATGTTGGTGGAGTTGTACTGCCGGCTGCACTCGTCGGCGGGGCTCATGGCGAAGAGTTGCCGGCGATTCCGAGCCCGGAGGAGTTTGCCCTCCCAGCGGTCCAGGCGCGAGCGGCTCGCCCGCAGCGGCAAGTTGTTGTTGTTGTTATAGATGAAGCCCGGGTCGACCCGGCGGGTGTTGAAGGCCTTGCACCTGTCCCTGTGCTTCCTGGCGTCCGTCTCGTACCAGTGGTCCGAGCAGATGGCCACGGCCAGCATGCCGAGGGCGCAGAGCGCTAGCGAGAGGCCCGTGTAGAGCAGTAACCTTCCGGCAGCCATGCCTCCGCTTCGGGCTACACCATGGGCATGATCCGCCGCAGCCTCGCCTTCCCTCCGCGCGCCCGGAACAAAGCGGCGGGCGGCAGAGCCAAGGGGGGAGGGGACGGAGGGGGACTCACGGCGCGGCGGCCCCTCAGCCCCCCGCCGGTGCGCGGCCCAGGGCCTGCGGAGATGGGAGCCAGCAGCCTAAAAAGTTCTGATTCCGAGATGCTCCGGCGGGATCCTGGGCATCCTCCGGGACAGGTGCAGCTTCGGGCGGCGGCGAGCGGGGCAAGTCCACCTCCCGCCCCCTCCCTGCCCCTGAGGAAGCGACTGCTCCGGCGGCCTCCGAGAGCCGCTGCCCTGCGGCCGGAAGCTAAACACCAAGTGCCCTCGGCTGCGGTGGGACTGCTGGGCCGCTCTGGGCAGGTGGCGACGGGACCCACTCGCCTGGCTTTCTTGGGGTTGGGGGGTGGGAGCGATCAGGAGGAGCTGTTAGACTGCAGGATGAACTGAAACACGGTGATGCAGCTGTCCAGGGAAAGAAACCTCCAGATGCCAGGGCCGGCTGCCCTGGGTCCCGCCTGGGTCTCCCTCTCAGCTACTCTCCCCCTTCCGGTTTGCAAGCGAAGAAATCAATGTTCTTCCTCTCTGAGTCAGGTCTTTTAAAAATCTCCGTGCTCTGGTCACCAGCAGGTCCCTTGCTTCGTCTGACAAACAAGCTGCACTCAGAGGCGGGCTCCCCGTGGGCGCACGGTCTTAGCCGACCTTTCTCCGAGAGCTCCTGGGTCGTGGGGCCTGGCCATTCAGGCGGCCCCTCGGGCCCACAGCGCGTTCATCCAGACGGCGTTCCCGGACAAGCCTTGGCCCGAGATTTGCGGCAACTGGGCGGCAGCTGTTGGGCGCGAGGGGCGAGCTGCGCCGAGGAGGGCGCACCCGGCAGGGCGCACAGCGCAGGGCGCGCGGAGCTCGGAACAGAGCGCCTTCAACACCATGGACAGGTCGCGCGATCGCGGCGCACAGCCCGCCCGCCAGCACCCAGGGCGTCCAGCCGATCTCCCCAGCGCCGTCTTCTTCCTGGAGTGTCCACTCGGCAGCCTCCAGACCTGCCTTTCCCGTGACGCCTCCGTCTCACTTCATCTGCCTCCCGAGTAGCCCCGGTAACGTACTGCCCAGGTGCAAAGAAAATGCAGCAGGCACCGGGGAAAACAGCTGCCTCGGCCCTTCAAAACATCCCCCCCTTCTCCCACCACCTGAGCCCCGGCACTCTACCACTGACCAACTGGGGTCAGTCCCTCTCAGACTGCACCATTTTCTTCTCTGCCCACCCAGGGGCCGAGATGTCGGCTCACTCGGCAGCGTGGGAAGAATCCCGTCCCGGCCTCAGCGTCCCACGAGCAGGCTCCAGGCGCGAGGTGTTCGCCGAGGTGAATGGGGCGACAAGGGGGAGGGAGGCTGGGTCGCTGGGCTTCTCCTCCCTGCCTCTGCTCTAGCCCCGGCGGCTCCAGGGCCTCGCGGACTCGGCCGGTGCTGGGGAGCGAGAGCCCAGGCTGCGCCCGGGGAGCTCGGGAAATCGCAGCGCCCGTATGCGGGCGCCGGAGGAAGCCGTTTGCAGCACTCACTCCTCGGGCGCCGGGCGCTGCAGCCTTGGCTAAAACCCACAGACGAGAACACGGAGCGCGCAGCCAAAAGCTAGTGATGTCATCCGTGCAACGTGAGCCTCATCTCTTATTTTTCTAGCATCCTTAAAGATAAACTGCACCATTTTCCTGGCACGAAATGTCTAAGCCTTATTCTTTGACCAGGCAAGTCAATGGTGTCTAGATAGGTGTGTGCCCAACCACATCCATATTTATGCACATATACATATATGTTGTATGTAGCATGTTTACATGGGTTATTTTAAATTTAGGGATGCTGCCTCCATCTCCTGTTTAATTCTTTTCAGTAGTGCAAAATTCCCTCAAATCGACCACAGTTCTTTAAATAAAAGACAGCTCTAGCGGAGTAGGCATTCAGAGGGGCTGAGTTAATTCCCCGCGTCCCAGGTGCCGGTCACCGGTGTCTGGGATTGCACTTGATCTTTGTTTTCCCCAGAAAGCCACAGGCAATACCTTGCTAGCTACAGGCGTTTCCACCCGGGGCTTGTCACCGCCAGCCCCAGACACCCTGACACACACCCACCTCCACCTGCCTCCACCTCCCTCCACAGCAGGAAAAGAAAAAAAGGAAATTGGCCGATCCTTTCAAGACAGGCGGAAAAGAATTTTAATTGCGGGAGGGTTGGGGGTTGCTTAAAAGACGTTTGGAAAACGCTCGGGGGCTCGCACTTGGAGCTGAGGAGGTGAGATTAAAAGAAACCTCAATGCGGGATTTGTCCGTATCTGGGCGGCAACTGGATTGAAGCTCTGCCGGGCCTCTGGAGGGTAGTGCGGGACCCCAGACCTTGGGCGGGTGTGCCCCAAGCGAGCTCCGTTTCACCCCAGCGCCCTCCGCCCCCCTTCGCACTCACGTGAGACAACGCCGCAAAGGTTGGGTGCCTCCCTTCCAGGTTGAAACCCTAGGTTTTTCACTCTAATGCTCACCCCTCATTTTCACCGTCACTCCAAAGCCGAGGGCCTGCATTTTCGGGCAAAGAGCTACCCTGGGGATAAAAGTGTGGGGCGCCCTGCTTTGCAAAACCCGGCCTGCTAGCCAGAAGGAGTGCGCCTCCTCCATATTCTTTTTGTCTTTTTTCCTCCTTCCTGCAATTTGAAAATCGCGAACGAGGCGTTTCAGTGCCATCTAGTGGGGGAGGGGCGTGCCTCGCTTTTCGTCCCTGGATGCTGCATTGGGATTTGCTGAAGGGACAGCAGAGCCTGAGGAGGACCCCTGGGGTCTTGGACCGACCAGTGGAGCGGCTGTAGGCATGTGCCCTTTGCCAGATCCGGTCGCCTGGATTCCCTAGGACGAGGAGGTGGAGCCAGGTGACTTCCGCCACAACGTCTTCTCACCTTTCTTTCTACTCTTCTCACACCAGTTCTCCTTGCTCAACTGTGCAAATATGGAAACCAGCATCAACACTTGACACACATGCAGGCAATGACTTAAATTTCTAGAGCTATTTTCTTCCCTAAAGCCCACAGCACTTTTAGGCTAAACAGGATGTCTGCATTTGACAATAGGGGGAAGGCAGAAAGGTGAAATATATGCAAGGTCACTCAGGAATCTAGGGCACCACCTTAGTCTCCTGATTCCCAGCCCTCTTGTGCCCTGGGAACCAGGTGAAACAGGTGGTGGCCTGGGACCTCTGGAGGCCCAGGCAGTTGTCCATTTGCAACAGATGTATCTGTTCATTTTGCCCGATTCTTTCCTCCTCCTTCCATTTGTCCACCCCTTTTTCCTTCTCGCTTTTCAACTTTTGCTCTTGGCCTTCAGCCTGCTTCCAAGGAGATGCGTCTCCTCTCATGGTCCTCCTCAGCAGGCCTGTGATTAGCGCCCTACGGTGGGAAGGGTCAGACAGCCCTACGGGGATGCTCTGAGTCTTCAGGGCTAAAAAGACAGTGGACTCTTCCTCTAAACTATATGTCCACATGACTTTTCTTAATTTAGAGATCTATGTTTCTTCCCTCTGCTTCCAGTTCTTTCCACGCTATGAGCCACAACATCATTATCTCTGTATTTCCAACCTATTCCTTCCCATTTACACACACCTACACTATCCCACGATTATAGAACCTCAAAATCAAAAGGGACTTTAGAGTCAACTACACAAAAATGCATGAATCTCTCCTAGAACATTTTGCAAGAAGTGACTGATCAGCTTCTTGCACAGTTGCAATGATGCGGAAATCACTCTCTGGGCAAGCACCCCATTGCACTATAGGATGGTGTAAGTGGTTAGACAGTTCTTCCTTACACTGAGTCTTGTCCTAGGTCCCTGTAATCCTACCCATTGGCCCTCAAGAAGCCCACAGACATCTGACTCCTCTCCCATATAATGGTCCTTCTCATACTTGACATCGGCTATAACGTTCTCCCTAAGCCTTCTTCCCTCCAGGCTAAGTAACCCTTGTACACAGCCTCCTTGAGCTGGCTCCTCCTGGCTTTCCAATACCGCCTGATTGTTACTTCTTCTTGTGCCCAGTGGTGCTCCTGGATCTAACAGCTGTGTCTGCCTATGAAGGAGGAGGTCTAATGATCCTCACTTCCCTTCCAGGGGCCCACAGGTCATCCCTTTTGAATGCTATTCCAGGATCTTGCTCCAAAATGACATTCAGATCATTGGTTTGCAGTTTGTTTAATCCACATTTTTGAAATTTAGAACTCGATTTGCTCACAGATGCCCCCTTTTTTTAAGCAGCATTCACATTCTCCAAGTTTTCTCAGATCAATGACAGAAATTCAGAGATATCACTAAAAGCTCTCTTGGTTTCCTGGAGTATATGGAGTTAACGCAGAGCAGAGACATACTTTCTGGCAATGTCTTCACCCATCGTTAACTATCTTCATTTGTCATATTTGTTCTACCCTACACACCGCCTCCAGTCTGAAAATCACTGTCCTTGACATTGTCAACTGTAAGCAAAATAAAAGTTGATGAGATGTGCTCTCTCTTTGCCACTCACCAGTATTACATCATTTGCCCAGAGAAAAGACCCCTTATATATCTTATTCCTATTTTCCTAATTAATTTTGCACAACTTGGACAGTATTTGAAACCCAAAAGTTATCTTCCACTTTAGCCCTCCTAAGACAGCCCCCATGTCTGTGACAGCTAGTATTAATCCTTGAATAGGTATCCTTCCTTCTAAATCTCATCAGAGTAATATTGGTTCATTTAGCTACTTTCCTTCTTTTCTTCCTTATTGGGGTCAATATAGCAAAAGGCTATTTTTTTCTCATCCCTGAGTACCTAAGTCTTCTCCTTGCTTTTATTTTCTTCTTCTTCCACCATTCCAGCATAAATCCTACAGTTAGCCTTTGCTTAAAATTCTGCAATAGTTTCATCTTGCCTATACAATAAAGCTTGAACTTGTTATTGCCATACAAGTCCCCACAGAGGCCTCAGCCTATTTTCTAAAGCTGGCCATCATACTCCTTTAGACACACCCTCTGTTCTAACCAGGCAGCCCTCTAAACATGTTTTGAAAAGCCCCACACTGGCATTATTCCTCTTGCTCATAAAATATTTAACTGATTTGCTTTTTAAAGTTCTTACAATTATAGGTGCCTCATATCAATAGGTCAAATAAATACCATTTGATCATCTTAGTAGAAGCTGAGAAGAACCAATTAAAGCCAACAAACATTCTTGATATTTAAAAGCTCTTGCTAAACTAGGAATGGTTCAAAATGAGTTAATCATCTCTTGCATGAAGAAATATTTCAAACTAGTAGGAATAAAGCAAATAACAGCAGAAAAATAGACAAAGGCTATAAAAAGAAAACTCACAGAAGAAAAAATTGAAGTGGAAAATTAACATATGAAAAAAACCTGAACCTCACTAGTAATCAGAGAATATAATTTTTTTTAATACTGCTGTTTACCCATCAGATGGGGATAAAAATTTACATCTGTTAATGTCAAGTGTTGGCCAGGGCAAAGGAAACATGCTCTCACGCACAGCTGGTAGGAGCATAAACCGATACAGCCACTCTGGAGGGCAATCTGGAGCAACTGTGAAGATGAAAACAAAACATGTTTGTTCTGACCCAGCAGATGTACTTCTAGGTATCTAGGCTGTAGAAACACTGGCACAAAGAACAAGGAGTATCTTTAGTATGCTATCTGCATTAGTTTCCTAAAGCTTCTACAACAAAGTACCACAAACTAGGTGTCATAAAATATCAGAAATTTATTGCCACACAGTTTTAGAGGCTTGAAGTCCAAAAATGAAGATGTTGGCAGGACCATGCTCCCTCTGGAACCTGTAGGACAGAATCCTTCCTTGCCTTTTCTAGCTTCCAGTGTCCGTGGCAATGCCTGACATTCCTTGGCTTGTGGATGCTTCACTCCAATCCCTGCCTGTGTCATCACATGACCGTCTTCTCTCATATCATCCTCCCTTTGTCTTCAAATATCCCCCTCCTATGAGGAAACCAGTCATATTGGATTAGGCGTCTACTCTATTCCAGCATGATCTCATCTAAACTAATTACATGGACGATGACACTCGTTATAACTAAGGTCACCTTTTGAGGGGGTTAGAACTTCAACACATCTTTGGGGGGATACTATTCAACCCATAATTCTACCTTTCATGTAAAAAAGGAGGTATTAAAATATACATGTATCTGCTTATTTGTGCAAAATAAAAGGGTTATGGAAGACACAAGAATCTAAGCAGGCCACAAGAAGTTGATAGCAGAAAACCAGTACCCTCCCACCACCCCACCACCAGAGGCCGAAGGCAGGCTTACCCCTAACAGAGAGCCTAGGGCAAACATACGACTGGAGGCCCACATACCATATGTCTGAATGTTTAAAAGGTGGAAGTCAAATGACAATCATTAAATTAAAACGTTTTATCCTTCTACCTTACAAATATCTTTATGATTTTTTAAATACGGGTAAAGTTATGTTTTTTGTATGAATAAAAGTTGGCAAAATATCAGAGACAACCAAATTAATTATTATTGCTCATGTATTGATGAACCAGCAATGTGCAGATGAGTAATAAGATAAAGGCCTTCATAATTCATGCTATAATATATATTTCATGAGACTTGTTTTTCTTGACTTTTATTTCAGAAAAAATCATTCTACTGTTAAATCAAGGTTTTCATATAACTTTATATTCTATTGATGGTAATGCCAAATGTTTTTGAAGACCACTTTTGGTGCGTTGTAACTTGCAGATTTTTAAAGTTAATTTCAATTTAGAGGAAGTTCGCTCTACTGAGGAAGTAACGCTTCTATCCGAAGTGTCAAAATTCCTACAGTAGTACTAATATTTTACGTGTTACATTCAAGAGCACTTAACTATCACATATGACAAGTTATTGTTGGTGCAAAAAATACTGTATTTTTTATAAAATAAATCATTATCACATATATCATGATTTTTACTATCTCTTAAAGTAATATCTAGATCCTTACAATATTTATTAAGTTCTTTCAAATATTCCAATGCTAGGATGAAGAAAACCAAAAATCACAGTACCTTGCTCAGTTTGTTCAGATCTCTCTAGAGTCAAGATCATATCTTTGATCCATAATGATTGGGAAATTGTTACTACAGACAGTACTTTGGGATTATTTGAACATGAATTTTCTTCTTTAAAGTCATAAAAACATTTGCATTTCCTCATTCTAATTTCTTTACATTTTATTGGAATATCACTTTTGGTTGACCATAGTTAATTTTTATTTAGAAAACAATTTTCTTTAAAATTTAAAAGTATTTTTAATCCCCTTCAGTGAGAAGTTAACTGAACTTAGGTCTTCTTTTGTATATTATTAACAGCAAACAATAGTTTTACATCAAAAAATTGTGGATCACGCAAATCCAAAATTAACTTCATTTTTCACCAAAGACCATATATTGCTCTGTATCTGAGGATCTACTGTTTCATTTAACTATCCTAATATACCTTATATCCTTTCAAAATTTAAGTTAATGACTTTAACAACATCTAGTTGACGTTTCCATTTTGTCTTATGTGGCTATAAGGTCAATTTTAAGCATTTCATCTATGGATAAATTCAAGATATATCATGAATAATCTTTGAATTTCTCCAAAGAACTTCATGACTACTGCTTCAGTTGAGGCCCCATCTCTTAGTAATAAATTTAAATTATGTTTCATATATGTGTCATAAAGAATGTTTCTGGATTTTAGACCCAAATTCAGGTTAGGTCTAGAAAAACACAGTTTAAGAGCCACATAAATTGCAAGAACATAATACTGCAAAATGTTCCTCAGTTACTATGTGCAACTGTTCAAAAATACCACCTTAATTCATGTGTGACTCCTGAAATGTGAACTGAACACAAAGAGAAATAAATGGATTCTCATCACTGCTGGGAAATACCTCCTTATTCAAAACTCGGCATGCTTGCTATCTGGGAAGAAGGACTTGACAAGTTAACCATTTCATCTCTTCTTTTATCAAAGTACCTCCACCCTCAGTTCCTCTCAGCACTTCAAAGCAGTATCTATCCCCAATCAGCAGCAATACAACCCGTGTAACTTAAAGGCATTCAGATGCAGCTGTCATTTGTTTTGAGAACACAGGAAAAGACGTATAGAAAAGCATTTCCTTGGTGCCTATACTGCATTCACCAGAAGAGTTTTAGGATTGTAAGCCGTGCTGTACCAGTACTGATACAGGATCCCAAGACTTAGAGGCCACCATGAGTTCTTCAATACACTTGTTTTGTGTATGTTTGTGATACGCAGACCCTCTAAAACATGGGGTCTAAGGCAGGGGGCCTTCTTGGTGGGGACTAAGGAAGGCCTTGCTAGAACAAAAAGAGGAAAGGGTATTTCCTGAGCCTGAGGACCAGGTTTGCCCAGCAGAAGCTGCAACCCTGGAGATCCCTGTATGGCCAGAGCTGGAACCAGGAAATGGATGCAGCTGCTCCTGGAGTTGCTGCCTGTGCCAGAAAATAGGGGAGAAATATTCTGGCTTCTCCCTTTCTTCTCCTCAGGACCTCACACTGGGTGAACCTAGGTGGACACCATCTGACATGGGAGCCTCATGATATGCAGCCCACAAATTGCACCCCCACAGTAGAACAAAGCAAGGAAAATTAAGGAACAAATCTGAGGCAAACAGTCCAGGATGGACTGGCCCACAGTGAATAATTCCATAAAATCAGGTCCAAGACAAATATGCTCTCTACACCATCGCTATGTGATATTTTGAGGGTCAAGAATAGGGCAGGCAACAGAAAAAGAGTTATTAACAACTGGAAAGGAGAATGCAAAAGTATTACCATATGTGGATAAAATGACTGAAAACTCCAAGAATAAACTAAAACATTATTAGTACCAATAAGATCAATATGGTGGCCTAATATAAGCAGAACAGACAGCATTCGATACACTCTGATATCATAAAAATTGCAAGAAAATATACTGGAAAACTATCCCATTCACAATAGTAACAACAACAAGAAAACCTATACTACACTTAAGAATAAGTTACAAAGAAAGTGAAGACTTTCTATGAAGAAAACTACAAAACTTTATTGAGAGACATAAATAACCTGAAAAGATGTGGAAACCTGCCATGTTCCTGAATGAAACAACTCAGAACTGCAAAAATCTCAGTGCATTACAAAATCATTCATAGGTTAAGCACACTTCCAGTCAAAATCTCAATAGTTTTAATCAGAACTTGGAAAATAATTATAAAGTTCATTTGCAAAAATCTAATAGAATAGCTAAGATATTTTAATGTGATCATTTCTCATAAGTATTAAAATATTTTTAAAAGCTACAATATTTCACACAGTGTGACAGCACTTCTCAAACCCTGCATTTCCTCCCCAGAAGCCCCAGGATTTTTTGTAAATAAAAAGAATAAGGAACCTGATCTACTCATTCATCAAAAATCACAGAACTTGTGATTTGTAGGAAATCAGACCTCTTGGAGACTACAATTTCACAAGATCTGGGAACCTGACAAGTGGACAAAGTGTCCCTGGCAGGCCTTGACCAAGATGGGTGCACTGTGAAGTCATCTGGCCCAGGCGATACTCTGGTGTCCTCCAGGCACTGACCTCCTGGGCTGAGGACCCATGGTTTACGTGGACAGTGTCCCATTCTTCTTCCTGACCTGATCTTATGAATCTGGATCCTGTAAGTCCTTCATCACCTGCTACATCATCTGCTGTGGACTGAATGTTTATGTCTCTCCCAAATTCCTATGCTGAAGTCCTAACTCCCAATGTAATAATATCAGAGATGCGCCTTTGGCAAGGTCATCAGGGTAGGGCCCCGTGACGGGAGGAGACATCAGAGAGCTTTTGCTTCCTCTCTCTCTCTCTCTGCCACGTGAGGACAGAGGGAAAGTGGCCGTCTGCAAACCAGGAAGAGAGCAATGGCCAGAACCCAGTTGTCTGGCACACTGATCTTGGGCTTCCAGCCTCCAAACTGTGAGAAATTAAATTTCTTTTGTTTAATAGAATGTTGTTATTGTGCCAATAGATGGTATTTTTTTACGGCAACAGAAGCGGACTGACACCGTAGCCCCTTGGCAATTCAAAGGGACACAAGTTTGAACCACAATGTGGAGTGTCTCCACCACACTGTGCCTGATCAGGTGAAGCGATCCACGTGTTGCTGGACCACATATTAGCAGTTCTGGGACAGAACTTCCCTTCCTACATATCAGTATTTCCTGGTATTTTCTCTGTGTTATGAGCAATTCATTCTCCCTCTCTCTCTATGCCTCTCTCTCTGTGTGTCTGTCACTCTCTCTCTCTTTTAATCTCCTTGATAGCCATGGTTGCTGACTGCATTCATTTATTCTATACTTCCCATGTGCAAGCACCCTTCTAGGTTCTTGAAGAGACATCAGTGAAAAACAAAGAAAGATCCCTGACCTCACAGAGCTTATATTCTAGTAGTGGGAGACAGGTAATAAGCAACTTAATAAATAAGCAAATCATCCAGTATTTTAGAAGATGACAAATGTTACAGGAAAAAAATAGAGTATAAGAGTGTTATGGATTGAATGTTTGTATACACTCAAAATTCATATTGTGAAGCCCTAAACCTCAATTTGACTGTATTTAGAGATGGGGTATTTCAGGTGTAACTAAGTTTAAATAAAGTCATAGACCCTAATCTGATAGGACTCGTGGCCTAATAATAAAAAGGAAGCAAAATCTCTATCTTTCTCTCTCTCTCTCTCTTCCCTTCACCACAGAGGACAGGTGATTTGAGAACACCTGCCCATCTACAAGACACAAAGAGAGCCCTCACCAGGACCCTAATTGGCCAGCACATTGATCTGGGACTTCCCACCTCCAGAACTGTGAGGGGAAAAATCATTGTTGTTTATCCTACCCAGTCTATGGTATTTTGTTATGGCAGCTTGAGCAGACTAATAAAAAAGAGGAATTGTCTTATAAAAGAGAAATTTGTATAATCTGTGCAAGGTACCAAAGAATTTCAGTGGCAGAAGACCTTATTTACCTACCTCTCTCACACACACATGCACACACCCTCACTCACCACAGCATGGCCAGGGCTTACCCAGCCAACCCCGGGCTCCAGCTTGACAGTGGGCGCCAGGCTTACCAAGGAGAACCTTGGGTGTACGTATTTCCACTCCTCCACCGTGTCCTACAGATGCTGGCCTTACAAGCAAGCACCCAACTCAGAACGAGAATTACTCTCCAACAAAGGCCAGGCCCAGACTTGAGGACACTGCCTGGGGCATTGCATTACAGGGTGCTCACATGCCCTAACTGGCCGTAGCTGACACTGATGCAGAAAGCAGCGCATTTGTAACAAGCCAGCAAGCTGTCTTGGTCAAGTTTACCGTTTCATAGGTGCCAAGCAGCTAAACTCACCAGGAAGAGCCCTCACCTGAAAGTCAATAAAAATTCCTTCCAGAGAGAATCCTGCACCCAAAACATCTTTGGTCATTTAACCCCACTGCAGTTGGCCTCGACAGTGTGTCACGAACAGCAATCAGAGCTGCACAGTCAGAGGACCTTGGAAATGTAAAGTGCCCAGAGAGAATCTATTTTAAGGATATAATTGGATAAGTACTCAAAAATGAAGGTTCAGATATTTACATTGAAGTATCATTTGTAGTAAGATTCACAAACGTCCAACAAAAGAGGTTAGATTAATAAATCACAATATAGTCATTCAATGGAATGATAACCAGCCATTAAAAATAATGTTTTGGAGGAGTATTTAAGAATATAGAAAAACACTCAAGAGATACTTGTAAGTGCAAAGAGTAGGATATAAAACTGTGGATGCAATATCCAAATTTTATCAAAAAAAAAGTGACAAGGAAATAGACCAAAATGTTACGATTATTTCTGGATTCTCTTTAAGGGTTTTCATATTTTCTAGACTTTATATAATGAGTAGGTATTACTTAATTTTCTAAAACAATAGCCATATTAGGGTAATAAAGGTACATATTCAAACTTTTATATGTATGATTAGTTCCCCATGTGGCTAGGCTTCCCTACATTCCAGCTGAACAAATTCATTCAAAAGCACAAAATCTATAAAAGAGTCACTGACACCCAAAATTAAAAGTATTCTCCTTAGAGATAATTCTGTTTCTAAGTACGTTGAACTGCTTATTGTTGCCTTATTCTTTTTGACAGTGAAAATTCTTTTCAGAAGAAAAAAAACATGGTTTTTCCAGAGTTCTCATTGCTTTAAATTTTTCACCCTTTTATGTTATTTGTGAGGCAAAAACTACCTCCTCCCTCAACTAGATCATTGTGTGGGGATCTGAAAGGCACGTGCTATACAGAAGCACAGGTGTAGTACAGGACTTCGGATGACTGTGCCACGGAACAAGGCTGGCTATTGAGGGGCCTGGGCCAGGCAGGAGTGGTGGAGAGGGTAAGTCAGCCCCCAGAACAAGAATCACAGGAACAGAATCAAAAATAAGATAATGGTGCCCAAAACATCCACAAAATGCAGGAGGCCAAACAGCCAGAGAAGCAGCAGGAACTGTGGGCTGAAAGCAAGAATCTGGACCAGGACAACAATAGTCCTGCAAGGAAATCCAGAACCGCTAGAATCAACTCAGATAACTGGAAGGGAGGGCAGGTCAGAGGAACAGCTATGAGCATCTGGCCTCCATTTGCTGTTAGGCTACTTTGTGCCAGACACTGAGCAGAGGACTTGTAATTTAACAATCACAACAATTCTACAAACCGGTATTACCCACATTTATCAGATGAAAGGAGCCACTCAGACAGTGATTGCCAAAGTTCATCCAGCTAGTAAATAACCAGGCAGGGATTTAAACCTAGATATGGCTGACCCCAAATGCCACTCTCTTTGCACTGTGAATCTGCTATGGCCCACAGAAGTAAGAGACAGTAGAAGGGAAGGTGACCTCTTCGGGTCAGAGGTGGAAATATGTGTGCCTATAATATTCATGACAACCAGCCCCAAGAGGAAATAATCTGAGGTAGGATGCAGTGACTGTGTATCAGATATGATGATGAGTCTATCTGAAGTCAACTCAGTTTAGGACCGATACTGGAAAAAAAAATACCTTTTTCCAGAGACCAGATGGGGGCTGACAGACAGTTCAAGGAAAACAAAGCTGATTTAGGCTTTAACAAACCCAAAACTAGGATTTACAAAACCAAACTGTTTTGTAAATCTCAAAAAAAACCTAGACTGATCACAGTCAATACTACAAACACCTATATACTGTACCTCCAGCTTTGTAGTAGTGTGTGTCTGTGTGTATGTATAAGTGTGTGTATGTCCACGTAAACACCTTGCATAGGTTCACTTGCTTAGGCTGATATTAGAGATCCATCTGACCTGAAATAGGTCTCTCTCCACCGATGGTAGCAATTATCAGGGTTTATACAAAATGAGACTGTGGGGAAGAGATGGGAACGGGTTTCTATGTTGTTCTGTTGTCTGCATGTTGCCTGCATACGGGGGTCAGTTTGGAAATACCAAATCAGTTCATTTAAGCACTACACCAGGGGAGGCTCTTCCCAGTTCCCAATTGCACCCCCACCAACAGGCACTAGAAGACTTGAAGGCTTATTCCTTTTAGCTGTGATCTTTTAACAAGTGCTTCTGTTAGTGGACCCTTGTGAAATCAATAAATGTTTTTAAAATCATGTTTAGTACTTTTTTTCCAGAAAACTGAAAATTCAGAGAAATGAAAAGAAAAAGTAAAACTCATCTGTCAACATTTTGCTATATTGGCTTTACCTAGACAGATGTACAGGAACTGTTTATAAAAACATATACACAAGGTTCCGGGAAGATGTCAGCGTGAGCAGGGTGGCGGAAATTTCCTCCCAAAACCATATAAATCTATGAAAATACAGCAAATACAACTACTCCTAAAAGAGAGACCAGAATTCACAGGACAGCGCACAGCCTGCATCTGCACCTGAGAGGACTTGGCACACCGCGAGGCAGGTAAGATACGGAGCCGCAACCCGGGCACTCCCCCAACCCAGCGCACCAGCAGGAGGAAAGGATTCAGAGCCGGGAGGGAGTGGAAGTACACCCCATGAAATAACCAGCTCTGGTGATCTGCGCTGGGAGCACTGACACACATTGCGTGGTACATCAGATATTGGAGAGGCAGAAGGTGCAGGTTTTGAGCTGGGAACAAGCCCGGGTCCGTGCAGCTGGCACCCTGGGACAAGAGAAAAGCGCGCGCTGTCTTTAGTGGTCTTGGAGAGACGGGGGCCCCAGCGAGGGAACATGATCACCCCGGCACGCTCAGCCCAGCGGGCTGGGAGTCCTGAGGAATTTCGGAACCCTTGGCTGGCGACGGGGAAAAGGTAGCCACACTGAAACCTTACACAGAGAACAACAGCCTCCCATTTGGTCCCGCCCAGACAGAGCTACAAAGAGTGCTGCGGCCACAGCTGCAGAATAGAGGAGTAACAGGGCCACCTACAGCATCCTTACAGAATCGATTCCCGGTGGGCATTTTTTGTTGTTGTTGTTTTCCCCTTTCTTTTCTTTTCTTTCTTTCTTTTTTTCTCTTCCTTTTTTTTTTTTTTGTTTCTGTTTTTCTTTTTAGTTTTTTGGGCAGGGGAAGGTTTTAACTCTTAAAGAGCCCAGCTGACACACGTGGCACCTACCAGCGACCACTTCTTTCGCCATGAAAAGACAGAGGAATGTGGTAAAGACAAAGATCACCCGGACCCAGACAATACCTGAGAGGGAACCTGAAGGGATGGAAATGCACAATCGTCCTGAAAAAGAATTCAGAATAAAAGTCATAACCATGCTGATGGATCTACAGAGAAATATGCAAGAGCTGAGAGAGGAAGTGAGGGAAGTCAGGAAAGACAATGCAGAAATGAGACAACCCATCGACGGGCTTAGCAGCAGACTGGACGAGATGCAAGAGACTGTTAATGGAATAGATATCAGAGAACAGGAATACAGAGACACTGAGGCAGAGAGAGATAAAAGGAACTCTAGGAATGAAAGAATATTAAGAGAACTGTGTGACCAATCCAAACGGAACAATATTCGCATTATACGAGTACCAGAGAAAGAAGAGAGAGAAAAAGGGATAGAAAGTGTCTTTGAAGAAATAATTGCTGAAAACTTCCCCATGCTGGGGAAGGAAATAGTCTCACAGTCCATGGAAGCCCACAGATCTCCCAACACAAGGGACCCAAGGAGGACAACACCAAGACACATAGTAGTTAAAGGGCAAAGATCAATAATAAGGACAGACTATTAAAGACAGCTAGAGAGAGAAAAAAGATCACCTACAAAGAAAAACCCAACAGACTATCATCAGACTTCTCAACAGAAACCTTACGGGCCAGAAGAGAATGCCATGATATATTTAACATAATGAAACAGAAGAGCCTCGAACCATTTAAATATGACAGAGGGATTAAACAATTTCCAGACAAACGAAAGCTGAGAGAATTTCCCTCCCATAAACCACCTCTACAGGACATCTTAAAAGAGCTGGTCTAGAGGGAAGCACTCCTAAGGCTAAAAAGCTGTCACCAGATAAAATAAAATCACAGCAAAGAAAGCAGACCATCCAAATACTAACCAAAGGTAAAGAATAAAACACCTTGTATATAAAGAATGGAGGAGGAAGAATAAGAAGGGAGAGAAATAAAGAAACATCAGACTGTGTTTACAATTACTTAACAAGAAAGTTAAATTAGATTGTTAGTAAAGAAGCAACCCTTGAACCCTTCGAAACCACGAATCTAAAGTCAGCAATGGCAATAAATACATATCTATAAATAATCACCCTAAATGTAATTGGACTGAACGCACCAATCAAAAGACACAGAGTAAAAGAATGGATAAAAAAGCAAGAAACTCACCTCAAACCCAAAGATATACACAGACTAAAAGTGAAGGGATGGAAAAAGATATTTCATGCAAACAACAAGGAGAAAAAAGCAGGTGTTGCAGTACTTGTATCAGACAAAATAGACTTCAAAACGAGGAAAGTAACAAGAGATAAAGAAGGACATTACATAATGATAAAGGGGTCAATCCAACAAGAAGATATAACCATTATAAATATATATGCACCCAACACAGGAGCGCCGACATATGTGAAACAAATACTAACAGAATTAAAGGAGGAAATAGACAGCAATGCATTCATCTTAGGTGACTTCAACACACCACTCACTCCAAAGGACAGATCAACCAGACAGAAAATAAGTAAAGACACAGAGGCACTGAACAACACACTAGAACAGATGGACCTAACAGACATCTACAGAATTCTACACCCAAAAGCAACAGAATACACATTCTTCTCAAGTGTACATAGAACATTTTCCAGAATAGACAACATACTAGGCCACAAAAAGAACCTCAGTAATTTCAAAAATATTGAAATTCTACCAACCAACTTCTCAGATCATAAAGGTATAAACCTAGAATTAAATTGTAGAAAGAAAACTAAAAAGCTCACAAATACATGGAGACTTAACAACATTCTCCTAATTAATCAATGGGTTAATGACCAAATCAAAACAGAAATCAAAGAATATATGGAGACAAATGACAACAACAACACAAAGCCACAACTTCTGTGAGACGCAGCAAAGGCAGTTCTAAGAGGAAAGTATATAGCTATCCCAGCCTGTTTAAAAAAGGAATAACAATCCCAAATGAATAGTCTAAAGACACAGTTACTGAAATTGGAAAAAGAAGAACAAATGAGTCCCAAAGTCACCAGAAGGAGGGACATAATAAAGATTAGAGAAGAAATAAATAAAATTGAGCAGAATAAAACAATAGAAAAAAATCAATGAAACCAAGAGCTGGTTCTTTGAAAAAATAAACAAAATAGATAAACCCCTAGCCAGACTCATTAAGAGAAAAAGAATCTACACGCATAAACAGAATCAGCAATGAGAAAGGAAAAATCATGACGGACCCCACAGAAATACAAAGAATTATAAGAGAATATTATGAGAATCTATATGCTAACAAGCTGGAAAACATAGAAGAAATGGACAACTACTTAGAAAAATACAACCTTCCAAAACTGACCAAACAAGAAACAGAAAAACTAAACAGACCAATCACCAGCAACAAAATTGAAGCTGTAATCAAAAAACTACCCAAGAACAAAACCCCCGGGCCTGATGGATTCACCTCTGAATTCTACCAGACATATAGAGAAAATAACACCGATTCTCCTTAAAGTTTTCCAAAAAATAGAAGAGGAGGGAATACTTCCAAACTCATTCTATGAAGCTAGCATCACTCTAATACCAAAACCGGGCAAAGACCTCACCAAAAAAGAAAACTACAGACCAATATCCCTGATGAACGTTGATGCAAAAATACTCAACAAAATATTAGCAAACTGAACTCAAAAATACATCAAAAAGATCATACACTATGATCAAGTGGGATTCTACCCAGGGATGCAAGGATGGTACAACATTCGAACATCCATCAACATCATCCACAACATCAACAAAAAGAAGAACAAAAACCACATGATCATCTCCATAGATGCTGAAAAAGCATTTGACAAAATACAGCATCCATTCATGATTAAAACTCTCAACAAAATGGGTATAGAGTGCAAGTACCTCAACATCATAAAGGCTATATATGACAAACCCACAGCCAACATCATACTTAACGGCGAGAAGCTGAAAGCTTTTCATCTAAGATCGGGAGCAAGACAGGGATGCCCACTCTCTCCACTGTTATTCAACATAATACTGAAGGTCCTAGCCATGGCAATCAGACAAAACAAAGAAATACAAAGCATCCAGATTGGTAAAGAAGAAGTCAAATTGTCACTATTTGCTGATGACATGATATTGTACATAAAAAACCCTAAAGACTCCACTCCAAAACTACTAGAACTAATATCTGAATTCAGCAAAGTTGCAGGATACAAAATTAACACACGGAAATGTGTTGCTTTCCTATATCCTAACGATGAACTAACAAAAAGAGAAATCAGAAAAACAATTCCATTCACAATTGCATCAAAAAGAATAAAATACCTAGGAATAAACATCATGAAGGAAGTGAAAGACCTGTACTCTGAAAATTACAAGACACTCCTAAGAGAAATTAAAGAGGACACTAATAAATGGAAATTCATCCCATGCTCTTGGCTAGGTAGACTAAATATTGTCAAAATGGCTATACTACCTAAAGCAATCTACAGATTCAACGCAATCCCTATCAAAATACCAACAGCTTTCTTCAATGAACTGGAACAAATAATTCTAAAATTCTTATGGAACCACAAAAGACCCCAAATAGCCAAAGCAATCCTGAGAAGGAGGAATAAAACGGGGAATTACACTCCCTGACTTCAAGCTCTACTACAAAGCCACAGTAATCAAGACAATTTGGTATTGGCACAAAAACAGACCCACAGACCAGTGGAACAGAATAGAAAATCCAAACATTAACCCAAACATATACAGTCAACTAATATTTGATAAAGGAGCCTTGGATATACAATGGGGAGATGACAGCCTCTTCAGCAGCTGGTGTTGGAAAAACTGGACAGCTACATGTAAAAGAATGAAACTGGACTACTGTCTAACCCCATACACAAAGGTAAACTCAAGGTGGATCAAAGACCTGAATGTAAGTCATGAAACCATAAAACTCAGAAAAAAACATAGGCAAAAATTTCTTAGACATAAATGTGAGCGACTTCTTTATGAACATATCTCCCTGAGCAAGGGAAACAAAAGTAGAAATGAACAAGTGGGACTATATCAAGCTGAAAAGCTTCTGTACAGCAAAGGACACCATCAGTAGAACAAAAAGACATCCTACAGTATGGGAGAATATACTCATAAATGACGTATCCAATAAGGGGTTGACATCCAAAATATATGAAGAACTCACGCACCTCAACAAACATAAAGTAAATAATCCAATTAAAAAATGGGCAGAGGACATGAATAGACACTTCTCCAAAGAAGAAATTCAGATGGCCAACAGGCTCATGAAAAGATGATCCACATCACTAATCATCAGAGAAATGCAGATTAAAACCACAATGAGATATCACCTCACACCAGTGAGGATGGCCAACATCCAAAACACAAACAACAACAAATGTTGGCGAGGATGTGGAGAAAAGGGACCCTCCTACACTGCTGGTGGGACTGCAAATTAGTTCAACCATTGTGGAAAGCAGTATGGAGGTTCCTCAAAAAACTCAAAATAGAAATACCTTTTGACCCAGGAATTCCACTCTAGGAATTTACCCTAAGAATGCAGCAGCCCAGTTTGAAAAAGACAGATGCATCCCTATGTTTATCGCAGCACTATTTACAATAGCCAAGAAATGGAAGCAACCTAAGTGTCCATCAGTAGATGAATGGATAAAGAAGATGTGGTACATATACACAATGGAATATTATTCAGCCATAAGAAGAAAACAAATCCTACCATTTGCAACAACATGGATGGAGCTACAGAGTATTATGCTCAGTGAAATAAGCCAAGCCGAAAAAGACAAGTACCAAATGATTTCACTCATATGTGGAGTATAAGAACAAAGAAAAAAACGGAAGGAACAAAACAGCAGCAGACTCACAGAACCCAAGAATGGACTAATAGTTACCAAAGGGAAAGGGACTGGGGAAGATGGGTTGGAAGGGTGGGATAAGGGGGAAAAAGGGACATTACGATTAGCAGAAGTAATGCTGGGAAGGCACGGGGAGGGCTGTACAACTCAGAGAAGGCAAGTAGTGATTCTATAGCATTTCACTATGCTGAGGGACAGTGACTGTAATGGAGTTTGTGGGGGGGACCTGATGAAGGGGGTAGTTTAATCACCATAATATTGCACATGTAATTGTAGATTAATGATACCAAAATAAACTATTTTTAAAAAGATATACACAAATACTCCTTCAGTGAACTATGTTGTCAAGTGCTTTTGCTGTGTCTATTGATGTGATCATGTGATTTTTTTCATATGGAATAAATCCCACTGATTGGGATGTATACTTTGTTTTATACATTGTCAGATTTGATTTGTTAATATTTTGCTGAGGCTTTCTGCATCAATGTTCATGAGAGATATTGGTCTGTAGTTCTCCCTTCTTGTAAGTCTTTGTGTGGTCTCAGTATTAGGATAATATTGGTCTCATATAATGAATTAGGAAGTGTTTCCTCTGCCTCTATTTTCTGAAAGAGATTATGGAGAATTTCTATCATTTCTTCTTTAAATATTTAGTAGAATTCATCAGTGAACTCATCTGGTGCTTTTTGTTTTGGGAGGTTACTAACTATTGATTCAATTCTTAATAGATACAGGCAAAATCAGATTATCTCTCTTCTTATATGAGGTTGGTAGATTGTGTCTTTCAAGGACTTGGTCCCTTTCTCTAGAATATCAAATTTATGAATATAGAGTTATACCTAATATTCCTTTATTCTCTATACGATCAGTAGTGATGGCCCCTTGTTCATTTCTGATGTAATTTCTGTCTTGTCTCTATTTCTCTTAGCTTGGCTAGAGGTTTATCAATTTTACTGATCTTTTCAAAAAGCCATCTTTGGATTTCATTAATTTCCTGTTTTCAATTTCATTGACTTCTGCTCTAATTGTTATTACCTCTTTTCTTCTGCTTACATCTAATTTAATTTATGCTTTTTCTAGTTTTCAAAGATGGAAGCTTAGATTATTTCTCTTTTCTAACATATGCATTCAATGTTATCAATTTCCCTGTAAGCAATGCTTCTACTGCATACCACAATTTTTTTAAATTAAAGAATCATTGATATACAATCTTATGATGGTTTCAAATATACACAACACAGTGGTTCAACGCTCACCCATATATCACCCTCCAATGCAGTCACTGTCCATCAATATAGTAAGATATTACAGAATCATTAATGGTATTCTCTTGGCTGTACTACCATTCCCATGACCAACCTATACTGTGATTATGAATTATTGTGCCTCTTAATCCCCTTCTCCCTCCATCCCCCAACCCCTTCCCTTTGGTAACCACTAGTCACTTCTTGGTGTCTATAAGTATACTGCTATTTTGTTCCTTCTGTTTTGCTTTGTTTTCATACTCTACAAAAAAGTGAAATTATTTGGTATTTGTCTTTCTCTGCCTGGCTTATTTCACTGAGAATAATACCCTTTAGATCCATCCATGTTGTTGCAAATGACTGGAATTCTTTTTTTTTTTTGCGGAATAATATTCCATTGTGTATATGTACCACTTCTTTTCATCCATTCATCTATTGATGGACCCTTAGGTTGCCTCCATATCTTGGCTATTGCAAATTCTGCAGCGATAAACATAGGGGTGCATATGTCTTTTCAAATCAGGAATCTTGTTTTCTTCAGATAAATTCCTAGGAGTGGAATTACTAGGTCAAATGGTACTTCTATTTTTAGTTTTTTGATAAACATCCCTATTGCTTTCCACAACAGTTGCACCAATTTACATTCCCACCAACAATGTAGGAGCATTCCCCTTACTCCGCATCTTCGCCAGCATTTGTTGTTCCTAGTCTTTTTGATGTTGGCCATCCTAACTGATGTGAGGTGATATCTCATTATGGTTTTAATTTGCATTTCCCTGATAATTAGTGATGTGGAGCATCTTTTCATGTGCCTGTTGTCCATGTGAATTTCTTCTTTGGAGAATTCTTTGTTCATATCCTATGCCCATTTTTTTTATTGGGTTATTTGTTTTTTGGGTGTTGAAGCATGTGAGTTCTTTATATATTTTGGAAGTTAACTCCCCGTTGGATTATGTCATTTACAAATACATCCTCCCATACTGTAGAATGCCTTTTTTGTTCTACTGATGTTGTTCTTTGCTGTACAGAAGCTTTTTAGTTTGATGTAATCCCACTTGTTCATTTTTTATTTTGTTTCCTTTGCCCAAGGAGATGTGTTCATAAAAAAAAATTGCTCATGTTTATATTGAAGAGATTTTTGCCTGTGTTTTCTTCTAAAAGTTTTATGGTTTCATTACTTACATTCAGGTCTTTGATACATTTCAAATTTACTTTTGTGCATGGGGTTAAACAATAATCCAGTTTCATTCTTTCACATGTATCTATCCAGTTTTGCCAACACCCATTGTTGAAGAGGCTGTCTTTTCCCCATTGTACATTCATGGCTCCTTTGTCATACATTAATTGACCATAGATGTGTGGGTTTATATCTGGGTTCTCTATTCTGTTCCATTGATCTATGGGTCTGTTCTTGTGCCAGTAACAAATTGTTTTGATTACTCTAGCTTTGTAGTAGAGCTTGAAGTCAGGGAGTGTAATCCCCCAGCTTTGATGTTCTTTCTCAGGATTGCTGACTATTCAGTGTCTCTTGTGGTTCCATATGAGTTTTAGAACTATTTATTCTATTCACTGAAGAATGCTGTTGGTATTTTGATAGGAATTGCTTTGAATCTATAAATTGCTTTGGGCAGGATGGCCATTTTGACAATATTAATTCTTCCTATCCATGAACACAGGATAGATTTCCATTTATTGGTGTCTTCTTTAATTTCTTTCATGTGTTTTATAGTTTTTGGAATAAAGGTTTTCCACCTCCTTGGTTAGGTTTATTCCTAGGTATTTTTTTCTTTTTGATGCACTTGTGACTGGAGTTGTTTTCCTAATTTCTCTTTCTGCTATTTTATTGTTAGTATATAAGAATGAAACCAATTTCTGTGTATTAATTTGGTATCCTGCAACTGCTGAATTCAGTTATTAGGTCTAAGAATTTTTTGTTGGAGTCTATAGGGTTTTCTATCTACAATATCATGTCATCTGCAAATACTGAGAGTTCAACATCTTCCTTACGATTTTGGATACTTTGTATCTCTTTGTGCTGTCTGATTACCATGGCAAGGGCCTCCAGTACTATGTTGAATAAAATCGGTGATAGTGGGCATTCTTGTCTTTTCCTGATCTTAGAGGAAAAAATTTCAGCTTTTCACTATTAAGTGTGATGTTGGCTATGGGTTTGTCATATATGGCCTTTATTGTGTTGAGGTATATACCCTCTATACCCATTTTGTTAAGTTTTTTTCATGAATGGATGTTGAATTTTGTCAAACAGATGCTTTTTCAGCATCTATTGAGATGAGCATGTGATTTTTGTCCTTCCTTTTGTTGATGTGACCTATGATATTGATTGATTTATGAATATTATACCATCCTTGCATCCCTGGAATAAATCCCATTTGTTCATTATGAATGATTTTTTTGATATATTTTTTAATTCAGTTGGCTAGTATTTTGGTGAGTATTTTTGCATCTGTGTTTATTAGGGATACTGGTTTATAATTCTTTTTTTGTGTCTTTGGTTTTGGTATTATAGCGATGCTAGCCTCATAGAATGAGTTTTGAAGTATTCCCTCCTATTCCACTTTTTGAATACCACAAATTTTGAAAAGTTGTACTTTTAATTTCATTTAGTTTAAAATATTTTTAAATTTATTTTAAGACTTCTTGTGTTATTTGGAAGTGTGTCATTTAACTTTCAAGCATTTCAGGATTTTCCAGCTATTCTTCTGTTATTAATTTCTAGTTTAAGTTCATTATGGACTAAGAACATACACTTTATGATGTCTATTTCTTTTACTTTGTTAAGGAGTGTTTTGTGACCCCACTTATTAAATGTTCCATGTGAGTGTGAGAAAACAGTATATTCTTCAATGGTCAGATTAAGTATTTTACAAATATCTTTTAAATCATGTTGATTAATGGTGCTGTTTACTTCAATTATGTCCTTACTATTTTTCTGCCAATTACTGATAGAGGGGTGTTGAAATCTCCAGCTATAATAGTGCATTCATCTGTTCTTGCAACTCATCATTTTTTTGCCTTATATATTTTGATGCTTTATTGCTGGGTGCATACACATTAAGGATTGTTATTTCTTCTTAAGAGAGTTGACCCCTTTATTGTTATGTAGCATCACTCTCTACCCTTTCTAGTTTTCCTTGCTCTAAAGTCTGTCTTGCCTGAAATTAATACTATTATTCCAGCTTTCTTTCGATTGCAGTTAGTGTGGTATTTCTCCATCCCTTTAATTTTAATCTATCTTTTATATCTAAAATGGGTTTTCTGTTGACAACATATAGTTGGGTCTTGTTTTTTTAACTGAGTCAGAGTATCTGTTTTTTAATTGGTTTACTTAGACCACTGACATTTAAAGTGATTATTGAAATAATTGGATTAATAGTTATCATATTTATTATTATTTTCTATTCATTGTCCTTGTTCTTTGTTTTTCTTTTTGTCTTCTGCTCTTTTTTGCCTTTTGTGGTTTTAATTGCATATTTATTTGATTTTGTATTCTCCACTCTCTTAGCATATCAGTTATACTTCTTAAAAACTTTTTTTAGTGGCTGCCCTCAAGTATACCCTGTACATTTACAACTAATCCAACTCCATTTTCAAATAACACTGTACCACTGTATGGGTAATGTAAGTACTTTATAACTGAGTATTCCCAGTCCATCCTCCCATTCCTTATAACATCACTGTCATTCATTTCACTTATCCATAAGTATAATCACCAAATACATTGTTTCTATTACTATTTTGAGCAAACTGTTATGTTAGGTCTATTAAGAATAAAATAACTAAAATATTTATTTTACCTTTATTTGTTCCTTCACTAATAGCTCTTCCCTTCTCAACGTAGACCTCAGTTTCTGACCTGTATCATTTCCTCATCTCTAAACAACTTCTTTTGTGGGTGGCAGGTGTTGGGTCCTGAAGAACCTCTTTTAAGAAAAAGGTAGGGGTACTGGTAACAAGGTGGGTTTACTGGCAACAAATCCCCAACTACCACTAACCAACCAACCATTGACTGCAAAAATTATTTAGCCTATCTGTTTCCTTGGCTTCCACAAACATGAAATTATCTGAAAACATTCTTCCTGCTCTGAAATTCTAGAATTCTAGGTAAAATTTAATACATCAAGTAAAGTATATATTCACTCACTAGGGTGAATATTAATAGAAAACATGGAGTAAGCTTTGTTTAAAGCAACAAAATCTTTTTAAAACACAAATAATAACTCCCTCAAATAGTCATTTCAATGAACTAAAGCAAATAGTTCTAAAATTCATATGGAACCACAAAAGACCCCGAATAGCCAAAGCAATCCTGAGAAGGAAGAATAAAGCAGGTGGAATTATACTCCCTTACTTCAAGCTCTACTTCAAAGCCACAGTAATCAAGACAATTTGGTACTGGCACAAGAACAGACCCATAGACCAGTGGAACAGAATAGAGAGCCCAGATATAAACCCAACCATATATGGTCAATGAATATACAATAAAGGAGCCATGGATATACAATGGGGAAATGACAGCCTCTTCAACAGCTGGTGTTGGCAAAACTGGACAGCTACATGTAACAGAATGAAACTGGATTACTGTCTAACCCCATACATAAAAGTAAAGTCAGAATGGATCAAAGACCTGAATGTAAGTCATGAAACCATAAAACTCTTAGAAAAAAATATAGGCAAAAATCTCTCGGACATATACATGAGCAACTTCTTCATGAACATATCTCCCTGGGCAAAGGAAACAAAAGCAAAAATGAACAAATGAGACTATATCAAACTAAAAAGCTTCTGTACAGCAAAGGATACCATCAGTAGAACAAAAAGACATCCTACAGTATGGGAGAATATATTCATAAATGACATATCCAATAAGGGGTTGACATCCAAATTGTATAAGAGCTCACACACCTCAACAAACAAAAAGCAAATAAGCCAATTAAAAAATGGGCAGAGGAGATGAACAGACCCTTCTCCAAAGAAGAAATTCAGATGGCCAACAGGCACAGGAAACTAGTCATCAGAAAATGCAAATTGAAACCACAATGAGATACCACCTCACAGCAGTTAGGATGGTCGTCATCCAAAAGACAAACAACAATAAATGTTGGCGAGGATGTAGAGAAAGGGAAACTCTCCTACACTGCTGGTGGGAATGTAAATTAGTACAACCATTGTGGAAAGCAGTATGGACGTTCCTCAAAAAACTCAAAATAGAAATACCTTTTGACCCAGGAATTCCACTCCAAGAATCTACCCTAAGAATGCAGCAGCCCAGTTTGAAAAAGATATATGCACCCCTGTGTTTATCGCAGCACTATTTACAATAGCCAAGAAATGGAAGCAACCTAAGTGTCCATCAGTAGATGAATGGATAAAGAAGATGTGGGATATATACACAATGGAATATTATACAGCCATAAGGAGAAAACAAATCCTACCATTTGCAACAACATGGGTGGAGCTAGAGGGTATTATGCTCAGTGAAATAAGTCAGGAGGAGAAAGACAAGTATGAAATGATTTCACTCATCTGTGGAGTATAAGAACAAAGAAAAAACTGAAGGAACAAAACAGCAGCAGACTCACAGAACCCAAGAATGGACTAACAGTTACCAAAGGGAAAGGGACTGGGGAGGATGGGTGGGAAGGGAGGGATAAAGGGGAAAAAGGGGCATTACAATTAGCAAACATAATGTAGTGGGGGTGGGGGTGAGGTGGGGGGGATATCGGGAAGGCAGTATAACACAAAGAAGACAAGTAGTGATTCTATAACATCCTACTATGCTGATGGACAGTGACTGCAATGGGGTATGTGGTGGGGACTTGATAATAGGGGGAGTGTAGTAACCATAATGTTGCCTATGTAATTGTATATTAATAATAGCAAAATAAATTTTTTTCAAAAACAGTCATTTCATAAATCTTAGTTCTCAAATATCAGCTTCTCTTAAAGTGAAATCCATTTAAATGTCTCTGCTTTTCTTGTATCAGTAAGTACAGAAAATCTAAATGTAAAGGTCAATAACTGTGAACTGTAGGGGAAGATTAAATGCCTGTTTTAAAATAAACAAGCAGCTGAAACATTTCCAATATTTTCATTTTGCTTTAGTGGCTACCAAATACATTTGGATCCAAAATTCACTCAGAAGCATGGATATTAGATATGAAGGTTTTTGAAGGAAAAGTCTGACTTGCAGTATAGCTAATTCTTGGCATTGGGGATTTAGCATCCATGGTTTAGATTCCTTTTTTTTTTTTTTTGGTATTCTTAATGTACAATCATTTGAACAACATTATGGCTACTAGACCCCCTATTATCAAGTCCCTCACACATATCCCATTATAGTCACTGTCCTTCAGTGTAGTAAGATGCTATAGAGTTTTTAGATTCCTTTTTAATGATGCTGAAGTCCACATCATATAGTAGTAGAGAATTTTGCTAAAACCTTAATTTTCAGCATTCTGTGCCCCAAGCAACTTGTGCAGGATTCCAGCATCCAAATTCCAAAGCAGCTTCTTCTGTCCTCGACTTGTTGCTATGGACATGTGCACTCTCATATGTACTGTGCTGCACTTAGGAAGGAATGACAGCTTGACAGCTTTCTAGGCTCTCATCCTCCCAGGCTGTATTCCGCCTTTCTTTGATCCCTTATGTATGCAGAGTCCCTGGATTCACAATGATTGATTCAATTTGGGTCACTGCCCGCTTCTGATTAGTCAGGCCTTGGTCATATGATCCACCTCTGGAGAAAGAAAGGAGGCCCACCCAATCCACAAACTTTGTAGACTGTCATAGAAAAATGGCTCACCAAAGGAAGTTCAGGGTGCTCTAACCCACAGGAGAGCAACTGCATGATGGCTAATCAACAGTAAATGTTGCCTATGGGCATTTAAGATAAAACTGGAGTAACTGTGGTTTCTAGATATGAGAGTTGGATCCTAAACAACTGTAGTTTCGGTATCAAATTCTCCCTATTCTGAAAGCAAGAGAAGGTCCTAGGGCTCTAGCAAAGATGAATATTCCAGGGAGTGTGGCAAAGAGTAGCTGCTCCAAGGCTTCCCTCAAGAAAAACATTCTAACACTCTTTTAGTATCTGTTGCCTCTCTGTGCCAATGTAATATTAAAGAGAAACCCTGCTGTCAGTACTGCATTCTGTGTCTGAACCAATGACCACTATTTTCACTGGGCCAGTCTTTAGTTCTTTCCAATTTATTTTTCACTGTGTTTATATCTGTATTACTAGCAAGACCCAAGTATGCCTACATTTATTACATCTTCATTTTTGTGCTTAATCAACACATTTTGTTTATTCTAACAGTCAAATAAATTTTAGGGGGAAAAACTCATTTTATGTTATTTGAAATTTGATCTAGCATTAGACTATGTAAAAGACCAGCACTGTACTTTACACATCTCTTCCTCAACCAGGAAAACTTAACCCAGGTTTGTGCATTTTTTCAGAGTCCACTTGGATGTCAAAGGAATTGACTCAAAGTACAAAAAACCTGGGCCTAAGCCCAGGATGCACTGAGTGCCATTTTGCCTGCCTCGTTGTGAAGGCCACAAGGCATAATAGGGACACGCAAGAGTTGAGGAGACAGACTCAAAGTTAACCTGGCTGTACTCTGTAACGTTAGGCAAGTTCTTTAGTCTTTCTATGCCTCATTTCTCTCACTTTTAACAGGGATAAAATAGCTCTAACTTCAAAAGATTATGATAAGAATTTTAAAAGATATTTCATGACAAGTAAATATGTAACTGATATGTAATAAATGTTGAATAATTATTAATATTATAACTGTACAGATCTTTTTCAATTTACTATGAGGTTTTAACCTCATAAACCCATCATGAGTTGGAAATATCCTAAGTCAAAAATACATAATACACAAACAACAACAAATGTTGGTGAGGATGTGGAGAAAAGGGAACACTCCTGCACTGCTGGTGGGAATGCAAATTAGTTCAACCATTGTGGAAAACAGTATGGAGTTTCCTCAAAAAGCTCAAAATAGAAATACCATTTGACCCAGGAATCCACTCCTAGGAATTTACCCTAAGAATGCAGCAGCCCAGTTTGAAAAAGACAGATGCACCCCTATGTTTATCGCAGCACTATTTACAATAGCCAAGAAATGGAAGCAACCTAAGTGTCCATCAGTAGATGAATGGATAAAGAAGATGTGGTACATATACACAATGGAATATTATTCAGCCATAAGAAGAAAACAAATCCTACCATTTGCAACAACATGGATGGAGCTAGAGGGTATTATGCTCAGTGAAAAAGCCAAGCAGAAAAAGACAAATATCAAATGATTTCACTCATATGTGGAGCATAAGAGCAAAGAAAAAAACAGCAGCAGACTCACAGAACCCAAGAATGGACTAACAGTTACCAAAGGGAAAGGGACTGGGGTGGATGGGCTGGAAGGGAGGGACAAGGGGGGAAAGGAGGCATTACGATTAGCAGATGTAAACTTGGGGGGGGCATGGGGAGGGCTGTACAACTCAGAGAAGACAAGTAGTGATTCTATAGCATCTCACTAGGCTGCTGGACAGTGACTGCAATGGGGTAAGTGGGGGGGACCTGATGAAGTGGGGAGTTTAGTAACCATAATGTTGCACATGTAACTGTAGATTAATGATACCAAAATTTTTAAAAATGAAAAATAAAAAAAAATACATAATACCCCTAACTTACCAAACATCATAGCTTAGCCTAGCCTGCCTTAGACAGACTCAAAACACTACCATTATAGTTAGGCAAAATCATAAACACAAAACCTATTTTATAATAAACTATTGAACCCAGAAAGAAACAGAAAATCTGAACAGACGAATTACCAGCAAAGAAATTGAACCAGTAATCAAAAACCTACCTAAGAACAAAACCTCTGGACCAGATGGCTTCACTGCTGAATTTTATCAAACATTTAGTGAAAACCTAATACCCATCCTCATTAATGTTTTCCAAAGAGTAGAAGAGGGAATACTTCCAAACTCATTCTATGAGGCCAGCATCACTCTAATACCAAAACCAGACAAAGACACCACAAAAAAAGAAAATTACAGACCAATATCCCTGATGGACATAGATGCAAAAATAGTCAACAAAATATTAGCAAATGGAATTCAAAATTCCATCAAAAAGATCATCCATCATAATCAAGCAGGACTTATTCCAGGGATGCAAGGATGGTATAACATTCCAAAATCCATCAACAACATCCACCACATCAACAAAAATAAGGAGAAAAACCACATGATCATCTCCATAGATGCTGAAAAAGCATTTGACAAAATTCAACATCCATTCATGATAAAAACTCTCAACAAAATGGGTTTAGAGGGCAAGTACTTCAACATAATAAAGGCCGTATATGACGAACCCACAGCCAACATTACACTTAACGGTGAGAAGCTGAAAGCGTTTCCTTTAAGATTGGGAACAAGACAAGGATGCCCACTCACCCCACTTCAATTCAACATAGTACTGGAGGTCCTAGCCTAGGCAATCAGACAAAAGAAAGAAATAAAATGCATCCAGATTGGCAAGGAAGAAGTTAAACTGTCCCTGTTTGCAGATGACATGATATTGTACATAAAAAACCCTAAAGAATCCACTCCAAAACTACTAGATCAATATGATTTCAGCAAAGTTGTGGGATACAAAATTAATACACAGAAGTCTGTGGCATTCTTATACACTAACAATGAACTAGAAGAGAGAGAAATCAGGAAAAAAATTCCATTCACTGTTGCATCAAAAAGAATAAAATACCTAGGAATAAACATAACCAAGGAAGTGAAAGACCTAAACTCTGAAAACTACAAGACACTCATGAGAGAAATTAAGGAAGATACCAGTGAATCCCATGCTCATGGATAGGAAGAATTAATATTGTCAAAATGGCCATCCTGCCTAAAGCAATCTACAGATTCAATGCAATTCCTACCAAAATACCAACAGCATTCTTCAATGAACTAGAGAAAATCATTCTAAAATTCATATGGAACCACAAAGACACCAAATAGCCAAAGCAATCCTGAAAAGGAAGAATAAAGCTGTGGGGATTATGCTCCCTAACTTCAAGCTCTACTACAAAGCCACAGTAATCAAGACACTTTGGTACTGGCACAAGAACAGACCCATAGACCAATGGAACAGACTAGAGAGCCCTGATCTAAACACTACCATATATGGTCAATTAATATATGATAAAGGAGCCATGGACATACAATGGGGAACTGACAGCCTCTTCAACAGCTGGTGTTGGCAAAACTGGACAGCTGCATGCAAGAGAATGAAACTGGATTATTGTTTAACCCCATACAAAAGAGTAAACTCAAAACGGATCAACAACCTGAATGTAAGTCATGACACCATAAAACTCTTAGAAGACAACAAAGGCAAAAATATCCTGAATACAAGCATGAGCAACTTCTTCCGGAAACAAAAGCAAAAATGAACTCAAGGGACTACATCAAACTAAAAAGTTTCTGTACGGCAAAGGACACCATCAACAGAACAAAAAGGCATCCTATAGTATGGGAGAATATATTTGTAAATGATATATCTGACAAGGGGTTAACATCCAAAATATGTAAAGAACTTACACGTCTCAACACCCAAAAAGCAAAAAACCCGATTAAAAAATGGGCAGAGGATATGAAGAGACAGTTCTCCAAAGAAGAAATTCAGATGGCCAACAGACCCATGAAAAGATGCTCTACATCACTAATCATCAGGGAAATGCAAATTAAAACCACAATGAGATATCACCTCACACCAGTAAGGATGGCCACCATCAAAAAGACTAAGAACAACAAACGCTGGCGAGGATGTGGAGAAAGGGGAACCCTCCTACACTGCTGGTGGGAATGTAAGCTAGTTCAACCATTGTGGAAAGCAATATGGAGGTTCCTCAAAAAACTAAAAATAGAAATACCATTTGACCCAGTAATCCCACTCCTTGGAATTTCCCAAAGAATACAACTTCTCAGATTCAAAAAGACATATGCACCTCTATGTTTATTGCAGCACTTTTTACAATAGCCAAGATATGGAAGCAACCTAAGTGTCCATCAGTAGATGAATGGATAAAAGAAGAGGTGGTACATATACACAATGGAATACTATTCAGCCATAAGAAAGAAACAAATCCTACCATTTGCAACAACATGGATGAAGCTGGAGGATATTATGCTCAGTGAAATCAGCCCAGCAGAGAAAGACAAGTGTTAAATGATATCCCTCATTTGTGGAGTATAACAACAAAGCAAAACTGAAGGAACAAAATAGCAGCAGACTCAGAGACTCCAAGAAGGAACTAGTGGTTACCAAAAGGGAGGGGTGTTGGAGGGCCGGTGGAGAAGGTGGGAGACGGTGACTGAGGAGTATTATGTTTAGTACACAGGGCGTGGGGGATCAAGGGGAAAACAGTGCAGCACAAAGTAGGCAAAGAGTGATTCTGTGGTATCTTACTACACTGATGGACAGTGACTACATTGGGGTATGGGTGGGGACTTGATAATATGGTTAAATGTAGTAACCACATTGTTTTTTCATGTGAAACCTTCATAAGAGTGTATATCAATACCTTAATAAAAAAAATAAAAAATAAAAAAGTAAAAAAATTAAGTATTGACTATCTCATGTAATTTACTGAACACTACTGAAAGTGAAAAACAGTATGATTGTGTGGGGACAGAATAGTTGTCAGTATATCGGTTGTTGACCCTTGTGAACACGTGGCTGACTGGAGCTGCAGCTAACTGCCACTGCCCAACACCACAAGAGAGAATCAGACAGCATATCGCGAACCTGGGAAAAGATCCAAATTTAAAATTCAAAGAGCAATTTCTACTTAATGCATATCAATTGCATACTATCATGAAGTTGAAAAATCGTTAAGTCGAACCTCCATAAGTCAAGGACTATCTGTACATACTTGGTTTTCATGTTTTTCTTCCCTGCGTTTTCAAACTATTTCCTATAATACAATTAATTCACAGTTCATCCAAGCTCAATATGCCAATCACTTTCCATATATATTCGCATAATGAGGATTTATGCATCTGGAATTTGGATTAAAAATTAAGAAACAAAGTATCTTTTATTTAATACACATGTGTATAGCTTTGACTGTGTACTGAGGCTGTTATTGCTTTATTACTATCAATCCATTTAATTCTCATAATAATTCTATGAGGTAGGATCTATTATTATCCTAACTTTACAGGTGAAGAAATTGAAGCACAGAGAAGTTAAGTCATTTGCCTCAGGTTACACAGCTTAGGCACAGATTTAGGATTTGAACCCTAACAGTCTGATTCCAGAGGCCAGTCCCTTAACCACTTTGCCATTTACCTTTCATTATTGCTATTTAGTGGACAGAAAAAGTGTCACTGAAAGAGACAAAAATAATTATCAACTTCTCAAATTTATTAAGCACCTACTGTGCTGGGGCTTCCACACCAACATATTTCAATACTTTAATCACCATTAGTATTTTTTTTTTGCTATTATTAATATACAATTACATGAGCAACATTATGGTTACTAGAATCCCCCTATTATCAAGTCTGCACCATATACCCCATTGCAGTAACTGCCCATCAGCATAGAAGGATGTTATACAATCACTACTTGTCTTCTCTGTGTTATACTGCCTTCCCCGTATCCCCCCACCCCACCCCACCCCCACACCTGCTACATTATGTGTACTAATTGTAATAGCCCTTTTTCCCCCTTATCCCTCCCTTCCCACCAATCCTCCCCAATCCCTTTCCCTTTGGTGTTAGTCTATTCTTGGGTTCTGTGAGTCTGCTGCTGTTTTGATCCTTCAGTTTTTCCTTTGTTCTTATACTCCACAGATGAGTGAAATCATTTGGTACTTGTCTTTCTCTGCCTGGCTTATTTCACTGAGCATAATACCCTCTAGCTCCATCCATGTTGTTGCAAATGGTAGGATTTGTTTTCTCCTTATGGATGAATAATATTCCATTGTGTATATGTACCACATCTTCTTTATCCATTCATCTACTGATGGACACTTAGGTTGCTTCCATTTCTTGGCTATTGTAAATAGTGCTGCGATAAACATAGGGGTGCATATATCTTTTTGAAACTGGGCTGCTGCATTCTTAGGGTAAATTCCTAGAAGTAGATTCCTGGGTCAAATGGTATTTCTATTTTGAGGTTTTTGAGGAACGTCCATACTGCTTTCCACAATGGTTGTACTAATTTACATTCCCACCAGCAGTGTAGGTGGGTTCCCCTTTCTCCACATCCTCAACAACTTTTGTTGTTGTTTGTCTTTTGGATGGCGGCCATCCTAATGGTGTAAGGTGATATCTCATTGTGGTTTTAATTTGCATTTCTCTGATGATTAGCGATGTGGAGCATCTTTTCATGTGCCTGTTGGCCATCTGAATTTCTTCTTTGGAGAAGTGTCTGTTCAGTTCCTCTGCCCATTTTTAATTGGCTTATTTGCTTTTTGTTTGTTGAGGTGTGTGAGCTCTTTATATAATTTGGATGTCAACCCCTTGTCGGATATGTCATTTATGAATATATTGTCCCATACTGTAGGAAGTCTTTTTGTTCTACTGATGGTACCCCTTGCTGTACAGAAGCTTTTTAGTTGATATAGTCCCATTCATTCACTTTTGCTTTTGTTTCCCTTGCCCGGGGAGACATGTTCATGAAGAAGTTGTTCATGTTTATATCCAATAGATTTTTGCCTATATTTTTTTCTAAGAGTTTTATGGTTTCATGACTTACATTCAGGTCTTTGATTCATTTTGAGTTTACTTTAGTGTATAGGGTTAGACACTAATCCAGTTTCGTTCTCTTACATGTAGCTGTCCTGTTTTGCCAACACCAGCTGTTGAAGAGGCTGTCATTTCCCCATTGATATCCATGGCTCCTTTATCATATATTAATTGACCATATATGCTTCGGTTTATATCTGGGCTCTCTATTCTGTTCCACTGGTCTATGGGTCTGTTCTTGTGCCAGTACCAAACTGTCTTAATTACTGTGGCTTTGTAGTAGAGCTTGAAGTCAGGGAGTGTAATCTCCCCTGCTTTATTCTTCCTTCTCAGGACTGCTTTGGCTATTTGGGGTCTTTTATAATTCCATATGAATTTTAGAACTATTTGCTCTACTTCATTGAAGAATGCTGTTGGTAATTTGATAGGGATTGCATTGAATCTGTAGATTGCTTTAGGCAGGATGGCCATTTTGACAATATTAATTCTTCGTAGCCAAGAGCATGGGATGAATTTCCATATATTAGTGTCCTCTTTAATTTCTCTTAAGAGTGTCTTGTAGTTTTCAGGGTATAGGTCTTTCACATCCTTGGTTAGGTTTATTCCTAGGTATTTTATTCTTTTTGATGCAATTGTGAATGGAACTGTTTTCCTGATTTCTCATTCTGCTAGTTCATCATTAGTGTATAGGAATGCAACAGATTTCTGTGTATTAATTTTGTATCCCGCAACTTTGCTGAATTCAGATATTATATCTAATAGTTATGTAGTGGATTCTTTAGGGTTTTTTATGTACAATATCATGTCATCTGCAAACAGGACAGTTAGAGTTCTTCCGTGCCAATCTGGATGCCTTTTAGTTCTTTCTTTTGTCTGATTGCCGTGGCTAGGAACTCCAGTACTATGGTGAATAAAAGTGGGGAGAGTGGGCATCCTTGTCTTGTGTCTGATCTTAAATGAAAAGCTTTCAGCTTCTCGCTCTTAAGTATAATGCTGGCTGTGGGTTTGTCATATATGGCCTTTATTATGTTGAGGTACTTGCCCTCTATACCCATTTTGTTGAGAGTTTTTATCATAAATGGATGTTGAATTTTGTCGAATGCTTTTTCAGCATCTATGGAGATGATCATGTGGTTTTGTCCCTCTTTTTATTGATGTAGTGGATAATGTTGATGGATTTTCGAATGTTGTACCATCCTTGCATCCCTGGGATGAATCCCACTTGATCATGATGGATGATCTTTTTGATGTATTTTTGAATTCCATTTGCTAATATTTTGTTGAGTATTTTTGCATCTATGTTCATCAGGGATATTGGTCTGTAATTTTCTTTTTTTGTGGTGTCTTTGCCTGGTTTTGGTATTAGAGTGATGCTGGCCTCATAGAATGAGTTTGGGAGTATTCTCTCCTCTGCTACTTTTTGGAAAACTTTAATGAGGATGGGTATTAGGTCTTCACTAAATGTTTGATAAAATTCAGCAGTGAAACCATCTGGGCCAGGCGTTTGTTCTTAGGTAGCTTTTTGATTACCAGTTCAATTCTTTGCTGGTAATTGGTCTATTCAGATTTTCTGTTTCTTCCTGGGTCAGCCTTGGAAGGTTGTATTTTTCTAGAAAGTTGTCCATTTCTTCTAGGTTATCCAGTTTTTAGCATATAATTTTTCATAGAATTCTGTCATAATTCTTTGTATTTCTGTGGTATCCGTAGTGATTTTTCCTTTCTCATTTCTGATTTTGTTTATGTGTGTAGACTCTTTTTTTCTTGATAAGTCAGGCTAGGAGTTTATCTATTTTGTTTATTTTCTCAAAGAACCAGCTCCTGCTTTCATTGAATCTTTCTATTGTTTTATTCTTCTCAATTTTGTTTATTTCTGCTTTAATCTTTATTATGACCCTCCTTCTATTGACTTTGGGCCTCATTTGTTCTTCCTTTTCTAGTTTCATTAAATGTGAGTTTAGACTGTTCATTTGGGATTGTTCTTCTTTCCTGAGGTAGGCCTGTATTGCAATATATTTCCCTCTTAGCACAGCTTTCGCTGCATCCCACAGATTTTGTGGTGTTGAATTATTGTTGAAATTTTCTCCATATATTGCTTGATCTCTGTTTTTATTTGGTCATTTATCCACTGATTACTTAGGAGCATGTTATTAAATCTCCATGTGTTTGTGGGCTTTTTCATTTTCTTTGCGTAATTTATTTCTAGTTTCATACCTTCGTGATCTGAGAAGCTGATTGGTTCAATTTCAATCTTTTAGAATTTACTGAGTTTCTTTTTGTGGCCTAGTATATGATCAATTCTTGAAAATGTTCCATGTGCACTTGAGAAGAATGTGTATCCTGTTGCTTTTAGATGGAGAGTTCTGTAGATGTCTGTTAGGTCCATCTGTTCTAATATGTTGTTCAGAGCCTCTGTCTCTTTACTTATTTTCTGTCTGGTTGATCTGTCCTTTGGAGTGAGTGGTGTGTTAAAGTTTCCTAAAATGAATGCATTGCTTTCTATTTCCTCCTTTAATCCTGTTAGTATTTGTTTCACATATGTAGGTTATCCTGTGTTGGGTGCATAGATATTTATAATAGTTATATCCTCTTGCTGGACTGACCCTTTTATCATTATGTAATGTCCTTCTTTGTCTCTTGTGATTTTCTTTGTTTTGAAGTCTATTTTGCCTGATACAAGTACTGCAACTCCTTCTTTTTTCTATTACATGAAATATCTTTTTCCATCCCTTTACTTTCAGTCTGTGTATGTCTTTGGGTTTGAAGTGAGTCTCTTGTAGGCAGCATATAGATGGGTCTTGTTTTTTTATCCATTCAGTAACTCTATGTCTTTTGATTGGTGCATTCGGACCATTTACATTTAGGGTGACTATCGATAGGTATGTACTTATTGCAATTGCAGGCTTAAATTTGTGGTTACCAAAGGTTCAAGGGTAATTCCCTTACTATCTAACAGTCTAATTTAACTTATTTTGTATACTATTACAAACTCAACCTAAAGGTTCTTTTTTTTTTCCTCCTTTTTCTTCCTCCTCCATTCTTTGTATGTTATGAATCATATTCTGTACTCTTTGTCTTCCCTTGATTGATATCTCTTTAGCCTTAGGAATACTTCCACCTATAGAAGTCCCTCCAAAATGCCCTGTAGAGGTGGTTTGTGGGAGGTAAATTCTCTCAGCTTTTGCTTATCTGAAAATTGTTTAATCCCTCCTTCAAATTTAAATGATAACCTTTCCGTGTAGAGTATTCTTGGTTCAAGGCCCTTCTGCTTCGTTTCATTAAATATATCATGCCACTCCCTTCTGGCCTGTAAGGTTTCTGTTGAGAAGTCTGATGATAGCCTGATGGGTTTTCCTTTGTATGTGATCTTTTTTCTCTCTCTAGCTGCTTTTAAAAGTCTGTCTTTATCCTTGATCTTTGCCATTTTAATTATTATATGTCTTGATGTTGTCTTCCTTGGGTCCCTTGTGTTGGGAGATCTGTGCACCTCCATGGCCTGAGAGACTATCTCCTTCCCCAGATTGGGGATGTTTTCAACAATTACCTTCTCAATGACTCTTGCTCTCCCTTTTTCTCTGTCTTCTTCTTCTGGTACCCCTATAATGTGAATATTGTTCCATTTGGATAGATCACACAGTTCTCTCAATATTCTTTCAGTCTTAGAGATCCTTTTTTCTTTCTGTGCCTCAGCTTCTTTGTATTCCTCTTCTCTACTTTCTATTCCATTTACTGTCTCTTCTACTACATCTAACATGCTTTTAAATCCCTCCATTTTATGTTGCATTTCAGATATGGTATTTCTTAATGATTGAATCTCCATCTTAAATTCATTCCTGAGGTCTTGAATATTTTTCTGTACCTCCATAAGCATGTTTATAATTTTTATTTTGAACTCTCTTTCTAGAAGATATGTGAGTTCAGTTTCATTTGACCCTCTTTCTGGGGTTTGTGAGATTTTGGTCTGAACCATGTTCTTTTGACATTTCATACTTCCATGTGGTGCCCACTAGTGTGCAGAAACTCCAGTCTCTGGAGCTGTTCAGCCCCTAGAGTGAGGCTGAGTGATGTAGGGAAGCGGAGCTGGTGCCTGGGGGAGGAAAGATCTGTTTCCTGCTTACCATCTGTGGTGCCTGTCTCCAGTATCAGAGGCAGTGGGCCAAGCACACACGGGTCATCTGTGCTTTGTGTCTCTAGCTTTTGTAGGCGGGGCCTCCCTCTGGCAGGCCTGACGCCTGAGCAGTGACTGCGGGTTTGTGAGCAGGTGCCTGCAGGCCAGTAGGAAGGCTAGGCAGGCTGTGTGTCACAGTTGGGGGGCCTCAGAGCTGAGTAGGCAGTCAGGGGGATGGAGCACCTGAAGCTCCTCAAAGTTTCTAACCAGCTGGGCAGAGTGCACCCAGGCAACCTTGTCCAGCTCTCCCTTCTCCCGCACAGCAAGCTCCGTGCAAACCCCACCCCTTCAGCAGCCCTCTCTCTGCTAGTAAGCTTCTAAGACTCCCTGCCTTTCCTCTGACACAGAGTGGCCTGGTGTGGATCCCCTGCTCCACAAACGGCCAGAATGTCAATTTCACAAGCACTCCGCCTGTCCCAGCTCTCCAATGCCCAGGGCACCACACAATATAGGATTTTGCTCACAAAGCAGGTGTCCAGGGCTAGGTGTCCAGCATTCCCAGGCTTTCAGCCCTCCCCCTCTCCATTTCTTTTCCTCCCACCGGTGAGCTGGGGTGGGGGAAGGGCTTGGGTCCCACCGGATTAATGCTTTCGTATGTTACCCTGTTTCTTGAGGTCTGCTCTGTTCATGAGGTCTGTATGCTGTCTGGTTCAGCCTTCTTTCTTGTTGCTGTCTGAAGGTTAGTTGTATTTATTAACTATATTTTTGTACTGTTTGTGGTTTTGGGAGGAGCTCTCCATCTCACCTCTCACGCCACCATCTTGAATCCCTTCCACCATTAGTACTTTTAAGAACAATCATAAAAAGATTTTTATAGAGCACTCAAAAACTAGAAATTATCTCCTTTAATCCTCTAAGAGCCCTATAAAGCAGATACTGTTATTATTGCCATTTTATAGATGAAGAAAATAAAGCTTTAAAAGGTTAAGTAACTTAAGTAGTAAGTAATGGAAATGGTCTTCAAACCCAGGTTGTGTGGCTCTAAAACTCTTGTGTTTAACCACAGTCCTCTTTTATCTCCCCAACCCTGTGAGGTGATGTTATTATTATTAATGAATCACATGAATGTTTATTTATAATCCATTTGGAGGCTACTGACCACTGACACCATTATCTATTACTTTGAAGATGGAAAAATAAAGCCACAGAGACTAAGCAGATCCTAGACCGCCCCAATGAAGCACCAGTCTAGTCCCTGGGAAAGCTAACTGCAGGCTGATCTGTGAGGCAAATGAGAATTTCCTTTGGAGTTTTCAAACTCTCTTTCAAACCCTTTTCTCTCTACCTAGTTACTCCAATTCCCCATGGTGCTATTGGAAAATAAATATTCTCTCCAAATTATTATGACTCAATTAAGAACTCAAAATGGACTAAAGAGGATATGATGAAATATAAATGTGGAGTTCTAAGAATGTTAATGCTGTCAGGAGGCTGTTCAAAGGCAAGAAGTTTCAGTTAAATAGGAATTCCTAATATTCTGATGTATAACTGGGAGACAAATTCCTGCCACACAGGGCAGAACAGAGGAGAAACTGAAAAACCTGAGAGACCTTTTGGATTCAGAAATGAAGAAATATCGAAAACATTTTAAGAGTAGACAGCTCAGGCAGTCTGATCTAACGGTAATAAATGCTCAAAGTAGAGTTTTATTTGCAGAATTTCTGTTGACCAAGTCCAATGATATTAAGGTAACCCCAAGGAGGGTAAGTAAGACATTAAACTGAGAGGAATGACTAATAGCAAACACCATATAGTTCACATATTTGTTAATTCTCATAACTGCCTTGCAAAGTAGCCATTACCAACCTATTTTATCGAAGAAAAACGTGACTAAAATAGCGTATCTAAGTCTCTTCAGTAGAGGAGGTAGATTCACACCTAGTTCTAGCTGATTCCAAAGACCAGTTGTTTTTTTTAAAACATGCTGCCCTGCTGGACCAGAGTAGAAGCATGCCTCTCCCAGGATGGCAAAATCCACCTCAATCATGGGATACAAAGATGAACTACCAAAAGCCAGAGTGAGAGAGGAGATGTCAAGCAGTGCAGAGGAGACTGAGCCATTCTAACACAAAAGTATGTGTCATTATACAAGGCATCATGCCCCTTCAACAAGCCTTCTAGGAAGTCCATTGGCTATGCTAGGCTGTGTTGACTTCGGAGTGCTGCCTCCTACCCAAGTCATCCAAATGATAAGATTCCTGGACACTGATAAGGATACACTTTTCAAGGACCTCTATGATGTCAGTGTTTGAATCCTTTTTCTCTGATAGCGACAGGTGTAACTTTTTGTTCTATTACAGTGGTAACTTCCAAGATGTGAATTTGGGTTTAGGAGTAAGAAGGCCATGTTGCCCCAGACTTGGATATTCATAGATTCTCAGGCCAAATTACCAGGACAACATCACTGCTTTCTAGTGCCTCACTGCAAGGTCCCCAACAGGCTGGTTTTGTTTTAAACAAACAAAAAAAGAATCCTCATCTTTTAGACATATATACTAAAATATTTGCAGATGAAATTAGATATGACATCCATGATTCACTTCAAAATAATACTGAAGGAGAGGAAGATGGACCATGAGCTGATATTAGCTGAGACTGAGTGATGGGTACAAAGGGGTTCATTATATCACTCTCTACTTGTATGTACGTTTGAAATTTTCTATAATAAAAAAATTTTTAATGCATTTTTTTGACGAAATATACATCACAGTGGCTCACAGTTCCCCTTCCCCTCTTCCCCGTCCCCACCCCAGGTCTCCCCCTTGGTTACCACTAGTCATGTCTCGGTGTCCATGAGTCTAATGCAGTATGTTCCTTCTGCTTTGTTTTGTTTTTATATTCCACAAATAAGTGAAATCATACGGTATTTGTCTTTCTGCCTGGCTGATTTCACTGAACATAATACCCTCTAGATCCATCCATGTTGTTGCGAATGGACGGATTTCTTTTCTTTTTGTGGCTGAATAATACTCCATTGCATATATGTACCACTTCTTCTTTATCCATTCATCTATTGATGGACACTTAGATTGTTTCCATATCTTGGCTATTGCAAACACAAGGGTACATATATCTTTTCAAATCAAGGATTTTGTTTTCTTCGGGTAAATTCCTAGGAGTGGAATTACTGGGTCAAATGGTATTTCTATTTTTAGTTTTTTGAGGAATCTCCATACTGCTTTCCACAGTGGTTGCACCAATTTGCAGTCTACCAACAGTGTAGCGGGGTTCCTATTTCTCCAAACCCTCGCCAGCATTTGTTTTCTTGTCTTTTGAATAGTGGCCATTCTAACTGGTGTGAGGTGATAGCTCATTGTGGTTTTAATTTGCATTTCCCTGATAATTAGTGATGTAGAGCATTATTTCATGTGCCTGTTGGCCATTTATATTTCTTCTTTGGAGAACTGTCTGTTCAGGTCCTCCACTCATTTTTTACTCAGGTTATTTTTTTGGGGGGTGTTGAGGCATATGAATTCTTTATATATTTTGGATGTTAACCCTTTACTGGATAAATTGTTAACAAATATATTCTCCCATACTGTAGGGTGCCTTTTTGTTCTGCTGATGGTGTCCTTTGCTGGGCAGAAGCTTTTTAGTTTGATGTAGTCCCACTTGTTCATTTTTTATTTTGTTTCCCGTGCCTGAGGAGATGTGTTTGGGGAAAAGCTGCTCATGTTTATATTCAAGAGACTTTTGCCTATGTTTTCTTCTAAGAGTATTATGGTTTCATAACTTACATTCAGGTCTTTCATTCATTTTGAGTTTACTTTTGTGTGTGGAGTTAGGCAATAATCCAGTTTCATTCTCTTACATGTAGCTGTCCAGTTTTTCCAACACTAGCTGTTGAAGAGGCTGTCTCTTCCCCATTGTATATTCACGGCTCCTTTATCATATATTAATTGACCATAGATGTGTGGGTTTATATCTGGGCTGTCTATTCTGTTCCATTGATTTATAGGTCTGTTCTTGTGCCAGTACCAAATTGTTTTGATTACTATGGCTTTGTAGTAGAGCTTGAAGTCAGGCAGCATAATCCCCCCTGCACCCCCCCCCCACAGCTTTGTTCTTCTTTCTCAGGATTGTTTTGGCTATTCAGGGTCTTTTATGGTTCCATATGAATTTTAGAACTATTTGTTCTAGTTCACTGAAGAATGCTGTTGATAATTTGATGGGGATTGCACTGAATCTGTACATTGTTTTGGGCAGGATGGTCATTTTGACAATATTAATTCTTCCTATCCATGAGAATGGAATAGATTTCCATTTATTGGTGTTTTCTTTAATTTCTCTCATAGGTGTCTTATAGTTTTCAGAGTAAAGGTCTTTCACCTCCTTTGTTAGGTTTATTCCTAGGTATTTTATTCTTTTTGATGCAATTGTAACTGTAGTTGTTTTCCTGATTTCTCTTCTGCTAATTCATTGTTAATATATAGGAATGAAACAGATTTCTGTATATTAATTTTGTATCCTGCAACTTTGCTGAGTCCAGTTATTAGTTCTAATAGATTTTTGGTGGAATTTTAGAGTTTTCCATGTATAGTATCATGTAGTGTGCAAATAGTGAGAGTTTAACTTCTTCCTTACCAATTTGGATACCTTTTATCTCTTTGTGTTGTCTGATTGTTGTGGCTAGGACTTCCAGTACCGTGTTGAATAAAGGTGGGGAGAGTGGGCATCCTTGGCTTGTTCCCAATCTTAGAGGAAAATCTTTCAGCTTTTCACTATTAAGTATTATGTTGGCTGTGGGTATGTCATATATGCCCTTTATTATGTTGAGGTACGTACCCTCTGTACCCATTTTGTTGAGAGTTTTTATCATGAATGGATGTTGAATTTTGTCATATGCTTTTTCAGTATCTATTGAGATGATCAGGTAGTTTTTATCCTTCTTTTTGTTAATGTGGTGTATAATATTGATGGATTTACAAATATTGTAGCATCCTTGCATCCCTGGAATAAATCCCACCTGGTCATGCTGGATGATCTTTTTGATGTATTTTTGGATTCAGTTTGCTAATATTTTGTTAGGGATTTTTGCATCTATGCTCATCAGGGATGTTGGTCTAATTTTCTTTTTTTGTGGTGTCTTTAGTTTTGGTATTAGAGTGATGCTGGCCTCATAGAATGAGTTTGGAAATATTACCTCCCCCTCTATTCTTTGGAATGCTTTAAGAAGGATGAGTACTATCTCTTTTTTCAATGTTTGGTAGAATTCAGCTGTGAAGCCATCTGGACATAGTTTTGTTTTGGGGGAGTGTTTTTTATTACCAATTTGATTTCATTGCTGGTAATTGATGTTAAGATTTTATGTTTCTTCCTGGGTCAGTCTTAGAAGGTTGTATTTTTCTAGGAAGTTGTCCATATCTTATAAGTTGTCCAATTTATCAGTATATAATTTTTCACAGTAATCTCTAATAATTCTTCATATTTCTGTGGTATCTGTTATGATTCTTCCTTCTTCATTTCTGATTCTGTTTATGTACACTCTCTTTTTTTCTTGATAAAGTCTGGCTAGGGGTTTATCTATTTTGTTTATTTTCTCAAGGAACCACCTCCTGGTTTAATTGATTTTTTTCTACTGTTTTATTTTTCTCTATTTTATTTCTGCTCTGATCTTTATTATGTCCCTCCTTCTACTGACTTTGGATTTCATTTGTTCTTCTTTTTCTAGTTTATTTAATTGTGACTTTAGACTGTTTATTTGAGATTGTTCTTGTTTCTTGAGGTAAGCCTATATTTCCTCTTAGAATTGCCTTGGCCACATCCCACAGATTTTTGCCTGTTGTCCTTGTTTTCATTTGTTTCCATGTATTACTTGATTTCTGTTTTAATTTGTTCATTGACCCATTGGTTATTTAAAATCATGTTGTTCATAGGTCTTTTTGTTTTCTTTGTGTAATTTATTTCTAGTTTCATATCACTGTGGTCTGAGAAGCTGCTTGATACAATTTAAATCTTTCTGAATTTATTGAGGCTCTTCTTGTGGCCTAGTGTGTGATCTATTCTGGAGAATGTTCCATGTACACTTGAGAAAAATGTGTACCCTGCTGCTTTTGGATGGAGTGTTCTGTAGATGCCTGTTAGGTCCATTTGATCTAATGTATTGTTCAGGGCCTTTGTTCCCTTATTTATTTTCTGTCTGGTTGATCTGTCTATTGAAGTGAGTGGTATGTTAGAAGTCCCCTAAAATGAATGTGTTGCAATCTATTTCCTCCTTTAATTGTGTTAGTACTTGTTTTACGTATTTAGGTGCTCCTATGTTGGATGCATAAACATTTATAATGGTTATACCCTCTTGTTGGACTGATCCCTTTATCATTATGTAATGTCCTTCTTTGTCTCTTGTTACTTTATTTTAAAATCAATTTTGTCTAAGTACTGCTACTCCTGCTTTTTTCACTCTATTATTTGCATGGGATATCCTTTTCCATCCCTTCACTTTTAGTCTGTGTATATCTTTGGGTCTGAAATGACTCTCTTGCAGGCAGCATATAGATGGGTCTTGTATCCTTATCCATCCTGTCACTCTATGTCTTTTGATTGGTGCATTCAGTCCATTTACATTTAAGGTGATTATTGATAGATATGTACTTACTGCCATTTTATTAATTGTTTTTGGCTGTTTTTTATATCTCCTCTTTGTTCCTTTCTTCCTATCTTATATTCTTCTCGTTATTGATGGTTTTCTTTAGTGTTGTAATTGGATTTCTCTGTCTTTTTAAAATGTATTCATTTTATGCGTGTGTTTTTATTGCAGGATTTGAGATTACCAAAGGTTCAAGGATAGCTTCTTTACTAAATAATGGTCAATCTTAAATTTCTGATTACTCTATTTCAAACACAGTCTAAAGGTATTGGTTTTTTTCCTTCTTTTTCTTCCTCCTTCACATTTGTTGTATTAGATGTCATAATGTGCACTCTGTGTATCCCTTGACTTATTTTGTGTATAGTTGATTTTGCTTCTTTTGTTTTGTTTTAATTTCATACTTGCTTGGTAATTAGTTGGTCTACTACCTTTATTGGGGGTTCATTTTCACTGGTGAAAGTTATTTAACCTTAGGGTCATTTCCATCTACAGCAATTCCTTCAACATATCATGTAAGACGGGCTTAGGGGTGGCAATTCCTTCAACTTTTGTTTATCTGGAAATTGTTTAATCCCTACTTCAAATTTAAATGATAATCTCTCTAGGTAGAGGATTTTTTATTGGAGTTCCTTCTGTTTCAGTACATTAAATATATCATGCCACACCCTTCTGGCCTGAAGAGTTTCTGCTGAGAAGTCTGCCAATAGCTTGATGAGAGTTCCTTTGTAAGTAATTTTTTTTCTCTCTCTCTGGCTGCTTTCAACACTCTCTCCATATCCTTGATCTTTGCCATTTTAATTTTATGTCTTGGTGTTGTCTTGCTGGGGCTCTTTTTGTTAGGAGATCTCTGTGCTTTCATGACCTGAGTGTCTATTTCCTTCTCCAGATTGGGGAAGTTTTCAAAAATTATTCCCTTAAAGAGACTTTCTATCCCTTTGCATTTATCTTTTTCTGGTATCCCTATTATGCAAATACTTTTCATTTGGATTGGTCACATACCTCTCTTAAGATTCTTTCATTCCTAGAAATCCTTTTTCTCTCTGTTCCTCAGCTTCTTTGTTTTCCTGTTCTCTAATTTCAATTTCCTTTACCATCTCCTCTACATGATCTAATCTACTTTTCAATCCCTCCATTGGTAGAACTTCTGGGGAGATGGCGGCGTGAGCAGGGTGGCAGAAATCTCCTCCCAACACTATATTTATCTACGAAAACACAGCAAATACATCTATTACCAAAAGAGAGACCAGAATACACAGGAAAGTGCACAGCATGCAGCTACACCCAAGAGGACTTGGCACCCGAAGAGGCGGGTAAGATATGAAGCCGTGACCCGGCGGGACCCTAGCACTCCCCCACCCCAGCGCACGGGCGGGAGGAGAGGATTCAGAGCCGGGAGGGAGTGGAAGTACACCCCGCGAAGTAGCCAGCCCCGGTGATCTGCGCGGGGAGCGCTGACCCACATTGCACAGTGCAGCGGAGATTGGAGAGACAGAGGGGCAGGATCTGAGCGGGGAACGCGCCAGGGTGCTTGCAGCCAGCTCCCAGGAAGGAAAAAAAAAGCGTGCGCTTTCTTCAGTGGTCTTAAAGAGACAGGAGCCCAGCGGGGGGGCCGGATTCCCCGGCACACTCAGCCCAGCAGGCTGGGAGGCATGGGAAGTTTCAGATGCCTTAGCTGGCGACTGGGGAAGCGTAGCCATACTTACACTTCTCACTGAGATCAACAGCCTCATATTCGTTCCCACCCCTGCCAGAGCGATAAATGGCCCTGCGGAGCGGCGCAGCCATGGTGGCGGAACAGTGGGGCAACAGCGCCACCTACAACATTCCCACAGAATCTACTCCCAGGGGGCGTTTTTTTGTTTTGGTTTGGTTTTTGTTTTATTTATTTATTTTTCTTTCTTTCTTTCTTTCTTTTTTTTCTCTTTTTAAAGTCTTAAAGAGCCCAGCTGACATACGTGGCAACTACCACTGACCAATTCTATAGTCATGAAAAGACAGAGAAATATGGTTCAGAGCAAAATCAACCAGACAACCCCAGAGAGGGAGCCTGAAGGGATGGAAATGCACAGTCTTCCTGAAAAAGAATTCAGAATAAAAGTCATAACCATGCTGATGGACCTACAGAGAAATGTGCAAGAGCTGAGAGAGGAAGTGAGGGAACTGAGGAAAGACAATGCAGAAATCAGACAAGCGATCGACGGTCTTAACAGCAGAATGGATGAGATGCAAGAGACTGTTAATGGAATAGAAATCAGAGAACAGGAATACAGAGAAGCTGAGGCAGAGAGAGATAAAAGGATTTCTAGGAATGAAAGAATATTAAGAGAACTGTGTGACCAATCCAAACGGAACAATATTCGCATTATAGGAGTACCAGAGGAAGAAGAGAGAGAAAAAGGGATAGAAAGTGTCTTTGAAGAAATAATTGCTGAAAACTTTCCCTCGCTGGGGAAGGAAGTAGTCTCGCAGTCCACCGAAGCTCATAGATCTCCCAACACAAGGGACCCAAGGAAGACAACACCAAGACACATAATAATTAAGATGGCAAAGATCAAAGATAAAGACAGGGTATTAAAGGCAGCTAGAGAGAGAAAAAATATCACCTACAAAGGAAAACCCATCAGACTATCATCAGACTTCTCAACAGAAACCTTACAGGCCAGAAGAGAATGGCAGGATATATTTAACTTTATGAAACAGAAGGGCCTAGAACCAAGAATATTGTATCCAGCACGATTATCATTTAAATGCGACGGAGGTATTAAACAATTTCCAGACAAACGAAAGTTGAGAGAGTCTGCCTCTCATAAACCACCACTACAGCATATCTTAAATGGACTGCTCTAGATGGAAGCACACCTAAGGCTAAAAAGATGTCACCAGAGAAAATAAAATCATAGCAAAGAAAGCAAACCATCCAAATACTAACTAAAGGCAAAGAATAAAACACCTAGTATAGAAAGAATGGAGGAGGAGGAATAAGAAGGGAGAGAAATAAAGAAACATCAGACATTGTTTACAAAAACTTAACAAGAAAGTTAAGTTAGATTGTTAGATAGTAAAGAAGCAACCCTTGAACCCTTGGTAACAACAAATCTAAAGCCAGCAATGGCAATAAGTACATATCTATCAATAATCACCCTAAATGTAAATGGACTGAATGCACCAATCAAAAGACACAGAGTAACAGAATGGATGAAAAAGCAAGACCCATCTATATGCTGCCTACAAGAAACTCACCTCAAATCCAAAGATATACACAGACTAAAAGTGAAGGGATGGAAAAAGGTATTTCATGCAAACAACAAAGAGAAAAAAGCAGGTGTTGCAGTACTTGTATCAGACAAAATAGACTTCAAAACGAAGAAAGTAGCAAAAGATAAAGAAGGACATTACATAATGATAAAGGGGTCAGTCCAACAAGAAGATATAACCATTATAAATATACATGCACCCAACACAGGAGCGCCAGCATATGTGAGACAAATACTAACAGAATTAAACGAGGAAATAGACAGCAATGCATTCATTTTAGGAGACTTCAACACACCACTCACTCCAGAGGACAGATCAACCAGACAGGAAATAAGTAAAGACACAGAGGCACTGAACAACACACTAGAACAGATGGACCTAACAGACATCTACAGAACTCTACACCCAAAAGCAACAGGATACACATTCTTCTCAAGTGCACATGGAACATTTTCCAGAATAGACCACATACTAGGCCACAAAAAGAACCTCAGTAATTTCAAAAATATTGAAATCCTACCAACCAACTTCTCAGATCACCAAGGTATAAAACTAGAAATAAATTTTAGAAAGAAATCAAAAAGGCTCACAAATACATGGAGACTTAACAACACTCTCCTAATTAATCAATGGGTTAACGACCAAATCAAAACAGAAATCAAAGACTATATGGAGACTAATGACAACAACAACACAAAGCCACAACTTCTGTGGGACGCAGCAAAGGCAGTTCTAAGAGGAAAGTATATTGCAATCCAGGCCTATTTAAGGAAGGAAGAACATTCCCAAATGAATAGTCTAAAGACACAATTACCGAAATTGGAAAAAGAAGAACAAATGAGGCCCAAAGTCACCAGAAGGAGGGACATAATAAAGATTAGAGAAGAAATAAATAAAATTGAGCAGAATAAAACAATAGAAAAAATCAATAAAACCCAGAGCTGGTTCTTTGAAAAAATAAAAAATAGATAAACCCCTAGCCAGACTCATTAAGAGAAAAAGAGAATCTACACACATAAACACAATCAGAAATGAGAAAGGAAAAATAATGACGGATCCCACACTAATACAAAGAATCATAAGAGAATATTATGAGAATCTATAGGCTAACAAGCTGGAAAACATAGAAGAAATGGACAACTTCTTAGAAAAATACAACCTTCCAAGACTGACCAAGCAAGAAACAGAAAAACTAAACAGACCAATCACCAGTGACGAAATCGAATTGGTAATCAAAAAACTACCCAAGAACAAAACCCCTGGGCCTGATGGATTCACCTCTGAATTCTACCAGACATATAGAGAAGAAATAACACCGATTCTCCTTAAAGTTTTCCAAAAAATAGAAGAGGAGGGAATACTTCCAAACTCATTCTATGAAGCCAGCATCACTCTAATACCAAAACCGGCAAAGACCTCACCAAAAAAGAAAATTACAGACCAATATCCCTGATGAACGTAGATGCAAAAATACTCAACAAAATATTAGCAAACCGAATTCAAAAATACATCAAGAGGATCATACACCATGATCAAGTGGGATTCATCCCAGGGATGCAAGGATGGTACAACATTCGAAAATCCATCAACATCATCCACCACATCAACAAAAAGAAGAACAAAAACCACATGATCATCTCCATAGATGCTGAAAAAGCATTTGACAAAATTCAGCATCCATTCCTGATTAAAACTCTCAACAAAATGGGTATAGACGGCAAGTACCTCAACATCATAAAGGCCATATATGACAAACCCACAGCTAACATCATACTTAACAGCGAGAAGCTAAAAGCTTTTCATCTAAGATCGGGAACAAGACAGGGATGCCCACTCTCTCCACTGTTATTCAACATAGTACTGGAGGTCCTAGCCACAGCAATCAGACAAAACAAAGACATACAAGGCATCCAGATTGGTAAAGAAGAAGTCAAATTGTCACTATTTGCAGATGACATGATACTGTACATAAAAAACCCTAAAGACTCCATTCCAAAACTACTAGAACTAATATCTGAATTCAGCAAAGTTGCAGGATACAAAATTAACACACAGAAATCTGTTGCTTTCCTATACACTAATGGTGAACTAACAGAAAGAGAAATCAGAAAAACAATTCCACTCACAATTGCATCAAAAAGAATAAAATACCTAGGAATAAACCTAACGAAGGAAGTGAAAGACCTGTACTCTGAAAACTACAAGACACTCCTAAGAGAAATTAAAGAGGACACTAACAAATGGAAATGCATCCCATGCTCTTGGCTAGGAAGAATAAATATTGTCAAAATGGCTATACTACCTAAAGCAATCTACAGATTCAATGCAATCCCTATCAAACTACCAACAGCTTTCTTCAATGAACTGAAACAAATAATTCTAAAATTCATATGGAACCACAAAAGACCCCGAATAGCCAAAGCAATCCTGAGAAGGAGGAATAAAACAGGGGGAATTACACTCCCTGACTTCAAGCTCTACTACAAAGCCACAGTAATCAAGACAATTTGGTATTGGCACAAAAACAGACCCACAGACCAGTGGAACAGAATAGAAAATCCAAACATTAACCCAAACATATACAGTCAATTAATATTTGATAAAAGTGCCTTGGATATACAATGGGAGATGACAGCCTCTTCAGCAGCTGGTGTTGGAAAAACTGGACAGCTACATGTAAGAGAATGAAACTGGACTACTGTCTAGCCCCATACACAAAGGTAAACTCAAGGTGGATCAAAGACCTGAATGTAAGTCATGAAACCATAAAACTCTTAGAAAAAAACATAGGCAAAAATCTCTTGGACATGAACATTAGCGACTTCTTCATGAACATACCTCCCGGGCAAGGGAAACAAAAGCAAAAATGAACAAGTGGGACTATATTAAGCTGAAAAGCTTCTGTATAGCAAAGGACACCATCAGTAGAACAAAAAGACATCCTATAGTATGGGAGAATATATTCATAAAGAACGTATCTGATAAAGGGTTGACATCCAAAATATATAAAGAATTCATGCACCCTAACAAACAGAAAGCAAATAATCCAATTAAGAAATGGGCAAAGGACATGAATAGACACTTCTCTAAAGAAGAAATTCAGATGGCCAACAGGCACGTGAAAAAATGCTCCACATCGCTAATCATCAGAGAAATGCAGATTAAAACAACAATGAGATATCACCTCACACCAGTGAGGATGGCCAACATCCAAAACACAAACAACAACAAATGTTGGCGAGGATGTGGAGAAAGGGGGACCCTCCTACACTGCTGGTGGGACTGCAAATTAGTTCAACCATTGTGGAAAACAGTATGGAGGTTCCTCAAAAAACTCAAAATAGAAATACCATTTGACCCAGGAATTCCACTCCTAGGAATTTACCCTAAGAATGCAGCAGCCCAATTTGAAAAGACAGATGCACCCCTATGTTTATTGCAGCACTATTTACAATAGCCAAGAAATGGAAGCAACCTAAGTGTCCATCAGTAGATGAATGGATAAAGAACAGGTGGTACATATACACAATGGAATATTATTCAGCCATAAGAAGAAAACAAATCCTACCATTTGCAACAACATGAATGGAGCTACAGGGTATTATGCTCAGTGAAATAAGCCATGCCGAAAAAGACAAGTATCAAATGATTTCACTCATATGTGGAGTATAAGAGGAAAGAAAAAATACTGAAGGAACAAAACAGCAGCAGACTCACAGAACCCAAGAACGGACTAAGAGTTACCAAAGGGAAAGGGACTGGGGAAAATGGGTGGGAAGGCAGGGATAAGAGGGAAAAAGGGGCATTACGATTAGCAGATGTAATGTTGGGAGGGCATGGGGAGGGCTGTACAACTCAGAGAAGACAAGTAGTGACTCTATAGCATCTCACTACACTGATGGACAGTGACTGTAATGGGGTTGGTGGGGGGGACTTGATGAAGGGGTAGTTCAATAACCATAATATTGCACATGTAATTGTAGATTAATAATAAAATAAATTATATTAAAAAAATAAATAAAAATAAATTTACTCATTAAAAAAAGATTGTATAGTACAGTTTATGAGGTAACTGCTGGGACTACTCTGCATTAACATTTTTTGGAATATAAAAAAATAAAAATAAAAAATAAATCCCTCCATTGTATGTTTCATTTTAGATACTATATTCTTCAGCTCTGAGTGGCTCTTTTTCAGGTTTTCTATCTCTTTAGTGAAGTCCTCCATAAGATCTTAAATACTTTTCTGTAAATCTGTGAGCATGCTTATAACTTTAATTTGAAATTTTTATCAAGAAGATTGGTGATCTGTTTCATTTAGCCCTCTTTCTGGGGTTGTCTTATTGTTTTGATTGGATCAAATTCCTCTGCCTGCTCATTTTGTCAGGGATTCTGTGTTTCTTCTTTTGTATTAGATGTCTCTTCTATGCTTTCTGGTCGAAAGAGCAATAGCTTTATGAATAAAAATGTGGTGTGGTGCCCAGAAGCTCAAGATTCTTTACTTTCTAGAACCTGGTTCCATTTTCCAGGAGCCCCAGCTATTGGCATGCCATGGGCAGGACCGCCTTTCTGCCTGGTTTCTGTAGTGGTCTAAGTCTGAGTGGGCAGTTTGCTTGAGCTGCTGCCTTTGTGATCAGCTCAGGAACCTCTGTTGAGTTCACTGGGGTGAGGCCCCCCTCTGCCTGGCTTGCAGCAATGGTGGGCTTCAGGGTTAATGGAGTGGCCAGACTGCATGCACAGCACTGGGTTTGGACACCCACAGGGAGGAGGGAGCTCTTGGGGCTGGCTTCTCCAAGCACCTCTCTGGTTGGGCTGAAATGGAGCCAAGGAGCTGGGAGAGTCTCCCTCCACTTGCTAGGCAGCAAAGTCTGCTGCTGCTGCTGGTTGGTTCCTGGCAGCACGAAGGGAGGTGACTTGGGGCTGCATTGGAGAGTTCCCAATCTGTTGGGCTGAGGAAGGGCTGGGGAGGTGTTTTCCACCTGCCCATTCTCCTGAGGAGAGAGTTCTGTCCAACCCTCATCACCTCTGGTATCCCTCCCACTGCTGGCAATTCTTTAAAAATGCCATCTCTGCTTTGGGTCTCAGGACCGGACGACCATACCTGCCCTCCACACTGACTGGAGTCTCAGCCTCCCACAATGTTCTGCCTACCCCTGATGTCCAGCCCTGATAATCACTAGAACCCAACGTAATGTGGGCTCATGCTCCCAGAGCAGATCTCAGGGCCAGGTATGCAGCACTCCTGGACTCCTACCCCTCCCCGTTCCATTCCTCTTTCTCTTACTTGTAGGCTGGTGTGGGGGTAGGGTTAGGGTCCCAGTCAATCTCAGCTTTGCCATCTCACCCTTCTGTGTGGTCCTCTCTTCTTCCTCGGGTGTAGGGGGTATGTTCTGTAGTTTTCAGGTGGTTTTCAGGTCTAGTTGCATTTGCTGTATTTTCCTCTGTTATGTGTTTTTGGGAGGAGGTTTCCATCTTGCCTTCCCATTTCACCATCTTTAATCCAATCTCAGCTTAAATGCATTCTTGCCACCAAGTTTTCATTTATAATGCTCTTCAGTCAGCTATGCACTTCCCTTCCTCTTTTGAAAACTCAGATCCTGTCTTTTCTGTGATTCTTTCACTAGCTACTCCACAGAGTTCTTATCCTCCTCAAAAGTTGTCATTTCTTTAAACTACATACTAGAAAGTTGAAAATTAATGTGATAAACATCCAAGTTAAAAGTTAGAAAAAAACCCAGCAAATCCAATTCAAATAGAATAGAAAAAATATTCAAAGAGATTAAAACAGTAAAATAAGAAACAAACATAGAGATTATCTCAGCCAAAAATTTGTTCTTTGAAAACTGATAACCCATGGCCTATTGTGACAATAAACATTAAAATTTAGGTTATATGGACAGCTTTCTAGAAAATATACAACTTATGAAAATTGGATAAAAAGAAAACCCCAAAGTTCCTGTTTCAGATGATGAGTAGAATTCCAAAAAATAACTTAACAATGATAATGATTAAAAAAAAAAAGAATTTGTAATTTAAAACTTTGCCACAAAGAGAACCCTAGACTGAGATGACTTTACCATCAAATTCTACCAAACATCTGTGGAAGAAATAATGTCAATCTCAAAACTCTTCCAGGGAATAGAAACGTAGCATAGTTTTATGAACTGGCATGACCTAGATACCAAAACTTGATAAATACATTTTAAGAAAGTAAAATTATAAACCAATCATACTTATTAATATAGACACAAATATTCTAAACAAAATATTTTCAAGTAAATACAGAACTACATAAAAATAACAGCATATCATAACTGACTTGGTTTTATCCCAAGAATGAAAAGTAAACCAATCACAGTAATTTATCACATTAACAGAAAAAAAAGGTTTTAAAAAAATATGATCATTTCCATAGATGCATAAAGTATTTCAACAGAGAGTCATGATTTTTTAAAAACTCTTAGCAATTAGAAATAAAAGCAAAAAACTTTAATCCGATAAATGATGTCTGCAGTAAACCTCAGCAAGCATTATACTTAATGGTAAACAGTTGAAAACTTCCTCTTTGAGATCAGGTAGAAAACAGTATTCTCATTAACACACTTCTATTTAACTTTTTACCCCAAGCTCTCTCCCCTCCACCTTCCAATCTCTTGCTGGTGCCTCCCAATGCCTGGGCCCAGTGAAATGCAGTCCAAGGAGGTCAGCTTCCCAAGGGGTACAGAAGAGTGGAGAGTGCATACGGCAGTGCAAATAGGAATTAGCATATGATCTTTGAGGCAGTGGTGGACACCCAAATAGAAATTCCCAACCCATCCTTAAAGATATGAGACCCAAACTCAAAGAGAACTCTTTTGCTCATTTTAATTGGGTTGTTTGCCCTCTTATTTTTAGTTTTAGGAGTTCTTTACATATTGTGGCTACAAGTCCTCTCTAAGATGTATGTTTCACAAGTATATTCTCCCCATTGGCTTGGCTCTTCATTTTCTTAACAGTGTATTTCAAAGATCAGAAGCTTTAAAATTTTAATGTAATACAATTTACTGACTTTTTCTTTTATGGCTATGTTTTTCATGTCCTATTGAAGAAGATTTTGCTTAACTCAGTGTCACAGTAATGTTCATGTTTTCTTATAGAAATTTTGTTTTGGCTTTTAAATTTAGAAATATGATAATTTTAAGTTGATTTTTATATATGGAAACACAATATCATACCATTTACTACTAGAGAACATACCATTTATTACTCAGAGAGCATCTTAGCACCAGTTCTCATGCCCAGTTCCCCACAGGGCAGCCCAACGAGGGCCTGATGTTACCCTGCACATGCAACAGAGTTAAAACCATAGGTGAGGGCCCCAAAAGTATGAGACTCAGAGCTTATAAAGGGGCTGATGGCAGTCGATTCATTCTCTTGTCCAGAGAATGAGAGAAATTTTACTCTGGAATGTAAACAAACCATCTGGGATCAAGGTGATGAGTTTCCTTTTGTTTTTCCCCCTTTCATCTCCTCTCTTTCGCCTAGGTGACCCAAGTAAGAAATTGCATAGCAGGCACAAGCAGCAAAAAACTCCAAAAGAAACACTGTCATACTGTCCAGAGGACCAGAACCTGAGAGCCAGAAAGCATGGAGGGAAACTTTTTTTCCTTGCTCTTTTCTTTTCCAGCTTTGCCCCAAGTTTAGTCCCAACCATGGGGCTGCACTACTGTGGTAGTGGTGGAGCAGGCGTCTAAAACCTCAAGAGATAATTTATCACTGTGAACAGAGGATTAGGGAATGACTGCAGAGGAAGCCCTGTCACTGTTTCCCCCAACTTTTCCTCACTGCTTGACCCCATGGGTGACCCCAGTCATGTATAACTACATGGCGATGCAGGTGGCTAAAATGCTAAGAGATACCTGTTTTTAGAGCCAGAAGACCAGGAAAAGAGGAATCTAAGGCCCAGAGAGTGTGAGGAAAATCTCAGAGAAGACACAGATAAAGGGATTCCTAATTCTTTGTATGAACTGACCCATTCCTGGCCTCATCCCTAATCTGCACATGCTTAGAACTGACCCAAAACAGTGCTGCAAAGGCTTTGAAAATTGAATTGACAAAGAAGGCAAAACAGAACTTGCAGTCTGAATATAGCTAAGCTGGCTGCCTGCTAAAATAAACAAATAAGAATTAATATTCTCTAGAGAATTTTAACTGGACCAAGACACTTAAAACATAATATTCAAAATGCTTAGAATACAATCCAAAGTTACTCAACATACAAAGAACCAGGAAACTGTGACTAATTTGTAAGTGAAAAGAAAATCAAGAGATGCCAACCCCAAGATGACCTAGATGTTGGAAATATCAAAGACTTTAAAGTGGCCATTATATCCATGTGTCTTGAAGGTAAACACTCCTTATATGAACAGACATACAGAAGTTCTTGTAAAATAATACAAACATCAGAAAAGACTTAAATGGACGTTTTGAGGTTGAAAAGTATATTGCCTAAAATTAAAAAGTCATTGGATGGAGACAGTGACAAAGGAAAGAATCGGTAAAACTGAAGAATTAGATTAAAGATAGATTTAATAGAAGTTATCCAATCTGAAACCAAAGAGGGGACAAAATGAGAACATTATCAAATAATTGGACATTTGTCCCACTGTAGGCCTAGAAGGACAGAAGGAATAAATTAATATGAAAATAATATTTAAAGAAATAATGGCCAAAGCTCCCCTGAATTTGATGAAAGACATAAATGTACATAATCAAGAAGCTCAGAGAACCCTAAGGAGGATAAATGCAAAGAAAATTATGCCAGACTCATTAAAATAAAAGTTCTGAACACCAAAGTAGTTTTCTTAAATCTTGACAGTAGCCAGAAAGAAAAATGGCATATCATACATAGGGGGACAACTATTTGAATGACGTAAGCCCTCTCATCAGAAACCATGGAGCCCACAGACAGTGGAATAACATTTTCAAGAGTTGAAAGAAAAGATGTGTCCACCGAGAATTCTATATTTGGTGAAAAGATCCTTCAAGAATGATAGTAAAATGAAGACAGTCTCACATGAGTGAAAAATAAAAGAATTCATCACCAGCACACCTGTTTTAAGAAAAATGCTAACAGTAGTTCCTCAGGCTGAAGGAAATTATACCAGAGAGACAGTTGGAACTTCAGGAATGAAGGAAGAACAACGGTAATGCTATCTGGGTAAATAAAATAGACTCTTTTTTAAAAACACGAAGGACTATTCAGAACAAAAAGTGTAACATTCTCTAGTGGGGTTTTCAATATATGTGGATGTAATACTTACAACAACTATAACAAAAGTTGGAGAATAAATGGATCTGTATGGTTTTAGGCTTGAAATAAAGGGCTGAGGAAGCACAGAAAATAAAGGACATAGGAGGATACAGAGATCTTTTGGTAATGTGTTCTCATATGATACCTGCATTCTTTCACAAAAATTCAACATTTTAAATGTGCTGATGTGAGGTAAGATTTATTTAAATTATTTGATAAAGAAATAACTGTTTCCTACATTGCTATGTTTTATTTCTCTCTTATTTAACAACTTCTTTGAAATGATGCACAACAAACATATCAGAATGGGGCAATAGAAAAAACAAGGAAAGATGAAAGTCATTTGTAGTAGCATGCGCTACCAGAAGAGAAATTTGCTTTCCTGTATCCATAATCTAGGTTAAAACTACTAAATATCTACACACGTATGAAAATGAAACAACAACCCAGATAAGTAACAGGTATAAAACTCTCTTTCTGCAGTTAGTTCTCACAAAAGGGAAGATGCTAGGAAATTGTAATTAATCCCAGACAACTGCCTTTAATTCTTCAGTTTAGCATTTGTGGAAACAGCTTAGAAAATGTTACTGTAAAATATAATACCAGCGATCTTCAAACTTTTCCTCAAAAACCACCAAAGAGAATTTGCAAAACCAGGTGCTCCCTCACACATTTTTAGTTGACATCTGAAACTTTTCATCACAAATTTAAAGAGTGGCAAAGTGTATCAGTGCATCACCAACACTGAGATTTTCAAATAAAACCATTACATTTTTTTCAATGTCCAATGGAAAAATAATTTCATATCCATCATTTAAAAAATATATAAATAAGACCTTCTTTACAAGTGGGAAAGTTTGTGTCATTTATCTCCTTGAAGTTACATTCTACTCACCTCATGAAATTTTACCTTGTCCTAGTATGTTTTCATGCTTGAAAGACTTCTTGATAGTCTATCATGTGTCTGCAATAAAATATTTATAAGTTGAGTTTTAGTATTTTTGAACTTTTGTGACCAAAAAACTCTATGTGTTAAAATTATTTTTCCTTTTGGGTTATCATTACAATTTTTTGTACACAAATGATCAAAACAACTTAAATATATCATGAATTTTGATGAATGCTTATAAACAAAAAAAATGTAACACATCTCTTGACAGATGAAGTTTTTCCCATTTGCTTTATGTGTTCAAGTATGACTATTATCTATTGCTTGAATGAGAAAGCAACAATTCTGTTTCATTTATATGTATGTAAGCACTGGGAAACTTTGTTCATTATTAAGTAGATGGGAATAGGAAAATATATTTACCTATGTTCCTACAGCAATATCGCCAAATTCTTTGAACTCATGCAAAGTTACGTGCCAAAAATTACATAGAAATCTTATTAAATAATTTGTAATGATCTGTCAGCTGATACCTTAACTAGTTCCTCCTTCAGTTTTTCTGAAAACAAAGAATTGTTTTCAACCTGACTTTTAAAAGAACACTTACTGTCTGATGCTTAAGTTTCCATTACAGTTGCAAAAATAAAGTGTGCTTGGACTTGCTGTCTGGTCGGAGTAGGTTATTTATTATATTTACTTTTTACTATGACCTCTTTAAGTCAAGTTAATGGAGTTTCATTTTTTAACATGTTTAATACTTTCTGCCTCTTATTAACTAACAAAAAATAAAATTATGTGCCAGCTGCTAGACTGAACAATTTTTAACACTATATATTTTTATTCTTCATTAAATACGAAGTAGCCAAGATTGAATGCGGAAACATAGGAGAAAAAAAAGTGGTAATACAGGGAAAAACAGAATTTTTGCAGCTTAAAAAAAAACACGTGAACAGTGATAAGGCTGTTTTACCCCAGAAAAGAATCTAAAATTTGAGGTTTTTCTTTTCCTCATCCCACTTTTTTCTGTGTGCTTTGTCTACTTTAAGCCTAAGCCTTGAAGTCTCTAGGGGCAGTGCTTGACTCTGGAGCATTCATCCTCCACCACATGGCACACGCATAACTACTGCTTCAGAAGTCTGGGAGGGCCGGAATGCAACTCTGTAGCCTTTTCCAACAAAATACACTTAGCGAACCCTGCAGGACCTTCCAGTTAAGCCACTCGGCTTTCTCTCTGGAACTCACCATCTCTAATACTCCGCACACCAGGAGGCGCTACCCTCACTGCGAAAGCGCCAGGTGTGACCTCTAAGGCGTCCAAAAGAGGGCGCTAGTAGTTCCGGGTGTTTCACTACGGCTCCCCTCTAGCCCCAAGCTTCCTTTTTTCTACTGCTCTCCGCCTTAGCCTCGCGAGGGAGCTTGGAGCCGGGCTGGGGACGGGCCTTCCGGGAAAGGGACGAGCGGGAGAGGAAGGTCAAAGCTAGGTAAGGCTGTCTGTGGATTTGGGGGGGCCCTAGTGCGATAAGAGCAATGGCTGTAAAGGTCCTGCGGCGGTCTCCAAACTTGCAGAGTCGCCAAGAATAGGATGTGCCGTTTTCGTTGTTAACCAGTTCGGAGGCGTCACAGGTGTCATTCAAACAACTTGGCCTTTTCCTGCGTCAGCTAGGGAATTTACCAAACGACGGACGCTAACGCAGTTATTTCTCAGGCGCAGTTACTCTTTTCCTGACTAGGTAGCATTCAAGGCCCAGTTTCTCTGCTTCTCATACGGCCTTGTGCACCTTAGGTTTCGGTGGGAGATGCAGATTAATCTTGTTACCAGTTTAAGAAAAATATTCGCAAAACGCCTAACGTCGGTTAACGGGACACTTCCACTACAGGCGGGCGTAATCGAGTCAGTTGGAGGGGTTGGAGGTGTTCTTGCTGAACTGAATAAAGCTGACCTGTTTGGAGCTGGTTCTGCGACCCAATGAAATAATCGGTACTGGGCTTTAAAAATAGTAAAGCATTGTGTTTAGATCGTTTTTCTCTGAAGCACGTTTGCACAGTGTTGAATTCCTTGGAGCTTGATGATTTTAGCTCAGGCACTGTGCCATACGTTTGCATGTCAGCCCCCTCCGTGGTTTAACCGGCTTCTGCAGATGACGAAACGGAGGCAAAGACTCCGTGCTACTTACAAACGCTGTATGACAGTTTAAGGCTAGAGGCAAGCTTGCAACCAGCTCTTCTACTCCAAAGCTGGTGCTCTCCGCCATGCAGTGGTTTTTGAGAACAGGACAAAGTCCACTCCCCAGCAGAATTTACATACACATAAACGCATGTTTCAACATAATTTTTTAAAAGTAACCGGGGATTCACCACATTTAGGGATATCCAAGTTAAGAACCCGTGCAAAAACAAAAACAGGCAAACGTAGTCCAACGCCAATCATTGAAATAAACCCCACCTTTTAAAAGCATCAGAGCTATCAGAAAAATCAAAGAAACTTGCCTTTTTATGTCAAAGTAAAAATAGGGCAATTTCTCTGTGTGGGCTTAACATGTTTTGCTCCAGCACATTTGGATAATTTATTTTTGCGTAGCATTTTCAACTCCAGTTAATTTTTCTTCATGATAGTGTTTCCTTTAGTTCACATTTAAGGAAAAGTGATATTTTTAAGTGACCATTTTGTACTTAGAATGGCTTCAAGTGAATAAAAATCTAATTGACACGGAAGTTATTTGCTTTTTATTTTAATGTCTTTAACATGTCATTTTTTTTTAAAGATAAAATTGAAAGATTCCATAAGGCATACCAGGAGGTCCTGAAAAATCCTAAGGCTTCCCAATTAAAAGAAGTTTTTTTACGCTAGTAAAAAAGTGGCAATTTGCCAGTCTTAGATCAATATGAACAGCAGAATTTTTAGCTATTTTAGCCTATGTAAAAAAGAAAAGTATACCATGCTCCTAGGCCATTCTTCACTAGAGACATACAGGCTGGCTCTGTGAAAGGAGACTACAGAGCGGTAATTGATCATTCGTGCTATTTTCAGTTTGCTTCTATTTAGCAAGTAGTTCTTTGTTTCTAGTATAACAGATTCAGGTTTGAAGAGGCTTATTCCCTTTCTCCATCATAAAAGTTTTAGGGTTTGGATTTTGGGGTATAACCATGATCCAGTGGATTCTAGTGAAATCTTACTACTTAGGATTTATGTGTCCCAGTAATTTGCTACATAACAAAGTGGACATGGAGAAAACCTAGCATCCTGTGATGGTTTCAGTGGCCACAAATTGACAGTGGCCTAATGAGCCCCTTTCTCCTTCACAGCTGTCAGATTACCAAGCTGCTGGTCCCCTCCCTGTGTTTCTCTGACTGTCAGTTTTTGTGAGGATGTCATTTCAGGGAAGTATAGCTTTAACTGCATGGAGTTTCTCTCTTTTTTTTTTTTTTTTTTCATTGAATGAGGACAAGGAATAAACAAATGTGTCTGTATAGACCATATGAGCATCAAATTTACAAACAAATTTGGGTTTTTGTTTTTTTTAAGTTATATTTACTCAGTGCTACTGTCTTATTTCTCACAATAGCCCTGCAAGTTTTGTTTTCTGAAAGAAAAGTTAGATTCAGAGACTAGGTAACTGTTCAAAATAACCCAGCTAATAAATGGCAGACCCAGTACTCAAATCTAGGCCTCAGAACTCCATGCTGCCTCTGCATTTAAAAATAGAGTGCTTTGGAATTAACATATTTTCCTGAAAACACTGTAACAAAGTGACCATTCCCAGACTACCTGACAAATTGACTATGGAAATACCGTGCACTTAAAACATAAATCCATTCTGATGCCATAATGGTAATTAAGCAAAATGAAGCAAAGATGATTGAGAAGTAATTTGGGGTTTTTTTTAATCTAATGTTTGGAAAAGGATAACCTTAAAGGTGGAAGGAAGAGAATAGGTAAAGCATGCAAAGAAACTTTGTATCTTCTTAAGGCAACTTCTGGACATTTGCAAGGTCTATAGAGGTTTGTAGCATTAATTTGTTACTGTTTTCTATTTATACATTAAACTGTTACTGCTTTTTTTTCTCATTGATGAAAATATAACCCTAGCCCTAACAAGTCCAACCCATCCCCATTCACATAATAGAGCCAGTTTGGGTGAGAACTGAATTTGAGAACTGAGTGCTGAAAGAGAAGGAGAGGGCAAGGCTTGCACATGTTCCTCAGGCTGAGACCGAAGGAAAGAGACCTTTGATAGGAGGGTTCCCCCTGGCTGGCCTTCAGGTGGCATTGTTGGCTCAAGATTCTTGTTTGGTGATCAAAATGATTCACTGCAATTAGTTTGAGATCAGCCTCTGTTCTTTGGATCTTGAAATGGACATGAAAAATTCCTTAAAGGGTAGGTTGTTTGCATTGGTTGATTTGTTACTTGCAAGAGTTATTTTGGAATTTACTTGGCACCATTTCTTTTTAGAAGACCTTCTTTTGGTATATTTCTCCCATTGGTTTTTCAAGATAGGTTTCTGCTTTTTGTTTCTGTGTGTAGATAAACTCTTTCATTCCCACTGAACTATCCTCCAGGATAGTCTCTTAGTCAGTAAAAGATTCTTATCTCTCATCTCACTACAAAAATTTCACATATATTAGCATATTGTGCCAACAGTAACACCTAGTCTGATCTGGAATGGGATAAAATAGTCCACCAGCAATGTCCTTATTTTTTATGTATCATTTATATAACTTTTGATATATAGTTTTCAACATTGTATGTCTCTGAATAAGTTATTTTCAGCTAATAAGAACTTAACTAGTTTGCATTAAAAAAAGACAGGTAACATCAAAATTCGTAAGTGCCTTCTATTCAGGAATAAAGTGAATCTTTGGAGCTGTTGAGTTTATTTCTGTAAGACTACTGTCTCTGTTTTTCCCAAATGGCTCTGTCTCTAGGCAGAATTCAGTACAGCAACCTAGAGGGTAAATGACCTCATAAATCATTAGCAGTTCTCAGAGCCATCTGGAGCCCTTGAGGAGAATAGTGTTCAAAGGGCTGATAATAAAGACAACAGCGTAATTATTCCTCTGCCACGATTAAACCTTCAGATGGCAAGCAGTCAGCATATTTACCCCACAGATTGCTGAGGTGCGTGTTTTCTGAAGGTATAATAATAATGCTGTGGTAGGGTAACTTGTTTCTCTGTCTTCATCTAGCCTACAAATATACAAATAGGTAAATAGACTATTAGTAAATAACCTATTGAATCACAAAATAGTTGATTGTGAAAAGGACAGCAAGGAGTAATATATGTTCACAGTATGTGAATACCGAAGGTAAAAATGGCTAATGTAAGGCATACAAAGGAAATAGTCCTTGGGACTCAGCTCCAAATCTTGGCCTGCCAACATGATTGATTCATGCGTGAACTTGTGTTTTTATGTCCTAAAGTATATATTAGATAATCTTAGGATTTCTTACACTAAATCTGTTTATCTTTCTTCTCATTTTCTATAGGGACTCTTGCTCCTTGCTACTCAAGAATGTCTTCGCTTTCAGAATATGCCCTGCGTATGACTCGTCTGAGTGCCCGGCTCTTTGGGGAAGTTGCCATGCCTACTGATTCCAAATCCATGAAAGTGGTGAAACTGTTCAGTGAGCAGCCTTTGGCCAAGAGGAAGGAGACGTATGACTGGTATCCAAATCACAACACTTACTTTGCACTCATGGGGACACTACGTTTTTTTGGCCTCTATAGGTAATAAAAGACAAAGAGTAACCTGTAAGATACTTTGTTAGTAGATTAGAAAAAGAAAGTTAGCCTTTCTATCCTTACAGTTTTGTGGTTCTTACAGTTAGTGCCAGGTGGTTCAAAAGGCACAGTTTTTTGGGGGAAAGGCTTTCAAAACAGCCATAAAGGACACACCAAAACAAACAAAAAAAAAACATGCGCTTATTGGGAGACATATTTTAATTATGTCTAAAATGTGACTAACATTGACAATACTGAGCTATAGAGAGATGTTTAATATTCACTAATCTAAGAGCACTCTAAGGGGATGCAGAGGAAGACAGGTCCAGATGCTGAGGAAGAAAACCTCAGCCAACCACGTTTCAAGAGCAGCAGGTTTTTACTGATCAGAGCCCCCTGCCCTGTAGCAGATCCACTTCCTGGCTAGTATACAGGAGCCTCCTTTCTTTCCTGGTGACAGTTTCATCAGAGTTCTTATTTCCTTCTCCCCTCTTCCTGGCATTTTTAGTTTGAACCGTTTTTGATGTATTAATTTGCTCTATATAAGCTATAGTTGGCCTTTAAGAGTAGATTACAAAGGTTCTTTCCACCATACAGCGTATGTCTGTGTGTGTGTGTGTGTGTGTGTGTGTGTGTGTGTGAAGTGGGTGCTTAGGACTATATATTGCTCTAGAAAGAAAAAAGATCAAATAACTGATCATTTTATTTTTAAAATATCTAATTAAACTAACACATGCTCTTTATAAAAGAATTAAAACTGCATAATTGTGTAAAATACCTTCTTATCTTTTTTTTTTAATTTAAAATTATTTGTTTTAATTGGACTTGCCTTAGGGCAACAATACAAAAATTAATTTGGGACTGTTCACTCTAATATAAGTAATAGTTCATTCCAGATAGCTAAAGATGGGTACATTCATCTATCCAACAGATATATTTTTAAGTACTTTCCATGAGCAGGCACTTAATACGGACAGTAGGGGAACAGTAGTGAACAAAACAGGATAGATTGTCTTGGTTAGTAAATTATTTGAAATTATAATCCATGACATATTTTGAATTTCTGGAATTGCTTTGGGGCTATCTTCCATGCCATTAGTCTGGGCTCAAAAAAATTTTTTTAATTTTATTATGACCCAAAATAAAATATCACTGGAAGGCAGATCTCTCACCCATAACAAAAATCACATACAGCTATTTTAATTCGCCTGTTTGCTGCCACTCTCCATTTCATTGAAAGATAAAGCTTTGACTATCTTTGGGGTCAGGGAAAAAGTACTTGGCATTTAGTCATTAGTAGGAAAGCACAGTTATTTTCATGTATTTAATCATTAGTTATGGTAAATAGTGCTTCTAATACATGGCCTCCTTGGCATCAGGCAGGATGAAACTAGACAATCTCCAATAAAGAAATCCCACTACAAATTGAGGAGGGAAGCCCAGGCTCTCAATAACAGTGACTCGTCCAGTCAAGCTGGTTCCGGTTCCCAGTTGGCAGCATCACAGAGACAAAGACCCCTGCCTCTGGAGCTTGGTTTTGGCTGGGGGTCGATGGGAATGGGAGAAGAAGAGAAGAATAAGGAAGAATTTACTTATATTAAATAAGTAAAGTATGTGGTGCGTTACAAAGTTGAACATGCTGTGAGAAAAAAAACAGTAGAGCCGGCCGAGCAGGATCAAGAGTGCTGACGTGACTCGGCCGGCAGGAGAGGACAGGCCACAGCAGGACAGGACAGTCAGGGCGAGCCTCACTGAGAAGATGAGGGTTAAGCAGAGACTGGACGTGGTGAGTGAGCCAAGTGGGACCTGGGGAAGAGCTTTCAGGGCAGAAGCCACGGGCAGAGCAAAGCCTTGAGGTGGGAGTGCCGCCAGCTGCTCCAGTAGAGGCCCGGGGCTCCGCGGAGGCCATAGGGCTATAGGGCCACAGCAGGTCAGGAAGCGTTCTGAGGCCACTCCTTTGTTCTGTGCGGAATGGCGAGCCATTTGCCATGTTGCGAACAGAGGAGTGACATAATCTGACTTAGTTTTTGAAGGACTCTTCTGGCCTGTCTGTTGAGAACAGACTATTTGGGGGTAATCATAGCTAATCCCAAAGAGATCTATTGTATCCATCATGTTTATGGAATGAAAACAGTGTACCCCATAAAGCCAATCTATTTTAAAACTGCCTAAAGAGTTAAAAATTGGACCCAGCAAACCTCTCTCTTATGTTTAATTCATATGCCATTGTTATCTACACTTTACAGACCAGGACACTAAATAAAGCACAGAAAAGGGAGGTCACTTATCTAAGGTCACACAGCTATTAAATGATGGACTGTGATTTGAACCAAGTTCATATGGATTCCAGTGCTTACATATTTAAATGCTATACTGTTTTAGATATTTGGTCTTAGAATACAGACATTTTTATACAGTATAGTCAGTCTTCAACTTACACCCCATCCACATGTACATACTGTCCTGGCTACTTGATCCCTAGAGCACCTGTCTGTTGACTTGGCTTCCTTTTGGCAGAGCCCTTCCCTAAGCAGTGTTTTTATATGAGTTATCCCATTGTCATTTAGGCAGCTTCCTCCAGACCTCTTCCCTTGAAGTAGGTACTAATTCCTGGGGCTCTGGGCATCTCTGTGTAGCTACTGAAGCTTATGCCCACTTTCTGCCCCTCTCAGTGTTTACTCTGAGTGTTACAGGGAAATTTGGGGTAATTATTAGTATTGTATCCTAGTTACATAGGTTTCTACGGGCTGGCCTGGGAATTTAACTAGTTTGTGGGATTGTTTCTGTGAGGGGAAACTGTAACTTAGCAGTGAACTTGGGAACACAACCATCTGTATGCTGGGGACTCCCTGTCCTTTCTGTTCACCAGGTTGAGCACATGCCCTGTAGAAGTCAAAGACTGAGAACCAGATGACCTAAGGAGACAGTGCTAGACTAGTGTGCTTTTCCAGTCAGGCAGAAGTACTTGCTAATTCTTTTTTTCTTTATTCACTTAGAGATGAGCATCAGGACTTTAAGGATGAGCAGGTGCGTCTAAAGAAGCTTCGTGGAAAGGGGAAACCAAGGAAAGGAGAAGGGAAAAGAGCAACAAAAAAGAAATAGTGTTGGTCCAGTAGGAGAAACAGTGTCTCCCTCAGCAACTGACAGAAGAAAGTGTATTTATCTTTCCACATGCTGGAGGAGTGTAAGCTTTCTAAATTGAAGATTCTTTGGAGGAGCATGCATCTCCATGGTGAAGTCTAATCCAGTTGAATTATGACTGGTTTCTTGGACACATTCTAATTCTGAAAAATTATTTTGGCCCTGGTTTTGTAATGCAAGGTTTACCTCATTCTCTAAAGAAATGAATGCATAAATTATTGTTGAATGAGTTGTTTGGGGAGGAAATGGGATTGGGGAGTGGAGGGAAAGCCCATTACATGAGCGCCCCGCAGTCTCCTCCTCCTGTCTTGCTTCTCCGCTTAACCTGCCCTAAACTCCTTCATGTCTGGACATTCATTCACTGTTTCCACCACCACACTCACAAACTCCACATGTTTCTCCACTGACTCCATTGAGAGTATCTACTATGACAGATTTGTGGGTTGTACCTAGTAAGACAGTATGGAGTATCTGCTGTATACGAGGTACTGGGGCCTTGGTAAGATGGTGGTTAGCAAGTGAAACAGTCCCTCCTCATAGAACTTTCAATCTCGTGGGAAAGACATATTACATAATTACATAAATACAATTGCTGCAATTGAAAAATCTCGACTTCTGTGAGAGTGTGGATGGATCGTGAATTGATACTGAGAGATAGCAAGAGGCCCAAATCTTTAGAGAATTTAAAGAAGGCCTTCCTAATGAGGTGCTTTAGACTAAACTCTGAAGAATACATAAGGGAAGGAAAATGACGGGAAGTGTTTGAGGCATAGAGAACATCACTTGCAAAGGCAACAAGTAATTGTCCTGTTGAGAGAGTTGAGTCAACACCCCTGACCAGTACTGGTTGGTTGTAAGGAAGTACAGGCTACACCATGAAGGGGTTTGCAAGTTCTGTGAAAACGTTTCAACCTAATCAACTTACCCTGAGGTCAGAGTGTAAAGTGTTACTTCTCTGAGAGAAGACTGTTGTATGTACTTGCATAGCTAACCGCTAATATTGTATTGTAGCAATGAGTTTCCAATGAAGTTGTAAGGGCCTCTCTGATTTTTTTCCCCCAAGTTGTTACAGTGAACTCCAGCAATGTCTAGTAAAATTTTTTAAGTATTTTCTTTTTTCTTTCTTCACTGGTGTAAAAAACATGAAATTTACCCTCCTAACCATTTAAAGAGTACAGTAATGTTAACTATATGTACATTGTCCTGCTAAGGTATTTTTAACTCCTTTTCTACCTCTTGGGAAAAGTAAGCAAAGTGCACAGGTGGGAGGCTGTATAGCAGTTATCCAGCTATGATTTTCTTTGCCTGCAGCATCAGAAGTATTGGCACTAATTGCCCTGTAATTCCAGAACTAGTAAAAATGTCACTACTTATGTTTTGATAAATGATACTTTTAAAGGTATGTGATCCAGATGGTATGACTATATTAAGGTGTTAAAAGTAAAAACTACCTAAGATTGGGTAATTTGCGTCTGACAGGTGAATTCCAGCAGGAGGCCAAGAGACTGCATTCATTTAGAATTCTGAGCACTTGCTATGTGCCAGCCACACGCTCATTTTATAGAACACAAATAGACTTAGTCCCTGAGGTAATGTGATTGGGCATGTGTATTGTGAAGTATTGGCAGGATCTCAGGGATTTACTCAGAAGAGAGCAGACACTTAATTCTTGGCCAGAGCAGCTGAGTCTGGTAGGTGAATGAGTACCCCAGGATGTTGGGCTGAGAAACAGATGCTCAGCTTGAACTCAGTGTAGAACATCACAGTGGATGTTCTGAATTAGGCCATTTCCAACTTTTGGAGAAGGCCTGAATGTAAGAAGAACTGCATTAGATACCAACAGCTGACCTAAGTCAGAAAAGAAGTAAAGAATCTGTGTGTTGGTTTGATGGCTCCTGAGCCTGCAAGAAGCCTTAGCAGTGAGTAATAGGGAAGTCTGTAGACAATTCAGTAGTGGATTAGTGTGCCACTGCTGCACCCTGAAAATCAGAAACTAAAGCTAAAATTTCTGTATAAGCTGTACCCTGAAACTCACTTGATACAGTAAACACTATGTGATTTAAAACAGCCTGTGCTGAACTGTGGTGGACCAGATGGAAAGTAGAGAATAAGAGGGAAGAGCTGGTTCTTGGTGCCATGAAAGCAACACATTTCAGGACACCAGTGATCAAAGGGTAAGACAAGAACTGAGAGCAATCAGGAGAAAGAACCTTTAACTGCAGGTTTAGGCTGGCCAGGTTGTTTAATTGGATTTCTCTGATCAAGACCAAAACTGTTTTCCCTCTGGTGTTTTGTGTGTATGGCAGATTTTGCCCTTGATTTCAATATGGCATAGTGAAAAACTGGGTTATGGATTCATAACCTAGTTCTGTTTACTGGCTTTGTGACCTTAAGTCACATCTCTGAACTCTTTCTGCCTCTCTAAAATCAGTAATGCTTCAACGGATTAATGAAATACTAAGATTTGGGAAAAGGACTATGTAAATTGTAAAAGGTGAATCAAATGTTTTTACATGCAGTTGTGTGACTAGTAAGAATTGCTACATTTTACTAACAGATTTTTCCAAGGTAGTGTTGACAAATATTTTCTAAAAATATAAAATTCTCTTCATTTACAAGCAGCAGAATAGGTTCAGGAGGAAATAGGTAGGAGATGCATTTTATTATTTATGTAATCATGTGTTGTAGAAACTCATTTTTTTAAAAAGCATCTCGTGTGTTTGTGTGTGTGTGTATCTGTCTATATGAGTATATAAATATAATGTTATTTGTAAAGCAACTTCCATGAGAGAGTAAGTTAAAATAAAAAATTCTATCTTCTTTACCCTTTCCCTCTTTCCTTACACATTTCCCTCAAAGCCTCCAAGTGCCTCATTTTAGAGATTTAGAGGCAGGAGCAAATTTCATGAGCAATGGATAGAGGGAAACACCTTTTAACCTGCCAACTCTTTCTTTGTGGTCCTTTTCTTAAGTATTCATTTATAAATTCAAAAGAAAGCATTTCTTTAAAATAAAATACTGAGATTAAATCAGTAAAACAAACAGTAATATACTCAAGAAGACTTAGTTAAAAACAGAAGAACAGTAAAACTCTGGATATTGAGATAAGTGGAAAACCAGTAACCATTTATATTGAACTTAAAACCAAAAAGATGTTTAGTTGACAAAGGCAGCAAAATAGGAATCGTGAAACTACTGTGAGGACTGGCAAGGAAGTCCCCAGATGCAGTGTTCTGACCTAATTGGAGATCTGGCAATACTGTAAGTTGATATTAAAGTAGGAACTAGAACAAACCAACATCAGCTGTAATACCTTTTTCATTCTGCTTAAGGAAATGTGTTTCCTGAGACAGTGAATAGATTCATTTTGGGGGAGCTTTCTGTATCTACTGCAGAAAACGTAAGCTCCTCCTTACTGACAATCTAAATTGGTGCTTGGTACAGAATACCTTCCCAAAAGAGCCACTAACAGCTAATTGACCCATTGAGTCTCAAATGAAAACAGCATTCTAAATAGAAACTGAAAATCTTGGAAGCGACACCAGTTGAATCCAAAAGTTTGAAGATACCCAGTTTGAGAACTGACCAGTGCGTTAAGCACCAAACAAGTGCTTAATAAGGAATTTAGAAGAGATCAATGTAATTTGAAACATCAGGAATGAGTTTCCCAGAAGTGAAAGCAGTGAGTCCAAGTAATGTCAACATTTTGGAGCACTTAACCACAGGCTGGGAATTGTGCTTTGTAGTCCTTACCTCTTGTAACCCTTGTATGATAAGTATTCCCATTTTACAGGAGAGGAAACTCAGGCCTAGATGTTTTGCCCAAGATCTCACAGCTCTAATTATCTAGGCTGAGGTTTAAATCCAAGACACCTGATTTCAAGCCTGTACCGCTAATCACCACACTGTTACAGATAGAATCCCCACAAAGACAAAAGGTTACAGCAGACAGCACGTCAAAGGCCCAGAAACAACCATAAGAGCTCTGGCCGGCAAGAGCTATAATGATGAGCATGGCCTGGCAACCTCAGAGCCATACCCTGAATGAACCAATGGGCCCTCAGGTTGCTGGTGTCCTTTTTATAGCCTGAGGAGGTAGCACTGATAGAGCTCTCAGTCTGAGGATCACTATATCAAATGCCGTTTGTCCAGTGACTTTCCATAGCACTATACTTATATCACTTAACTCCTACAACAACCCTATGAGGTAAGTACGATTTTTCCCATTTTATACATTGAGTTTAGAGCTGTGGTTCTCAAGTCTGGCTTGTCTCAGGATCTTGCTGAAACAGAAAACTCCACATGAAGACCCAGATCAGGGGGAACCCTAGGATAGCACTGTGTGCCTGGCCTGGGTTTCAGTCGGCTCGGTTTCACAGGAGCAGGGTTGGTGACGGGTGCTCTCTGTGAGCCCTCACTGCAGCTGGAGCCCCTGAGGTCAGGGGCAGTTGTAACGAACCCTGCCATCAGGAACTGAGGAGACAGGAGAATATTCTTCTCAAGAGGAGACTAGCATGCCGGTCTATCACATGTGATTCTTTAAGCAGTAAGGCCTCTCGTTTACTGTTTCTGGGATTTTGTGACGACAAAGTGAAAAATGAGTATGATCCCATGGGTCATGGACGTGACAGACATACTTGTATGGTTTGAAGACAAGGGTAGGAAGAAAAAGATTATAAATCACGGGAGAGACCACTGTCAGGAAACAAAAGCTTTTTGGTTTTGTCTTTCCGGGTTAAGTGCACTGTACTTACTCTGGTAGCAAATAGAGGAACTGCTGGCTGCCAGGCCTGAGCAGGAGCAGGAGCTCTGACTGGAGTGACTTCTGGGCCCCATGATCAGTAGGTGGTACTGACCCAGAGTGGAGCCAGGCAGTGACCGGCCCCACCAGGGCAACTGGCCTGTTAGGTGGTGTGTCCTGAAGAGCAGGCATGGGCTGGGTTGCTCTGGGTCTCCAGCCACAACTTGATGGGTCGGCCAGGGAACAGGGAGCGGGGGCAGAGCACGGGGAGAGCCAGGGCCGCAGTCAGAGGGCAGATCCCACAAACAGATGCAGGCAGCTGGGCGAAGGGAGCCCCAAGTGAATGAGGGGTTCTGCAGCTGAGAGGGCAGGTGGCCCTTGATGCTCTCGCTCACTGCACTTGCCCCATCCACAGGTGGTCAAATTCTTGGTGGAGAGGTTAGGTGGAGCTGCAAAATAAAGTTAAGGTGCAAAGTCAGCACCACACAAAAATCAAAAAGTGGATATAACATTAGGATCTAAGTAAAGGGAAAGTAAAGATTAACTCATGTAAATATGATTTATAGTCCACCTTTTTATTATATGATACCTAAATTGATTATATACCACCTAAATACATCAAGCATGTAAAAATTAGGGTTTTTCTTTCCTGTATTTATTTTCTTTCCTTTGGAACTCTTCACTGTCTTTAACCTTTCACTTAGTTCTTGGTGGGACATCAGTGGAAGTGACTTTCTTTCCCAGTGCCACAGGACTGCCACTTGTCAGCCAGTGTGACTCCATTAAGACAGTAACACTCAAGAGGATGGGCTCAGCCCACCCACAGAATCATTACTAGATGTTTCTCTGAGTCAGCAGGCTGGGTGCAGCCCAGGCACCTGCATTTCCAAGTACTTCCACGTGACTTATGTGCACTCTTAAGGCTTGGGAATCACTGCTTTCGGAATTCTGGTGGAACTCTTGAAAACTGAAAGCAATAAACCCTGGTTCCAAGGCACGTACTTACTGAGTCACAAGATGCAGGCATCCAGATGACCTTATGCTTGCAAATGTATCAGAGATGTCTCAAATCCACCCTGAATTGTGATGTCCTCATCTCCAGTCTCCTTCTGCCTCTGATTTTATAATGTCTCCAGCAAGCTCACAAGTCTGTTTTTATTCTTTTATTTCCCAAGTCTTTTATTCTTAGTGAGTAGTTGGCATTACTTACTGCTTGTCACTAATATGATCTAGTGTGATCTTGTCTCTGCTGTGGCCTATGTGGGGGCATGTTCAAGGATACAAAGGCAGTGATATCCCAGTCTTTGAGTGCTAAATTCCAGCCACGTGGTCTGCCGCAGACCACCTGTGCAGGTTATAAACGTCACAGGAAGGCATGACCAGAATTATTGTTCTTGTGAAAAATAATCATTTAATCTTTCCTTCTCCTTTGCTAGTCTTATGAAGTCTCCCACTGCATTTCACAATCAGCTTAAGTAGCAGGGAAGATGAAAGTGAAGAAAAGCTCAGTGATCTCATTTGGAGATCATAGCCTCTTTGTGGCACAACAGGTAGGCCCTCCAGGACTCTCTTTGCCACTTTGCCAAACCACTCACCCAAACCACTCACTGGCACCACTCCCCCAGGAGGGCAGGGTGGCTGTGTGATACATGGAATATAGGAATGAAGGGAATTAGTCCAGATCATCTACTCAACTCTGACCACCCAAATCATAGTTTATTGCCAAATGTTCTGCAAAGAATAAGTATTACTTGTAAGATTCAAAAAGAAAAGGTTATTTTTTAGAAAAAAACATTGTTTTGAATTCAAAATAGCATACCAACTGATTATAGCTATTTTCTGACTAACAATGAAACACCTAAGAAAGCATCACACAACTCAAAATGGTAAATTTGGTTATGGCTTTCTAATTGTTCTTATTCTGCAGGAGTGCCAGTCAGTTGAAAACCTGTTCAAATCCCTTGTGCCCTGCTTTCTTTTCCACCTCCCACCACAGACCCTCAGACTCAGGACTTCACCATCGCCCTGCTGCCTTGGTCCGCAGAAACTGCCCAGGTCTGCTTGAGCCTTTCCCTTCCTTTTCCTGAAGTGCTTGCTCCCTAGTCACCCAGCAGGTGACCTCCAGGATGAGTCACCCTCATATACACCTCTGGCTGGTTTAGGAACAATGCAGGATTTGTTTCTGAAATGCCAGAGTCTCAAAAAGAGAGGCTTCTAATACTTTTTATTAATTTGTTCACACCAAAAGACAAATGTGTGCTCTCCATATCGCTCTTAGGTGGCACCAACCGTCAGGCCAGCTGAAGTAGACAACAGTTTACAGTGTTACAGCATTTTACTCGAAGTGTGGTGCCCGGATGCTTGTTAGAAATGCAGAATTGCAGGCCCACACCAGACCCGAATCAAGATCGGCATGTTAATGAGATCCCCAAATGGTTTGCACCCACATGAAAGTGAAAAACACACTCGCTTAGATTTGTATTAACCTTCAGAGTCTTTAGGGGCCATAGGTGGGCCAAGGACCCAAATGCAGGCTTTCTGCCACTCATACAATCCATTATTGTTTCTGCCTAGAAATGTCTTTCATTACAATTCATCAATGCAGTGAACTCCTACTTGCTCTTCAAGGCCAGCCCCAAGATCATATCCTCCGCCCCCCATTGAAACCTTTCTGATACCCTGAGTCAAAACTAATCATTCCCTCCTCTGAACTCCCTTGATACATCTCTATCAAGTATATACCAATATTAGAGTCTTCATACCGTATTATAATTATATACTCTCATATCTGTGTCCCCTTGAATGTGAGCTCTTCAAGGACAAAGAACATGCCTTATTCACCTGCTTTTCCTAGCACCCAGCCCAGGACTTGGAACAGAGACTCAATAAATGTTACATGAAAACTACATTTTAATTTTTTCTTCCATTGTTTTAGAGTCATGTAATAGTAAACCGATTTTCACATTGTAACATTCTACCCACTAAAAACCATTCTTGTATCTTTAATATGCTAATTTACAGTGATGATTCAGAAACATTTCCATTAACCTGGAAACAGTCTCTGAGCCTACATTTCATTGGGACTATTTCTTCTCCCTTTCCCTTGCATGCACCCCTCTCCCACATCGTAATATATATCAATTGTTGATGAAAAGTCAACCTACAGAGAAGATGTTTTTAGAGGGGATGGAAGCAAATATAATAAAAGGAGTTACTGTATTTATTCATTTATGCTAAGCCTCTCTTGATATCTCTAATATTTTCTTGCAGATATTGCTGAATCAGTTTTGAGTGAAAGGCAAGAAAACAGTAAAGAAAACAAAGTAAAATAGAAGTTAAGTAGTGACCCAAGAGTCAAAATAATTATTGGCTGTATTCGTAAGACAAACACACCAAAAAGCATGCAGGTAATCTTGGGGCATTTACAGAGTTGGCATAACCCCTCAGGTTAACAATGGACTATTTCAAGACTGTATGTAGCCATGTGCCAGGCAGCATGATCTAACACTCATCCTGAGATGGTCAGTAGGAATACACAAGGGGCAGTGATCACTTCTGTGCACTGGTCAGCGACGCACAGCTATACAAGGCTCATACTCCGTAAGATTTATCCAAATGGCCCACAAATTGGTCTCAGTCATCATCACATTTATTCTGAACATATGGTTCTGGCAATGGTAATAAAGAGACACTATTTAGGTGAACTTTTGCTTTCTAACAGGTTTGCAATATTTATCAAAAGGTTAAATATGAATATCCTTTGACTCAGGTGTTCTACAAGTCTATAACATAAAAATTCAGGTACAATGCAAAAAAATGTTCATTGAAGATTCTGTAGAAAAAATAGGAAATAATCTCCATGTTCATCAATAGGAAAATTATTAAGTACTCCGTCCATACTCTGGATATTATACAGCTAACTTTTTAAAAGAGATATATGCATATGTGCTGACATGGAACGATGTCAATGATAAAGCATTTTTTAAAATCCAATAGCAGAATATTCTATTATAGTATGAACCTACTTTTCAATTATGTGTAGGAACATATATACAGCCACATAGATACACATAGATTTGTATATGCATAGCAAATGTTTGGAAAGCTGCCCACCAAACTGTTCACTATGATTATGTCTGAGGAAAAGGATTGAAGGAAGAAAATTAATCACTTCCCTTTTATAGCATATACATTTTTGCATTTGTTTTACTTTTTTAACTTAATTTTGACAAAATTTCAGATTTACACTAGGTTACAAAAAGAGTACAAAGAATTACTTTACAACTAACCTCCACCCAGATTCCCCAAATATTAATATTATCACATTTTATCTTTCTCACTTTCTCCCTTTCCCTCCCCTCCTTCCCTCCCTTTCCCTCCCCTCCTTCTCTCCCTGTGTGCTTGTGTGTGTATTTTAAAAACTGAGGGTTAAGTTGCAAACATGATTCCCCTTTACTTCTAAATACTTCAGCATGTATTTCCTAAAACAAAGCATATTGTTATATAACCACAGAGCAATTACCAAAATCAGGATAATCAATAAAATGCTATTAGCTTATCTACAAGCCATGTTTAAATTTCATCTATTGTCCCAATGATGACTTTTATAGTAAAAGAAAATTCCAGATAATGAATTTCATTCAGTTGCCATGTGTCTTTGGTCTCCTTTTATTAGAAACAGTGCCTCGGTCACTCCTTGTTTATGATAACCTTGATATTTCTGATGACAACAGTCCAGGTATTTTGAAGAATGTTCCTCACCTTTGGGTGTGTCTGATGTTTCTTCATGATTAAAGTCACGTTATCATTTCAGGCAGCAATGTCACAGAAGTAATGTGTTCTTCTCTGTGCTCCATATCAGGAGCCATATGATGGCTTGTTACAGGTGATACTAAACTTCAAACACTTGATGAAGATGATGTCTGCCAATATTCATTCTTCACAGTTAATTTGCTACTTTTTCCTTTTATAATGGTGATTTTCTAATAACATCATTCCTTCTACATTAATTAGTTAGGATTTTATTATCAAGGAAAAACGTTCCATTTTCCCCATTTAATCATCCATTGTTTCTTCCATATATTCTGTTAAGTGTGGACTCATGGATTCTTTACTATCATTATTTATTTTGATGTTCATTGTGTCCCACATTTAGCTAGTGGGAGCCCCTTTAGCTGACTTCTATGTCCTCCTGACGTGCCCTCTCTTTCTTTGAGTGCTTCTTTACTTTCTGACACAAAGATGTTCCATGCTCAGCTTGTGCGTGAGATGAGCACAGCCTTGAGATGAGCCATTTCTCCACAGAAATGTGGTCCTTTTTAATGAAGAATGGCACTTAGACACCACTCTTGGTGCTAAGCGTGCTCATTGTTCCTGGGTGCTGTTGCTTTTAGGCCCGTCCAACAGTCAGAGCTCGTAAATACATACACATATGCATAAATGTACCTTATGTACTTTCGCACCACCACACACATATCAAAATCTATTTTTATATCTATCTAAATATGTTTTAAAAAAACATAAATTCACGTCCATTCTTTCAATTCCAATCCAATACTGCTGGCTCATGTCAGCCTTCCTCTTTCCCTATTTGTAACCTACATCTTCAACAGTGAGGAACCTAGCTCAAATTAACTATAAAGTATTTAATTTGTTGCTGAATCTTAGGATATGCAAAAAGTAGCTTAAGAATTGTTGTTTGAATGTTTTACAATATGAATGACTTTTCACTTGAAAATTAATGACTGGACCTGGAAATACTGATTGGTACACCTTTAGCATTCCCTCTTTCTTTGAGCCTTTACTTACTTTCTGACACAAGGCAATTATATAATGAACTTAAAAAATGTCACATTCACTTGATTCTTATTTTACTTATTGGAATTTATCCTAAAGGTTAATATGTTTACAAAAATTTAGCTAGTAAGATAACCATCACATCACTGCTTATCATAACATATAAACAACCTAAATTCCAATAATGGGTAATTTATTAAATAAAATATAGCAATATAATGGAATACAAAGAGTGTAGTGGTTAAGAACAGATTCTAAGTTCAAGCAGACTAGATTTGAATCCCAATTCTACCAATGACTATATATGTGGCATTGGCTAAATTACTTACTTTATATGTGCTTTGGTTCCCTGCATGTACCATGAAGATAGTAACAGTACCTTCCATGTAGGGCAGCCATGAAGGTTAAATGAGGTACCTATGTAAAGCACTTGGAACTGTGCCTGGTGTAAATAAGTACAATGTAAGTGTTAACTGTTAGTGTTAACATTATTATCCCACCATTAAAAATGATGTAGAAAAAAGTATGATCTTGGAAATATGCCTAAAACTTAACAGTGTTTACTCCAATGTGATGCCATTGTAAGTGACTTTTTAAGTGCTTCTTTGAGTTTTCTAATTTTTCTACAGTCTACACCCATGACTTGTTTAACTCAATTTTGTAAAGAATAAATACATAAATACTATTGGAGCAATTGAACAAAGTGGGTTTTTCCTGTCCATGGGCACAGATACAAGAATTTAAAAGTCAGTATTGTATGACCGTAGATTCAATGGCACTGACCTGGTCACTACTAAATCTTTATCTAGAAAATGATTTCCTTATCCAATATAAACTTAATGGGCTTGTTTAAAACTATAACACATTTTTGTCACGTTTTATTTCACTTAAAAAGCTGGCTTTTCTTTAGATACTTTTCCTGTAATTATGTGATATACCACCAGGGGGTAGTAGTAACTCAGTTATGGCCGAGTTATTTTAGCAGTAAAGATTTTACTGTAGAAGGTGCTCTAATATGTTGAAGATGTATGGTTTTATTCTTTTCAATGTTTTAACTCTTTATTAAAAAATTTTAACTTAAATAAATATGATAGATGTTTCTTTAATACCAAGATTGGGAAAAAAAGAAAAAGAAAAGGATTTTTAAAAGAACTCAGAGACAACTTAGTCATACTGCTTAGGCAGTTATTTAAAGGAATAATATTTGTCTTTTTAGTATTCATAATAGCTAAAAAATTCTGGGATGTTTCCTATGACTCTCCTGAAATATGGAGTCTTTTTCATATGGTTAAAGAAAAACAGCAAGAAGACCTCTCCTTGTTGGTTTCTCCCAATTGCAGGATTTTTTTTAATCCTGCCTTTAGAACTGGGAGCAGCTTTAGAGATGTATTCAAACCCTCCATATTACAGCTGATGAAACTGGCATGTCAAGAGCCAGGTGTTTTGCCCAAGATCCCTTGGAGATGCAGAACTAGATCCCAGGTTACATAGGTCTCTTGACAAATGTGCTCAAACAGGGGGCAAATGTCAATTTATGAAATTTGTGGTCACTTTATAAGGCTGTGTTTACCAAGCTAGTTCTTTACAAGCCCAGTAATTCCTCTTAGTCACTATGCTTGCAGTTCAGATAGGTTACAGAATGAACTCTAGTTAGTAGCTGTTAGACCAGTCACTTAGGCTTTTTCCAAGCAGCAATAATCAGGAGAACATACATTATAAGGTCAACTAAAAAATAAATGTGCCACTAAACTGCTAACCAACACAAATGTTTAAATAATCCCCAACAGTAAGATAAAAATAAGCAGGTCCACAGTGTAGATACATTTTATGAAGTATAAATACCTGTCTTTCTCACACTGAACTGCAAATTGGTCTAGTTTTAGTAGCCCTTATCTCATTTCAGAAGGGGAACTCTCAACTCCCTCTCACTTAGGCTTCACATCTCCATATAGCTCCCCCTGGGTGCTTGAGACTCAAGTCTTACATTTACCTACTTGTGGCTGTTCATTATGGGGAGAAGTTGAGACCCTGGGTGTGCCACTCAGCTCTCCCCCAGGGTCTACCTCTTTCATTTCTCTCAGTTCCCTTTGAAAATGAGGAACTGTGCATTCTGCAACCCACAGCTATCTGTCAGTCTTAGGAAAGGTCTTAAAGGTCTTAAGTCATTATTCCTTGAATCCACGGTTGCCACAAATTCATTCTAGAAAAAAAGAGAATGGAAAACACAAAAAGGCCTCAAGATTGGTGTGCAAGTCTGTCTTTCCAGTCAGGAGAAGGATCCTCTAAGGACCTCCTCCCACTTACAACCACCAGCTGATCAACAGCTCATACAGAGCCAGTCACAGGTGTTCCTTCCAAATACTTGTACTGGTCTGTAGTCCAGCTGGTTCCCAGTGGAGGCCAGCTTTAACTTCTTTCTGAATTATTACTTTTGCTTTCTTTAAGCTGATGGGTGTATCCTCAGACTTTGGGCTGTGTATATGTTTGCATTTTAAATGTTTGTATATATACCAATATAGGCAGGTCATGGGGAAGGCAGTACAGCATGAAGAAGACAAGTAATGACTCTATAGCATCTTACTACACAGATAGACAGCAACTGCAATGGGGAGGGAGTGAGGACTTGATAATTTGGGTGAATGCTGAAACCACAGTGTTGTTTATGTGAAATCATATGATTGTATATACTTTAATTAAAAAAATAATTAAGTAAATAAATTCTAATCCTGTACCCATGGGAAAAAAAAAACTGTGTATACCCAATAAAAGAGAAAGAAAACTTCACTAAATCTTTGGATTGGAGATAACTTCCCAAGTTTAAAAATAAAAGATAACTAAAGATTGAGAAGTTGCAGTGCATCAAATATTTAAACTTTTGTACATCAAAAAGATATATGTAGGTTTGAAATATAAGCAATCATTTAAGGGGAAAACTAAAACATTATGCATCAAGGATGAAATGAGCTCATACAGATAGGTTAAAAAAAACTCTAAATTTTCAATCGACAATGGTCAAAAAATATGAATAGACAACACATATGCAATTGGATGATAAGTATTTGGTAAAATGGTCACCTTCACTGAAATCAACTGAGAATTAAAACTACACAAATATGATATTTTGTCTACTTACCAATTTTGCAAAGATGTATTAAAATGTGAATGCCCCAACTGATGAAAGTGTGGTCAAATGGGTCCTTTCAAAGATTACTTGAAATAGGAATAAAAATCAATACAACTTTTCTGAATAGCAATTTCACAGTGGGTTTAAAGAGGCTTTAAAATGTTCTACTTCTTGATCCTGGAATTCTACTTCTAGTAACCTGTACTAAAAAAGTAATACAAAACATGCACAAATATTTTGATATTAAGATAACTGATGCAGCATTTTTTATGCAATGAAAAATTGACATTTACTTAATATAATGATAGAGGTATTTAGGCAAATTCCATAAATAGAACACCAGGGAGCCATTTGAAGTGATAGTTATAATTTTTTTTAATAAGGAAAATGCCTGTCCTGTAATATTAAGTGTAAAAAGCAAGGCATAACTGGTTTTTAAATTCATGAATAAAAAGACTGGAAGGGAGTATTTCTAAAGGTTAACAGTAGTTGTAACTGGGAGGTGGGATTTCAATTTTATTTCTGCTTCTTTATACTTTTATGTGTTTTACAAACTTTCTGCATTCACCATGTATTACTTTTCCAATTAGAAAAATAGAGATAAATAAAAAGAGAAAAACCAAAGAACAAGATAAAAATTAACAAAATCACTGTTATTCCTCACCCTTCCACAACAAAAAAATAAGTTTCTTGAGAAGACCCTATAAATCTACCCTCTAGGTAGTCCTCCTGACCTGCTGTTTACAGAGAGCAGTTGGTTTATTGCAATGATAGTGTGGTAAATTGAGAAATGCCCTAGTTCCTGCCACATGACTTTATAGGGTGCTGAGTTCTCTGCAATAACATGCATAATAATCTTTTTAGCAATCCCTGCAATTAGGGGGTTGCCAAACTGGAATTGTTGCTTTATGTGAGACAGGTACACACTCACAGATGCACGCACACACAATACTAGAAATTCAGAACCACTGCCCCCTTGAAGAAAACAGTGTAATTAGCTCTCCTTTAGATGAGAAGATAGTCTTCAAAACCTAAATATAAACAAATTGTTGTACCTTTTCTATCTTCCAAAAATACAGATCACCACCACATATTGACTGGAAATCAGGTGGATGGTACTATCTATCAGTGGTAACATAGTGCTTTGGACCTTCGGACAACAAACTAATTTGGTGGCCAGAAGGATAGAGAAACCCACTCAGCTTTGGAGTTGAATAAGCAATGAAGGACGTTCTCAAGTTGCACCGTGAGAACCAATTTTCTCAGGCAGGACTTAATTACAACTCTACAATTATCAAAACATTTATGGAGAATGCTAACCTTACACCCACTGCTGAGTTTCTGTTCAGCTTATTTCCTTTAATTGAAATGTTCCCATCGAGTGTGTGTGTGTGTGTGTGTGTGTGAAAGAGAGAGAGAGAGATGATTACTACTGTTACTTCAGTCTCATTAATGGGGCTCCCTTTTTCTTCCCTGTAAGACCAAATATTTTCTCTCTCCTTGACAAGAATCCAAGTGGGACAATATCTTAGCATCTAGTACTAGTCCAACTATTGTTTTCTACACAAGACAACCACTTTTCCAGGGTTATACAAATTATTAGTGGTACTGGTTTTACTGTAACCCAGTTCTCAGAGCTTGTGTTCCATTATTATTGTTCCATTGCCTTAGTAGTTTGGTATTCTTAGTTGCTTTTCCGCAAGAGAAAACTATATGAATAGCAAGACTGTATCTTTCAATGCAAAGAAAAATAGAAAATTAAGACAATTAACCAAACAATTCTGTGGCAGGGGAACACCATTTGCAACGTGAAGGAGGCTGTGTTCTGGGATGGCCACCTTGGGGCTGACTCAGAGGCTGTCCTTGCACCAAGTACTGCTTGGCCATTAAAGTGAGGAGCTTACGCCCACATAGGCAGGGAAGAAAAAGAGCCAGGTACAGACCGAGCATCACGTACAAGCAAGTGATCTGGGGAAGAAGGATGGGAGTGGGTGCAAGGCAGAGCAGGCAGATGGAAAAACTGTCTGTTTCAGACCCACGTATTATTTGGAAATAGGGTCATGGGTCTTTGGAGGAACCTTGGGTGGGATGTGAAGGGGCATCAGATGGCCTTTTCACTCCTCTCTCTCTCTCTCTCTCTCTCTTATGCACACACACACACACACACACACACACACACACAACCCAAGGCACCTCGTGGACTCTGCCTTAGAGCAGTGCTGATATACAAACACACACTTAGGTCTCTTTCTTTGGGAATGTGCAATTTTTTTTTAACTGCTCTGATGGGGCTTTTACCTGTCCTTAAACACTGAATTCAAGCAACACCACTTCAAGATGCTTTCTCTGGGCCACTCCCACATTTCATTTCCTCCACCCTCACCCAGTCTAGGTTACATTCCCCTCCTCTGTGTCCCACAGAACTTCAACATACTGTACCCAAGTACTTTTCATACGGCCAGGTAAATGCCAGTCTCCCCTAAAGGAGCCATCAGCTGTACAAGGGCAGGGCCTCCTCTTTCCTCTCTATAGCCCCGTACCAAACACTGGGCCTGTCACATATCATTGAGTAAATGAATCCATCCATTGAACAGATGATCACTGAGCACTTTGTGCTAGCACCGTGCTGGGTCCTGGGGACACAGCAGCGCAAGATATACAGGGTCCCTGCCCTCAACAATCTTGTAAGGTCCCTTGTGTTAAGGGACCTTAACACTTCAGAAACTTCTCTGAAGAAACAATATTTAACATGATGGATGAATATCAGATTGGTCTGACATAATGTAAATAATTTCCTACTCTGGAGCATTGTCCTATTTCAAGTTACATTAGAGTCAAGGAGAAACACTTACTAGGAAAGAGGGTTTTCTCAGATAAGCTAAATTTTAAAAGGGGTGCTACCAGAGAGACAAATGGTGTTAAAAGACAATTTTAAAAGGAGTGCCACCAGAAAAAATGGCCTGAGTTTGGCTACTAATCTTCCATAGAAACACCTAAAAAGATGGGCATTATATTCAAACTGCAGAATAAAAAGAGTCTTAGGCAAACCTCATTTAACTGGATTCTGCTAACTTTGAGTCTGTGCATTACTAATTTAAATAATTAGCTGACCTGTACATTGACATTACAATACAGAGAATTAGATTTCCAGAGAAAATTAATAATAACAATGAATCCTTAAATAGCTCTTCAAAGTCTGTAAGTCTTTTGCATGTAACATATGATCTGATAATAAGAATATAGCTACTTCCACCTTTGGCATATTTACCTGGACTTTTAGCCATCTTCAGTAGGATGAATTATAGTTTGATGAATCACATCTGAAATGAGCAACTTGGCCATGACTTGGGTAAGAACACTCACTTCAGGTGATATTCCAGGTACAGACTCCATTGTCACACCACTTGCACACCATGGGTTCCAGTTTGAAATATTGTGTTTTTTTTTAATGCAGACTCCCACCCTTAAGAATAGAGCTGAGGAATCATAATTCGCCACTCCTTTTCTCTCAACATGTCCAAATCTTTAGATAAAATGCCTCTTAGTTATAGGAGTAGAGGAATGGTAAAGTGGAATTTTCAGCTGAGACCTTGAGGCTATAGATAGCTGATACCAAAGGGGGTTTCAAGACAGACCATCCTAAAGGAAGTTTTCAGTAGATATCTGAAAACTGGTATCATGGCTCTTACCACATTGAGAGTATAAAGGGAGAAGATTGTTGAAAAAGGAGAATCATGTGTGGCAAAATTTACTTGCAGAAAACTGCTATGACTCTCCCAACCCTGCAGGAGAACTGAGGGTGAGTTCTTCTCCCTTCATATGTAGTGACGAAAGAAAACACAATGGACTGGTTCCTGACTCCCACCTGGAAAATCTGAAAACCAGAGCAGGGCTGGCATTAGACCCAGAAGTGAGATAAAGATAGTGGGCATGAAGGGGAAGGGGCTGCCCTGGGTGGCCTGTGCTCCTGGAGTGTCAGGGCAAAAGATGCTTGAGCATTTTTAAGACCTGTGGCCTTTTTCATAGAGAACTAGCCTGGAGCCATTTTAAATCCTGCCCCAAAGGACTACAAGAAGGAATGAAGGACAACAAAAGACAAGAGTCTATGTAGAGCAAATCTCTGAAAATCAGAGAGAGAACAGGCCAACCTGTGGAAAACACTTCACCCACATCACAGGAAATACAGCCAAATGTTCCCAGGGGCTGCCTCCAAAGAACCCCAAAAAGTTCCCTGAGAAAAAAAGTCAGCTTTACACACCTGCCAGACTCAGAGTTGTAAAGCCATCTTCCAAGTGAACCAGTAAAACAAGAACTTTACTGCAGTGTGGTGCCAAACCATTCTGGAGCCTGAGGCCGCAGGAAAAATCTGTGCCCCTTTATATATTTTCAAAATATCCTACCAGATGTTGAATTAAGTGGAAAAGTTAGTAAAGACTCTACAACTAGAAAAGCATGATTACACATGGAGTCCTGTGTTGCCCAATCTGTTCTCACACCATTGCAAACTCACATAAACACACCCATCGAGGGACAGGATAACCTAGTTGCCCTTGAACTATGCTGATTAGAAACAGTGTTCCCATTGCACAATAACTGAAGGTCATAAAACAAAAGACGATAGCTTGTCATTATTTACATGTTTGGTATTTTGTTTATCCTGGATTATTTTGGATTAGACTTTTACAGATATTGCATTAAAAATTAAAAATTTACATTTTGCACCTGAGGCAAGGGCCTTCCTGCCAGCCCTGCTTTCCCGCTCTATTTTTCCTTCTTTTTTCACCACAGTCAACATCAGAGAACCCAGAAACTTCAGTTAGCAAGAGGTGGGGTGGAGTGGAAGCATAAAGTAAAGAAAGCTTTCCATCTATAGATGATCTCAGCTGCAGAAGAGAAACAGTGGGAGGCCAAAATAAAGCTGTGTTCTCTGATTACATTCCCCTGAGATTAGCTTGTTCAATATACTGGTCACATGCAGTTACATACCACCTTCAAAACTAAATCACAGGAATGCCTGACAGTTGGGACTTTAATTGGGGATAGAGAAACCTCCAATATGATAGAATAGAAGAACTTGGGATTTGAGGCCAAAGGCCAGGATTTGACTCCTGGCCCTCTATAAATAAATTTGGGAAAGTACTTTATACTTTTACCTGGGAAAGTAATCCAGCAAATATTGCTGAATACTTCCAGTATGCTAGGAAGACATGATTAAAGCTTGTGAAGGAGACATAGGCAGTCAACTGCCATATACTCAATAAGCCTTAAAGAACAGGTGCCTGGATAGTGTCACTGCAATGGAGCCCACAGGGAGAGCAACCACCCCAACTGGAGAGCTTAGGAGGGGGACAGCAGAGAGTAGGGTGGAAACAGTAGAGACGGGTCATGTGAAGATGTAGGAAAAGAATGCCTCAACCAGAGGAATGCCACATACAAAAGCATGGAGGAGAGTGGAATTTAAAATAGTCAAATTCACAGAAGCAGAGACTAGATGGTGGTTGCCAGGGGGCTAGGAGAAGAGGAAAATGGAGAGATGTTGGTCAAGGGGCACAGAGTTTCAGTATAGAAGATAAGTGAATTCTGGAGATCTAATGTGATTATAGTCAACAATACTGTATTGTATACTTGAAATTATGAGAGAAGATCTTAAGTGTTCTCACCACACACACACACAAAGAACAAGAAAATGGTAACTACTTGAGGTGGTATGTTAATTAGTTCGATTGTAGCAATTACTTCACAATATATACTTATATCAAAACATCAAACTGTACACTTTAAATATATAAAATTTTTATTTGGCAATTATACCTCAAAAAAGATGGGGGAGAAAGCATGAAGGAGGGCCATAGTAACTTCACTGGTTTTATGCACAGATTCCATGAGACACTCTAGTTAAATCTTATATATGCAGGAGAGTGCTATAGAATGTTAACAACTATCCTCCTTATCACTCCTTATCGTTATTCTGTATCTTCTGGCCAAGATCCAGGCTGCTAAGGACATTGGTGCTGGTTACACCCCGCACACCAGGATGTGCCTTTCATACTGTACTTTTGGGAATGGGGGCCCTGCAATTGTGCAGCCAAAGACAGTGAGCGGTCCTGCCAAGATTTTATTTCAAGGCTAATCAATAAGCCTTAAAAGCTTCTGTGGCTTTAAGAACATGGTAAAATATGCAGGCTTATGCCTCTCAGGAGTATTACCTTAGAGTAATATTCCCAGCAAAAAACAAAATCTAAGGAATGCACCTCAGGATCCTCAGGGTCCAAGCTGCCTCTGGTATGGAGGGGGTAAGATGATGAAAAGGGACGTAATGCCCACTAGATGAGAAAGACTAATTAACACAAAGCCTTTGGATCAGGCTTTCTCCTGTGAACATTCTTTAGCCTGTGCAGGTCTGCCCATCCTGACCACCATCTGCTTGAGTTGTAGAGTAAAAAGTCATACAACTGTAAAGCAGGCTGCCACAACAAGTGAATGTGGCCTGTCCAGGGGTAATTGCCAACCCAGAGGGCATACTGATAAGGCCTGCAATGTTTGGCATTGTCTTCATCTGATAGCTTATCCACCAAGTGAAATTCTCTAGAAACAAAAGACAGTACCTAAGAGAAAATTGAGTCCAATTTCTGGGCCAGCAACCCAGAAACTTGCCTTAGATGGAAACAATCACTGTTCCCATTAATCATGGTTAATCATGGCAAGCCCACACTGTGACATAGTACATAAACATTTAAAATAATAATCATTAAACTATAGAAACAAAAAAATTTTGCAGTGTAAAGTAAGTACATTAAAAGTATGCAAAATGTTAAGTACACCATGATTATAATTGGATAAAAATATGTATGTACCTGGTTAAGAGCTAAAAGGAATGTCAAATGAAAAATGATTATATTAGGCTACTAATGGGTATGAGGTTTCTTTTTGGGGTGACAAAAAGGTTCTAAAATTAGATTGTGGAGGTAGTTGTATGACTCTAAATATGTGAAAATCCATTTAATTGTCCATTGTAAATGGGTGAATTTTATGGTATGTAGATTATATCTCCACCAAGGTGGTTTTTTTAAGTACTTGCATATGAAAAATTTTTATCAGGGTAGTAAGATTATGGGTCTTCATTTGCCAATCCTCCCCACCAACTTCATCCCCCTAAAAAAAAAAGTGGTTTCTTGGACCTCAGATGCAAAGGGATGAGTGGAATGTGGAAAGATTCTGGGGGAATGCTAGCAGGAATAACCTGTAAATAAGGAGAAAGTCACATTTTTTTCCTCCAGGTTTCCAGTCTACTTCTAGTGTCCCTTGTGGGCAAAGCCTAACAGGGAGCCAGCTGATGAAGGTTTGCAAAGTTGCAGACTAAGCATCACAGAACAGAGAAGGGAGGAGTGGATTTTGAGCTAAAAGACAGTAACTTAAAAATCAGTACAAATACTCATCAGCAAAAAGAAGGGGGAGTATTATTATTTACAATAGCCAAGAAATGGAAGCAACCTGAGTGTCTGTGAGTAGATGAATGGATAAAGAAGAGGTGGTACATATACACAACGGAATATTATTCAGTCATAAGAAGAAAACAAATCCTACCATTTGCAACAACATGGATGGAGCTAGAGGGTATTATGCTCAGTGAAATAAGCCAGGCAGAGAAAGACAAATATCAAATGATTTCACTCATCTGTGGAACATAAGAACAAAGAAAAAACTGAAGTAACAAAACAGCAGCAGACTCACAGAACCCAAGAATGGACTAATAGTTACCAAAGGGAAAGGGACTGGGGAGGATGGGTGGGAAGTGAGGAATAAGGGGAATAAGGGGCATTACGATTAGCAGACATAATGTAGGGGGGGGCATGGGGAAGGCAGTATAACACAGAGAAGATGAGTAGTGACTCTATAGCATCTTACTATGCTGATGGACAGTGACTGTAATGGGGTATGTGGTGGGAACTTGATAATGGGGGGAATCTAGTAACCACAATGTTGCTCATGTAATTGTATATTAATGATACCAAAATTAAAAAAAGGGGGTGTCTGGGAGAAAGTCACAGAATCAATAAATAATGGAAAACCCAGAAATAGATAAAAACTGATTTTTAAAAAGTCAAATTTAAATCACTACTAATGGTAGCTTAAAAACAACTCATTTTTTGTGTTTTTAAAAAAGATAACTTAAAGCCATTCAAAAATTAAAAGATGGAGGAGGATATTTTAAAAAGTCTGCAAGATCCATATTGTTTTGAGAGAAGGATAGAAATACCAAATAACTTTAGACATTGTTAAAATGATATATATTAACTATGTATGTTTAACAGTGTAGCATAAAGACAGACATATAGACCAACAGAATAGAAAAGAGAGCCCCAAAATAAGTCCTCACATATATAGCAAAATAATTCCAAACAAAGGTGCCAAGACCATTCAATGGAGAAAGGACAGTCTTTACAAGTGGTGTAGGAAAAACTGATATCCACATGCAAAAGAGTCAAATTGGACCCTTACCTTAGACCATATAAAAAAATTAACTCAAAATGGATTAAAGACCTAAACATACAGCTAAAACTATAAAACTTGTAGAAGAAAACATAGTAGAAAAGCTTCTTGATACTGAATTTAACAGTGATTCCTTGGAAATGACACCAAAAGCACAGGCAACAAAAGTAAAAATAAACTGGACTACATCAAAATCAAAAACTTCTGTGCATTAAAGTACACAAGCAACAGAGTGAAAAGTCAACCCACCGAATGTGAGAATATTTTTTACAAATAAATCTAATAAGGGGTTAATATCCAGAATATATAAAGAATGCTTATACCTCAACAACAAAATACCCCAAACAATGTGATTTAAAAATGAGAAAAGGACTTGAATAGACATTTCTCTGAAGAACATAAGAAAATGCCAAGAAGCATATGAAAAGATGCTCAACATCAGTAGCCCCCCGCCATCCTAATAAGTGTGAAGTGGTATCTTATTGTGGTTTTGATTTGATTTTTACTATGATGACTAGTAATGTTGAGGACCAGTTTTGCAAAATGAAAGAGTTCTGCAGACTGGCTATATGACAATGTGAATACATATAATGTGTATTTTACCACCATTAAAACAATAATAATAACAGTAATAATAAAAAACTCACAAGAAATTTTAAATTCACTCAAAGAATGAAAATACTGTCTGTAATTCCAAAACAATGAAGGTAAAAGAAACAATACAACAAATTTTATCAATCTGAAAGAAGACAAGAATAAAAGTGGTGGTGTAAACAGAAAAGAACAAAAAAACTGGTAGAAATAATTCCACCATAAAGATTACTAAGTAAAAGTAAATAGATTAAATATACCTGTTAAATGATATAAATCTTGAGATTGGAGACAAAATCAAGATCCAGGTTTACGTATTCTATAAAATATAACACCTAAAACAAAAGCACAAGAAAAGCTAAATGATTGAATAAAGATATATGGAAAATGTCATATATAACAGAATTTAAGTCAAAGCCTTAATGGGGATAAAAGTGACCTCCATAATAGAAAAAAATCCACTAACATTCACAAATTATGAACTTGCCCTCACTATAAACCTCTCAAAACTTATATAGCAAAAAACTGATACAATTATTAGGAAAACTGACAAATCAACAATCTTAGTGGGAAATTTTTAACTTCTATCAGAAATTAATAAAGCAGGCAAAATTAGTAAGAATCCAGAATGTTCAAAAATAGCAGGCTTTGTCAAATAAAGATCAATACCCTCCCAAATATAGACCAAGGTATTAATGGTACACTTATAAATATTGGTTGCATACTTGGTCACAGAGGGAGTCTTTAAAAAGTCTTATAGACCACTATTTCTTAATACAAGGAAAATGAATTAAAAATCAACCATACAGAGGGCAAGTACCTCAACAAAATAAAGGCCATATATGACAAACCCACACCCAACATTATACTTAACAGAGAGAAGCTGAAAGCTTTTCCTTTGAGATTGGGAACAAGACAAGGATGCCCACTCTCCCCACTTTTATTCAACATAGTTCCAGAGGTCCTAGCCACAGCAATCAGACAACAAAAAGAAATAAAAGGCTTCCAGATTGGTAAGGAAGAAGTCAAACTGTCCCTGTTTGCAGATGACATGATATTGTACATAAAAAACCCTAAAGAATTCACTCCAAACGACTAGATGTGATATCTGAATTCACTAAAGTTGCGGGATACAAAATTAATACACAGAAATCTGTTGCATTTCTATACACTAATGGTGAACTAGCAGAAAGAGAAATCAGGAAAACAATTCCATTCACAATTGCATCAAAAAGAATAAAATACCTAGGAATAAACTTAACCAAGGAAGTGAAAGACTTATACTCTGAAAACTACAAAACACTCATGAGAAAAATTAAAGAAGATACCAATAAATGGAAAAACACCCCATGCTCATGGATAGGAAGAATTAATATTGTCAAAATGGCCATCCTGCTTAAAGCAATCTACAGATTCAAAGCAATCCCTATCAAAATACAAATAGCATTCGTCACTGAACTAGAGCAAATAGTTCTAAAATTCATGCAGAACCACAAAAGACCCTGAATAGCCAAAGCAATCCTGAGAAGGAAGAATAAAGCTGGGGGAATTACGCTTCTGACTTCAAGCTCTACTACAAGCCACAGTAATCAAGACAATTTGGTACTGGCACAAGAACAGACCCATAGACCTGTGGAACAGAATAGAGAGCCCAGATATAAACACAAGCATATATGGCAAATCAATATAAGATAAAGGAGCCATGGATATACAATGGGGAAATGACAGCCTCTTCAACAGCTGGTGTTGGCAAAACTGGACAGCTACATGTAAGAGAATGAAACTGGATTATTGTCTAACCTCATACAAAAAAGTAAAGTCAAAATGGATCAAAGACTTGAATGTAAGTCATGAAACCATAAAACTCTTGAAAAAAACATAGGCAAAAATCTCCTGGACACAAACATGAGCAACTTCTTCATGAACATATCTCCCCAGGCAAGGGAAACAAAAGCAAAAATGAACAAGTGGGACTATATCAAACTAAAAAGCTTCTGTACAGCAAAGGACACCATGAATAGAACAAAAAGACATCCTACAGTATAGGAGAATATATTCATAAATGACATATCAGATAAGGGGTTGACATCCAAATTATATAAAGAGCTGATGCACCTCAACAAACAAAAGGCAAATAAGCCAATTAAAAAATGGGCAGAAGATCTAAATAGACACTTCTCCAAAGAAGAAATTCAGATGGCCAACAGGCACATGAAAAGATGCTTCACATCACTAATCATCAGAGAAATGCAAATTAAAACTGTAATGAGATATCACCTCAGTAAAGATGGCTGCCATCCAAAAGACAAACAACAACAAGTGTTGGCAAGGATGTGGAGAAAGGGGAAGCCTTGTACACTGCTGGTGGGAATGTAAATTAGTTCAACCATTGTGGAAAGCAATATGGAGGTTCCTCAAAAAACTCAAAATACAAATACCATTTGACCCAGGAATTCCACTACTAGGAATTTACCCTAAGAATGCAGCAGCCCAGTGTGAAAAAGACATATGCACCCCTATGTTTATCACAGCACTATTTACAATAGCCAAGAAATGGAAGCAACCTAAGTGTCCATCAGTAGATGAATGGATAAAGAACAGGTGGTACATATACACACTGGAATATTATTCAGCCATAAGAAGAAAACAAATCCTACCATTTGGAACAACATGGATGGAACTAGAAAGTATTATGCTCAGTGAAATAAGCCAGGTGGAGAAAGACAAATATTAAATGATTTCACTCATCTGTGGAGTATAAGAACATAGAAAAAACTGAAGGATCAAAACAGCAGCAGACTCACAGAACCCAAGAATGGACTAACAGTTACCATAGGGAAAGGGACTGGGAGGATGGGTGGGAAGGGAGGGATAAGGGGGAAAATGGGCTATTACAATTAGCACACATAATGTATCGGGGGTGGGGGTGGGGTAGGGGGATATGGGGAATGCAGTGTAACACAGAGAAGACAAGTAGTGATTCTATGACATCCTCGTATGCTGATGGACAGTGACTGCAATGGGGTATGTGGTGGGGACTTGATAATAGGGAGAGTCTAGTAACCATAATATTGCTCATGTAACTGTACATTAATAATAGCAAAATAAAAATAAAAATAAATAAAAATAAAAAATCAACCAAAGAAAAGAACTTAAAAAAGCTCTGCTTTGAAAACTTTAAAATGATTTCCTAAATAACACATGAGTTAGAAAGCAAATTACAAAATAACTTCTGAAGTATTTAGAATCAAATGACAAACCTAGAAGAAATGGACAACTTCTTAGAAAAATACAACCTTCCAAGACTGACCAAACAAGAAACAGAAAAACTAAACAGACCAATCACCAGCAATGAAATTGAAGTGGTAATCAAAAAACTACCCAAGAACAAAACCCCAGACCAGATGGATTCACTGCTGAATTCTACCAGACATATAGAGAAGAAATAACACCCATTCTCCTTAAAGTTTTCCAAAAAATAGAAGAGGAGGGAATACTTCCAAATTCATTCTATGAAGCCAGCATCACTATAATACCAAAACCGGGCAAAGACCTCACCAAAAACGAAAACTACAGACCAATATCCCTGATGAACGTAGATGCAAAAATACTCAACAAAATATTACCAAACCGAATTCAAAAATACATCAAGAGGATCATACACCATGATCAAGTGGGATTCATCCCAGGGATGCAAGGATGGTACAACATTCGAAAATCCATCAACATCATCCACCACATCAACAAAAAGAAGAACAAAAACCACATGATCATCTCCATAGATGCTGAAAAAGCATTTGACAAAATTCAGCATCCATTCCTGATTAAAACTCTCAACAAAATGGGTAAAGATGGCAAGTACCTCAACATCATAAAGGCCATATATGACAAACCCACAGCTAACATCATAACTTAACAGCAAGAAGCTAAAAGCTTTTCATCTAAGATCAGGAACAAGACAGGGATGCCCACTCTCTCCACTGTTATTCAACATAGTACTGGAGGTCCTAGCCACAGCAATCAGACAAAACAAAGACATACAAGGCATCCAGATGGGTAAAGAAGAAGTCAAATTGTCACTATTTGCAGATGACATGATATTGTACATAAAAAACCCTAAAGACTCCACTCCAAAACTACTAGAACTAATATCTGAATTCAGCAAAGTTGCAGGATACAAAATTAACACACAGAAATCTATTGCTTTCCTATACACTAACGATGAACTAACAGAAAGAGAAATCAGAAAAACAATTCCATTCACAATTGCATCAAAAAGAATAAAATACCTAGGAATAAACATACCCAAGGAGGTGAAAGACATGTACTCTGAAAACTACAAGACACTCCTCAGAGAAATTAAAGAGGACACTAACAAATGGAAATGCATCCCATGCTCTTGGCTAGGAAGAATAAATATTGTCAAAATGGCTATACTACCTAAAACAATCTACAGATTCAATGCAATCCCTATCAAAATACCAACAGCTTTCTTCAATGAACTGAAACAAATAACTCTAAAATTCATATGGAACCACAAAAGACCCCGAATAGCCAAAGCAATCCTGAGAAGGAGGAATAAAACAGGGGGAATTACGCTCTCTGACTTCAAGCTCTACTACAAAGCCACAGTAATCAAGACAATTTGGCATTGGCACAAAAACAGACCCACAGACCAGTGGAACAGAATAGAAAATCCAAACATCAACCCAAACATATACAGTCAATTAATATTTGATAAGGAAGCCTTGGATATACATTGGAGAGATGATGGCGTCTTCAGCAGCTGGTGTTGGAAAAACTGGACAGCTACATGTAGGAAAATGAAACTGGACTACTGTCTAACCCAATATACAAAGGTAACCTCAAGGTGGATCAAAGACCTGAATGTAAGTCATGAAACCATAAAACTCTTAGAAAAAAATATAGGCAAAATCTCTTGGTCATAAACATGAGCGACTTCTTCATGAACATATCTCCCTGGGCAAGGGAAACAAAAGCAAAAATGAACAAGTGGGAATATATGAAGCTGAAAAGCTTCTGTACAGCAAAGGACACCATCAGTAGAACAAAAAGACATCCTACAGTTGGGAGAATATATTCATAAATGACGTATCCGATAAGGGGTTGACATCCAAAATATATAAAGAACTCACACACCTCAACAAACAAAAAGCATATTATCCAATTAAGAAATGGGCAGAGGACATGAATAGACACTTCTCCAAAGAAGAAATTCAGATGGCCAACAGGCACATGAAAGATGCTCCACATCACTAATCATCAGAGAAATGCAAATTAAAACCACAATGAGATACCACCTCACACCAGTGAGGATAGCCAACACTCAAAACACAAACAACAACAAATGTTGGCGAGGATGTGGGGAAAAGGGAACCCTCCTACACTGCTGGTGGGACTGCAAATTAGTTCAACCATTGTGGAAAGCAGTATGGAGGTTCCTCAAAAAACTCAAAATAGAAATACCATTTGACCCAGGAATTCCCCTCCTAGGAATTTACCCTAACACTGCAGCAGCCCAGTTTGAAAAAGACATATGCACCTTTATGTTTATCACAGCACTATTTACAATAGCCAAGAAATGGAAGCAACCTAAGTGTCCATCAGCAGATGAATGGATAAAGAACAGGTGGTACATATACACACTGGAATATTATTCAGCCATAAGAAGAAAACAAATCCTACCATTTGCAACAACATGGATGGAGCTAGAGGGTATTATGCTCAGTGAAATAAACCAAGCCGAAAAAGACAAGTACCAAATGATTTCACTCAAATGTGGAGTATAAGAACAAAGGAAAATACTGAAGGAACAAAACAGCAGCAGACTCACAGAACCCAAGAACGGACTAATAGTTACCAAAGGGAAAGGGACTGGGGAGGATGGGTGGGAAGGGAGGGACAAGGGGGAAAAAGAGGCATTATGATTAGCAGATGTAATGTTAGGGGGGCACGGGGATGGCTGTACAACTCAGAGAAGACAAGTAGTGACTCTATAGCATCTCACTATGCTGATGGACAGTGACTGTAATGGGGTTGGTGTGGGGGACCTGATGAAGGGGGTTGTGTATTCACCATAATGTTGCACATGTAATTGTAGATTAATAATATCAAAATAAACTTAAAAAAAAAGAATCAAATGACAATGAAAATACAATATATTAAAACTTGTAGGGGGGTCTCTTGTCCTCTTCTGGCGTAAGCCAGGAGCTCTTTCCTCTCACTTTATTTCTAAATAAAAGCCTGTACCTTGCTCCCCTTCCTTGAGTGTTTGTGAAGCTCATTCTTTGGCTTCGTGAACAAGAACCCCAGCATCATCTTTGGGGGCTCATCCGGGATACCTTCGGAGGCTGCTGTGGCCTCTGGGTGAGGCAAGGATGCTCTTTACTTCCTTTACACGCTCTGTGTGTGCCTCTAACTTCGTCCATTTCATGGTACCCAATACTCACCACCACAAGAAGCCATAAAACTACAAATAGTAATAGAAATGGAACCTGGAATAGAAATGCCCATCTTCCGAGGCCCTCTCAAGTGACCACTGATGGAGACCTAACTGCATTCTTTACTGCACCCCTTCTCAGCATGAAGCAGCCAGAGCAGTTGTCACCCCCTTTCTCTAGCAGCAGCTAGGGTCTCTGTCTGTAGAGGGCGAATGAGACAGGGATCATGGGCTTAGACAGAGTAGGGTGAGGGCCTCCAGGAAAAGCAAGGCAAGATATTTACAGTTAAAGCAATGTAACAATGTAAAGTCCCTATGGAAACTCTGTTTTCAGCATTATGCAAAGTCAAGGTTACACTAATTCTCTAGGGTAAAGATACCAGACTAGGAATATAGACATCTTCAGTGAGATCAGTTAAAGGTCAAAAGGCCAGGAGCAACTTCCCCTGGAATGTTTTGAGTGTTCTGCAAGGGTATCTCAGCATAACCCATGAGTTCACTGTAAACAGCCCTAGCAAACAGACAATAACCCAGCCCTCCTTGAGGGCAGGGCAGGTGGTACAAGTCCACACCCTAAGCCCTCAATTTCCAAAATCCTCAACGGCCTATAAATCCCCTAGACAACGCACCACCCCAGGCTCTCTTGTCCCCTCCTGGCGTGAGCCAGGAGCTCTTTACTTTCACTGTATCTCTCAATAAAAGGCTAAAAAAAAAAATAACCTTGTAGGATACAGTTAAAACAGTATACAGAGATATATTTTTAACCTTTATTTAAAGGACAAAAAGAAAAAATTTAAATTTGTTGAATGTTCATGTCAAGACTCTAGTAAAAGAATAAATAGTAAATCTAAGAGAGGGAAGAAATAAAGATAAGTGCAGAAATTAATAAAGGAAAAAATAAGATCAAATACTTGTTCTTAAAAAAAACTAATAAATGAAAATAACTTCCAGATAAAAGTAGAAAACCAAAATAAATGACACAAACAATATTAGGAATGAAAAGGACAAAATCTTTTAATTATAAGAGAATTCTATAACATTTTTGTCAATATATGTGAGAAATTTTATTTATAAAGATATTTTTTAAAAGAAAAATAAGAAAATTTACTCAAGAAGCTACATAAAATTATTGCCTATCAACAAACACCAAGCACAGAAAGTTTTACAGGAGAACTTTACCTAATCAGAGAATTCCTATCTTATACAAATTGCTTCAGATAATTAAAAAAAGAAAACAGGAAACAACAATAGGAAAGCCACTCAATTAACTGTATTAGGCAACTATGACCTTGATATAAAAAAAAAGACAAAGACAGCACAATAAAAATGCAGGCTAATGTAACTCATATACATATTTGTAAAAGTCCTAAGTTAGATATTAGCAAATTAAATTCATTTGCGCATTTATAAAAATCACAAAATAGGCTCTATCCTAGGAACAAATTAATGGTTCAATTCTTGAAAATCCATTCATATTACTATAACACATTAATAGACTAAAGAGGAAAAACTGATAATAGAAGGGAACATTTACTTTTTGACAGGTAATAGGAATCAGTCAAAAATCCACAACAAACTTCTCAGTGTTGAATATTTAGAAATATTCTCATTAAAGTCAGGAAGAATAAAAGGAAACTTGTTATCACCACTCTTCTTCAACATTGTATTGGAATTCTTAGCCAATGCAATAAGGCAAGGAAAAGAAATGAAAGGTATAGGAATTGGAAAGAAACAAATTTATTGCAAACAAACCAATGTTGGCATAAAAATACAAGAAAATCAGCAAATCACTAGTAATAACAAAAGTTCAGCAATATTGCTGGTTATAAGATAGAAATCAATACCATCCCTAGCATCAATAGTAAGCAATTTTATTTGAGACATTAAAATTAACCTGAATAAATGAAGAGATATATTTTCATGAATCTGAAGAGTTAGAAGAATTGATATTACAAATGTTAATTGTTTGCAATTTATCTACAAATATCAAAGCTATTCCAATCAAAATACCAAGAGTATTCTTTTATTTGTTTATTTAGATTAATGTGGAAGAGCAAAGGGGCAGGAATAACTAAAAAACTTGTTAAGAACAAAACAGACATGCTGATACTACCAGTATCAAGACTTATTATAACAACAATAATTAAGATGCTGTGAGATAAATGCAAAGATGGACAAATGAACTAATAGAACAGAATAGAAACATGCCCACACATGTATAAAAATTTGACATATGACAGATTTATCAGAAATTTTCAGGGAAAGTATAAACTATTCAATTACCGCTGCTGCAATAACTGGTTATCCATAGAGATAAAAGTAAAATTAGATACTTTCTTTACATACAAAAATACATTTCAGCTGAATTAAACACCTAAATGTGAAAAATAAAACTTGAAAATACTATAGGTAAATATAGAATATCTTTGTGACCTCAGAATATAAAAAAGAGTTCTTGTACAAGATCTCAAGATTAAAGTTATGTGAAAAATATTTTAAAATTCAACTATATTAAAATTGAAAGCTTCTGTATCTGCTTCTTATCCCTGGTAGTTCCATCCAGCCCCATACCTTTAAGTACCTTCTAAACTCTCATGCCACCTGATGTTATATCTCTACTTTATTTACAGGTGACAATTTGATTTTTTTTTGAATGTCCAATGGGCATCTTATACTTAAGTCCAACACTGAACTATTAATTTTCTAAAAAAATATCCTTCTCTACCAGTTAGAGTTGGGTTTTCCTGCATATCACAGAAAATCCCCAAATCACAGTGGTTTAAAGAACATTGAGGTTTATTTTTCACTCACATGATAGTTCCACAGAGTCACTGGGGATTAGCTGCTTCTCTCTTGGTGTGTGCCACTTTCAGGCATGGCACCTTTTTTAAGATGACTGCTCAAGCTTTAGGAATCAGGAAAAAGGAAGGATAGAGGTCATGTTCCTCCCCATTTAAAGAACTAGAAATTCCACAAAACACTTTCACTTATATTTCATTGGCCTTAATAACACAGCCTTAACTAGTGCAAGGAATGCTGAAAAACTGCCATCTTTTATTTTGGACAGTAATATGCCTACTGAAAATTTGGGATTTTGTTACCCAAGAGACAGAGGAGAACAGATCTTGAATTGGGCAACTAAGAATTTCAACTCTTTTTTTACTCAAGAACCCCACAACCAATCTATGAGGAAATCAGAATTTATCATAAATTCTATCATTCTAGCTTCTTCCAGCTATCATCCAAACTTTATTAAAATAGCTCTCTAACTGGTCTCTTTGTTTTTATTCTTTCCACCTCTGTTAGTCAGAATAGGCTATCCTATGCTGTGGTAACTAACAAGTTTCTAACTTCAATGATTGAATATAAGGATGAATGAATGAATGAATGGAGAGTTACTGTTTAATAGGTATGGAGTTTCACTTTTACAAGATTAAAAGAGCTCCATGGATGGACGGTGGTGATGGTAGCACAACAATGTGAATATACTTAATGTCTCTGAACTATACCCTTAAAAATAGTTAAGATGGTAAGTTTTGTTTTTTACCACAATTAAAAAAAAAAAGAAAGAATGAATGAATGAATGGTAGAAACTATTTGTTACGCATAAAATCAACAAAGAATTAACATTGCAGTTAGACAACAGCCTCATAAAAATGAATAAAATGATCGTAAGTAACTCAATAAAATAGGCAAAATGTATAAATAAAAATTCACAGAGGAAGGAAACACTGTCAGACTTTTCTGTTGTTTACCTAATAACCACCCTCCTCTTCTTCCTTATTAACAGACTCCAGATTTCATTCTTGGTAACAGTGTTCCCTTGTTCACTTTCTCAGATTTTCTTGCCTACTGAAGGGCCCATGTGACACAGTTCTGGCCATGGAGACAAAAATGAAAATACTGAGGATTTCTGGAAAAGTTTTTCATTAATTATACCTTTTCTTCCTTCCTCCTGCTTATAATGTGGGTCTAAAGCATGGAGATACAACAGCTATATTGTTTCTAATGACAACCATCATGGGACACAGGCCTAAACACTAAGTGTGGGAAGATGGAATAAGCCTGGACTCAGAGAATCCATTGGGCCCAAGCTGGACTACCTACCTATCCCCAAACTTCTTGGGGTTTGAGACAATCCTCCACTTATTTAACACATTGATATTGTTGGTTACTTTGCAACTAAAAGTATTCCTAACTGATTTTGAATGAGAAGCTAAAAAAAAAAAGAAAAGAAATAAGAAAATAAACTGTGGAATTAGTTAAGAGGAAGTAGGCCAGAAGGTACCAATTAATAATCATTGGAAACCTGGTGAAATTTGATGTGCAGTGATGAAATATTTGGGCAGAATGTCACCTATTGTACCTTGGAATATATACCACATGCTTACCAGGACTTTCATCTATTATTGAATTATAAGGAAATTTTAGAATGTTAACATATGCAGGGTGGTTTTTTTAAGATAATGTTTGAGTTCCTATCATGTGCTACAACTGTTACATGCTGGTCATTCTTCTAGAAACATGAGATACAGGGGTGGGTAACACTGAAAAAAGTTCCTGCCTTCATGGAGCTTCTAGTCTAGTGGGAAGCAGATAATAAACTGTGGTGTACTAACTTCTTATGATTTGAAATTTGTGTTTTGAAAGCTTGCTTTAGACAAAGTTGTTTACAGATTGAACTAATTTTGAATAACTTGTTTTGATGAAGTTGGATAGTAGGACTTTCTTATAGCACTCTGGCATCTGGAAGTGGAGAGGACCATTATGTCATTGATGCCATAGTAATGGCACTGGTGCCCATCTTATGATGGACTTGTAAACTTTAAAAACCAAGAGGTGTGCCTAGCAATTCAAGAGTGTTTAGACTGGGCAAGGCTACTCTTTGCTGACCTAAACAGCTTTCCAAAAATCTTGAGAGACTTGCTCCTGCCATGGCCAGGCTACTCTCGGCTGGTGGTGCGAAGCTGTTCATTGGTCTCAAAAAGAGAAGGAACATATAATAGGCAGTGGTCTAATATATTCTTACATTGGTCCCTGGAGCAATAACCTTCACAGCACCTACCTATTGTGCCCAGCAGTGAGGGACCTAAGCCAACAGCCAATACCCAGCTTTTAGTTGGAAAAACTGACTCTACTGAAAACTAACTCATAGAAAGGTGCTCCTCACCGGGAAAATGGCGGCGTGAGCAGGGCGGCAGAAATCTCCTCCCAACACTATATTTATCTATGAAAACACAGCAAATACATCTATTCCTAAAAAAGACCAGAATACACAGGAAAGCGCACAGCGTGCAGCTACACCCGAGAGGACTCAGCACCCCAAGAGGCTGTCTTAAAGAGCCCAGTTGACATACGTGGCAACTACCAGTGACCAATTCTATAACCATGAAAAGACAGAGGAATATGGTTCAGACCAAAATCAACCAGACAACCCCAGAGAGGGAGCCTGAAGGGATGGAAATGCACAGTCTTCCTGAAAAAGATTTCAGAGTAAAAGTCATAACCATGCTGATGGACCTACAGAGAAATGTGCAAGAGCTGAGGGAGGAAGTGAGGGAACTGAGGAAAGACAATGCAGAAATCAGACAAGCGATCGACGGGCTTAACAGCAGAATGGATGAGATGCAAGAGACTGTTAATGGAATAGAAAACAGAGAACAGGAGTACAGAGCAGCTGAGGCAGAGAGAGATAAAAGGATTTCTAGGAATGAAAGAATATTAAGAGAACTGTGTGACCAATCCAAACGGAACAATATTCGCATTACAGGAGTACCAGAGGAAGAAGAGAGAGAAAAAGGGATAGAAAGTGTCTTTGAAGAAATAATTGCTGAAAACTTTCCCTCACTGGGGAAGGAAATAGTCTCGCAGTCCACCGAAGCCCATAGATCTCCCAACACAAGGGACCCAAGGAAGACAACACCAAGACACATAATAATTAAGATGGCAAAGATCAAAGATAAAGACAGGGTATTAAAGGCAGCTAGAGAGAGAAAAAAGATCACCTACAAAGGAAAACCCGTCAGACTATCATCAGACTTCTCAACAGAAACCTTACAGGCCAGAAGAGAATGGCATGATATATTTAATGTTATGAAACAGAAGGGCCTCGGACCAAGAATATTGTATCCAGCACAATTATCATTTAAATATGATGGAGGGATTAAACCATTTCCAGACAAATGAAAGTTGAGTTTCCCTCTCATAAACCACCACTAGAGGATATCTTAAATGGACTGCTCTAGATGGAACCACACCTAAGGCTAAAAAGATGTCACCAGAGAAAATAAAATCATAGCAAAGAAAGCAGACCATCCAAATACTAACTAAAGGCAAAGAATAAAACACCTATTATAAAAGAATGGAGGAGGAGGAATAAGAAGGGAGAGAAATAAAGAAACATCAGACGTGTTTACAATTACTTAACAAGAAAGTTAAGTTAGATTGTTAGATAGCAAAGAAGCAACCCTTGAACCCTTGGTAACCACGAATCTAAAGCCAGCAATGGCAATAAGTACATATCTATCAATAATCACCCTAAATGTAAATGGACTGAATGCACCAATCAAAAGACAAAGAGTAACAGAATGGATAAAAAAGCAAGACCCATCTATATGCTGCCTACAAGAAACTCACCTCAAATCCAAAGATTTACACAGACTAAAAGTGAAGGGATGGAAAAAGATATTTCATGCAAACAACAAAGAGAAAAAAGCAGGTGTTGCAGTACTTGTATCAGACAAAAGAGACTTCAAAACGAAGAAAGTAGCAAGAGATAAGGAAGGACATTACATAATGATAAAGGGGTCAGTCCAACAAGAAGATATAACCATTATAAATATATATGCACCCAACACAGGAGCACTGGCATATGTGAAACAAATACTAACAGAATTAAAGGAGGAAATAGACAGCAATGCATTCATCTTAGGAGACTTCAACACACCACTCACTCCAGAGGACAGATCAACCAGACAGAAAATAAGTAAAGACACAGAGGCACTGAACAACACACTAGAACAGTTGGACCTAACAGACATCTACAGAACTCTACACCCAAAAGCAACAGGATACACATTCTTCTCAAGTGCACATGGAACATTTTCAGAATAGACCACATACTAGGCCACAAAAAGAACCTCAGTAATTTCAAAAATATTGAAATCCTACCAACCAACTTCTCAGATCACCAAGGTATAAAACTAAAAATAAATTTTAGAAAGAAATCAAAAAGGCTCACAAATACATGGAGACTTAACAACACTCTCCTAATTAATCAATGGGTTAACGACCAATTCAAAACAGAAATCAAAGACTATATGGAGACTAATGACAACAACAACACAAAGCCACAACTTCTGTGGGACGCAGCAAAGGCAGTTCTAAGAGGAAAGTATATTGCAATCCAGGCCTATTTAAAGAAAGAAGAACATTCCCAAATGAATAGTCTAAAGACACAATTACTGAAATTGGAAAAAGAAGAACAAATGAGGCCCAAAGATACCAGAAGGAGGGACATAGTAAAGATTAGAGAAGAAA
>JAVSCE010015314.1:0-39573 GCA_032199065.1 Smutsia gigantea
ACGTAGATGCAAAAATACTCAACAAAATATTAGCAAACCGAATTCAAAAATACATCAAGAGGATCATACACCATAATCAAGTGGGATTCATCCCAGGGATGCAAGGATGGTACAACATTCGAAAATCCATCAACATCGCCCACCACATCAACAAAAAGAAGAACAAAAACCACATGATCATCTCCATAGATGCTGAAAAAGCATTTGACAAAATTCAGCAAAGCATTGGACAAAATTCAGCATCCATTCCTGATTAAAAACTCTCAACAAAATGGGTATAGAGGGCAAGTACCTCAACATCATAAAGGCTATATATGACAAACCCACAGCTAACATCATACTTAACGGCGAGACGCTGAAAGCTTTTCACCTAAGATCGGGAACAAGACAAGGATGCCCACTCTCTCCACTGTTATTCAACATAGTACTGGAGGTCCTAGCCACGGCAATCAGACAAAACAAAGACATACAAGGCATCCAGATTGGTAAAGAAGAAGTCAAATTGTCACTATTTGCAGATGACATGATACTGTACATAAAAAACCCTAAAGACTCCACTCCAAAACTACTAGAACTAATATCTGAATTCAGCAAAGTTGCAGGATACAAAATTAACACACAGAAATCTGTTGCTTTCCTATACACTAACGATGAACTAACAGAAAGAGAAATCAGAAAAACAATTCCATTCACAATTGCATCAAAAGAATAAAATACCTAGGAATAAACCTAACGAAGGAAGTGAAAGACCTGTACTCTGAAAACTACAAGACACTCCTAAGAGAAATTAAAGAGGACACTAACAAATGGAAATGCATCCCATGCTCTTGGCGAGGAAGAATCAATATTGTCAAAATGGCTATACTACCTAAAGCAATCTACAGATTCAATGCAATCCCTATCAAACTACCAACAGCTTTCTTCAATGAACTGGAACAAATAATTCTAAAATTCATATGGAACCACAAAAGACCCCGAATAGCCAAAGCAATCCTGAGAAGGAGGAATAAAACAGGGGAATTACACTCCCTGACTTCAAGCTCTACTACAAAGCCACAGTAATCAAGACAATTTGGTATTGGCACAAAAACAGACCCACAGACCAGTGGAACAGAATAGAAAATCCAAACATTAACCCAAACATATACAGTCAATTAATATTTGATAAAAGTGCCTTGGATATACAATGGGGAGATGACAGCCTCTTCAGCAGCTGGTGTTGGAAAAACTGGACAGCTACATGTAAGAGAATGAAACTGGACTACTGTCTAGCCCCATACACAAAGGTAAACTCAAGGTGGATCAAAGACTTGAATGTAAGTCATGAAACCATAAAACTCTTAGAAAAAAACATAGGCAAAAATCTCTTGGACATAAACATGAGCAACTTCTTCATGAACATATCTCCCCGGGCAAGGGAAACAAAAGCAAAAATGAACAAGTGGGACTATATCAAGCTGAAAAGCTTCTGTACAGCAAAGGACACCATCAGTAGAACAAAAAGACATCCTACAGTATGGGAGAATATATTCATAAAAAACGTATCTGATAAAGGGTTGACATCCAAAATATATAAAGAACTCATGCACCTTAACAAACAGAAAGCAAATAATCCAATTAAGAAATGGGCAGAGGACATGAATAGACACTTCTCCAAAGAAGAAATTCAGATGGCCAACAGGCACATGAAAAGATGCTCCACATCGCTAATCATCAGAGAAATGCAGATTAAAACCACAATGAGATATCACCTCACACCAGTGAGGATGGCCAACATCCAAAACACAAACAACAACAAATGTTGGCGAGGATGTGGAGAAAAGGGAACCCTCCTACACTGCTGGTGGGACTGCAAATTAGTTCAACCATTGTGGAAAGCAGTATGGAGGTTCCTCAAAAAACTCAAAATAGAAATACCATTTGACCCAGGAATTCCACTCCTAGGAATTTACCCTAAGAATGCAGCAGCCCAATTTGAAAAGGACAGATGCACCCCTATGTTTATTGCAGCACTATTTACAATAGCCAAGAAATGGAAGCAACCTAAGTGTCCATCAGTAGATGAATGGATAAAGAAGAGGTGGTACATATACACAATGGAATATTATTCAGCCATAAGAAGAAAACAAATCCTACCATTTGCAACAACATGGATGGAGCTAGAGGGTATTATGCTCAGTGAAATAAGCCAAGCCGAAAACGACAAGTATCAAATGATTTCACTCATATGTGGAGTATAAGAACAAAGAAAAAATACTGAAGGAACAAAACAGCAGCAGACTCACAGAACCCAAGAACGGACTAATAGTTACCAAAGGGAAAGGGACTGGGGAAAATGGGCGGGAAGGGAGGGATAAGAGGGAAAAAGGGGCATTACGATTAGCAGATGTAATGTTGGGGGGGCACGGGAGGGCTGTACAACTCAGAGAAGACAAGTAGTGATTCTATAGCATCTCACTACGCTGATGGACAGTGACTGTAATGGGGTTGGTGGGGGGGACCTGATGAAGGGGTAGTTTAATAATCGTAATATTGCACATGTAATTGTAAATTAATGATAATAAAATAAATTATATTAAAAAAAATAATCTACTGATATTCACACACACACAAAAAAAATGCTAAACAGGTAATTTCATTATCTTCTAATGAGAAATTAGCAATCATCCTTATTTTTACTCCTTTAAAGGTAATGTGTCATTTCTCCCTAGCTTCTCTTAAGATTTTATTATGATATGTTTATGCATATTTACTGTTTTATGTTTGTGGAATTTCTTGAATTTGTGGCCTGATATCTTTATAGTAATAACGTTTGGATATTTTGGAAAATTCTTGGTTACTGTCTCTTCAAATAATGCTTCTACTATATTCTCTTGTCCTCTTAGGACTCCAGTCACACATGCTTTACACATTTTCATCTTATTCCATATATCCTTTATTATGTCTTCTGGGCTTTTCCCTCTATAATTTAGCCTGGATATTTCTACAAACCTATACTCTCTTCTGCTGTTCCTAACCTCTGATAAGGCCATCTGTTTAGTTAATAATTTTAGTTATATGTTTCTATTCTCAAATTTCCATTTGATCCTATCTTATGGATCCAGTTCTCTAGTGAAATCTTGTATTTTATCATCTATGCTTGTAAACATATATATATTACAGGATTTTTGTTTTGTTCTTTTGTTCTTTTTTAATACTCAGATCTAATAATTCCAGTACCTGTTCCTATTGTCTGTTTTTTCTCTTGATCCTGTCTCATGGTAAGACTACTAATGTTTTATTGAATTATGGGCATGATCTATGAAAATATGGATAATCTCTATTTGAAGTAATCTTTCTTCAGGGTGTTTTTTGTTTGTTTGTTTGTTTGTTTGTTTTTAAGCTTCTTCAAGGCAGTTGGAATAGCAACAGATTTTATCACTCAAATTAGGGTTGAGCCAGTTCAGGATTGGGTTTCAATCTTAGTAACATCTGGTCTATTTGGGACTGGTTTTCCCTGTCTCCTAGGGCCCAGTTGTTCTTTTGTGATACCAAATAGTCCCCTGAGGTGTTTACCAGGGCTTTGGACCCAGACTTTCTTGTCCTCAGACCATGAGACTGCCAATAAATCTGCTTAGCATCTCTGCCTCTGGCAGCTGCTTCCTACTCTGCTTCTCTGCATCTTACTACACAAGAATTGGTGAATGCCTGGATGAAAAATAAGGCTCAAAAAAGGTCACTTTCTGCATATTGCTTCCTTTGGGGATCTTTGAATCTCAAGTTCTGGGTCCATGATTATGTTTTTCTTTTCAATTTCTGGTTCACAATTGCCCATCATTGGCCTGTTAATTCCTGTAATAGTTTTTATTGGTCCAAAGAGACAAATAAGGGCAAATGGGCAGATGTTCATAAAACTAAATGAATTCAATTTAAAGGCAGGTCTTATATTTAAGAGTATGTCCTACAGTGAGATGTTAAAATGAAAATATTCTAATTGTAATTCTTTTTTTGAGATGTCTGTGATAGTAGACCATAGTTGAGTTTTGTTTCCTTTTTTGTCTTTGACTAAACTGACAACCCACACCAGTTCCAAATACATTCTCTTTTAAATTTTACTTGTATTTGAAATTCAAAAGTACGAGAATTGGATTCTTTACCCCAGTCTATAAATCTACCTTTTTCTTCAACATTGGCCCATTCTGCTTTCTCCCCTGTCTATTGTTCACCAGACATACAAGCCACTTTTCACTTCTTCCTCGAGCACTTTTACAAAAGCTGTTCCCACTATCTGAATTTGTTCCCTGGAAACTTCCCCCTTCACATACTTCTCTTTCTTTCAGCAGTCAGGTCTCACCACAGATTCTGAGCACAGAGGACTTCTCTGGAGAGGAAGTATCTTTCCCCTGGACATAATTTTTAATTATATATAATTTAATTACATATTTGTTGACTGTCACCCTAGACAATAGGAACCCTGAGGGCAGACTGTGTTAGTTTAATTCACAACCATTAAACTCCTTACACACATCAGGTGTAAAAAGGGTGGAGCTGGAGACCTAGATAATAGAAGGATTTTTGAAGATTTCTTTGAGAAATCTATGCTATAATTCCACCTCTCACTCTGCCCCACCACTAAAAAAAAAAAAAGGGATGAGGGATTCAATCTGCAAATTCCAAACCAAGAAGAAGAAATTTTAGGGACACCGCATGAAGATGTCAGTGAAACGTTTAAGAGCAGGGAGATCTTAAGAACCTACCAACACAGCAGATGAGTAGACATAAACAAGGAAAAGCTTGGAGAATGCCTGGCTGTCCCAGAACTGAGGAAAGAGCAGTATTGTCAAGAGAGGGGATTGTGAATAGCACAGGTCAAGGGGATTGCTGGGAAGAGATCCCTATGGATCGGGGGAGCAGAGGAGAGAGGGTCTCAGAAAAACCCATCAAAGAGCTCACAATCGAGGGACCCAGTTTTAAACACCTGCTGCACCAGACAGCATCAATTCCTGCACATTCAGGTCAAGGCAGAAGTCTCTTCCTGCTTTTCCTCACCTCTTGCCCAAATTTCCCTTTCTGGAAAGGTGCAGAAAAGACAAGAAGCTGAGGAACTTCCCTTCCTTACCCCAAGCCTTTTCATTATCCGCCAGGCCCAGTCAGGAAATGGAAGTCACACATTGACACACACACTGAGATGGATCACTTGGCAAAATTATATTCCAGGCGAAGCACTTAGGCCGTACGTGAATAGGATGAAAGTGGTCATTCACGGTCTTTAATATATTCCTCTATTTCTTTTTAACCAAGTACATATTATTAATAAATAAACACGAATAAACCCTTCTTTCCCACCCAAATTATTAATTGCAAATTATTATTGCACATCCTTCAGACCCCACAGGTTTGGAGGCCACAGACATTCCCAGCAACACCCCAAATCTGAAGACGGCTGCCAGGACTTGGACATTTCTGTTGTCCAGACCCGGCGTGTCAGCTTCCGCCCGCCCCGGGCTCTGTGGCTGACATGCAGACACGATGGCACAGCACCATCGCGGGCCGTGGTCTGTCCCCCCAGCCCCACCCGTCCGAGGGCACGGGGTCCTGCGGAGAGGCGCAGGGAGGCCCCGCCTACCTGCCGGCCAGGCACCTGCGCAGCGAGTAGGACGCCCCGCCCCCGCACGTGCGCGAGCAGTCGCTCCAGCGCCCCCACGCGTCCCAGCTGCCGTCTCTGTCTTCGTCCGAAAGAGTGTTTCTTGAGGTCTAGAGTGTGAACAAACACAATGAATTACAGACAAATAAACTAGAAATATCCCAAAGCTTCCCCAGTTTTTCCAGTCTTATTCTAAGCCGTTCTGAGACCAAAGTGGCCTAAAAATGCTTTGAGCTACATACATTAAAAAATACGAGAAAGTTTTATATGGAAACTAGTGGCACGTGAGTGCCTTTCCACCTTACAGAGGTTTTGTCTAGATGGCATCTAAGCTCGCGTTCAAATCTGAAATTTTACCATTCCGAAATTTAAATAAATTGGCTAAATCTACTCCTTACTTATTAGGCGTTATAACTGACAGAGCAAGGCCCCAGCTTGTACCTGAGAGGCTCCCACCACTGAAACTCTGACTTGCCTGCCTGTCTGTCGGACCGACGGATGCAAACTCTAAAGACACCTTTTTGCCTGAGGATCTGTGGAACTTCCTGAGAGAGGTTCCACCCCAAGAAAACCAAGTAAATAAAGACTGAGGCCCCCCAAAATAGAGAAGAGTCCCATTATGAATACAGTTTGGTTAATGTGTCCTCTGGACTTGCCACCATTGACTTATGTCAGGACATTCTAGAGAAAAGAAAAGAGACAGAGTTACAAGTTTAAAATTCAAGAGACAGAGGTGAAAAGAAATGGCGTCTGTTACTTGACGTCACAAAGCTTTACCGAGGGACCTAAAGCGGACTTGAATGAACGGAGAGATACACCACACCCTGAGGGCGGGCTCACACCGTAAAACACTGATTCTCTCCGAATTAATCTATGAATTTATAACGACTCCAGTCAAAATCCCAAAGGGGAGTTTTTGGAACCTAACAGAATGATTATAAAGTTCATCTGGCGGAGTAAGTGTCTACAAGAGCCAAGAAAAAAAAATGTAAAAGAAGGGAAATTAGAGGGAAATTGCCTTGATTAAAAGAATATAGAATTGGCACGGCAATCACCAGATTTAGTAAATTTTTTAAAAGGCTAGTCTAGAAACAGACCCAAGTATAAGGATGTGATGTGGGACCACAAGTCAATGTGATGAATGGTTTAAAAAAAAAATCACAGGTTAACTTCTTCACAAAATTCACAAAAGGAGTTCCAGATATATTAGGAATACTAAAAATGGTGAAACCATAAATACTAAAAAAATTATAGATTAATAATCATATAGACTTGATATAGTAAAGGCTGTTCTAGATATGTCAATTAAAAAGTTATCAAGACTGATAGATTTACTTACATTAAAATAAAAACACACATTTTCAATCTCTTCACCTCTAAAGACATAGGTGTATGAATATACACACAAAAATACAGTATTAAAAATACAAGTATATGGACTGTAAGAAAACACACCAATTTGCCTCAAAGAATGGAGGATGCAGGACAAGGAGTGGATGTTGCTGGGGAAAGACCCATTTTCATTTCCCCCCTGCACCCTAGCAAAAGATCAGATACAAATAGGATAACATGATAAATCTAATGAAGGCAGATGGTGCTATAATGGATGTCAGTTTTATCTGAGCTTTTATGGGCTTTGAATCTCTTTTTAAATTTTTGGGACAAAAGGCAATCATTAGAGAACAATATAAGCCTATATCATTTTTAATACAGACAACAATATACAAGCATGGAAAAGGGTGAGTGGTGAATTAAAATGTTGCTATGGGGGAAGGGGTAGGAGTGAATCAGGGGGATGAAATAAGGGGATAAAGAGGCACAGAAATCCCAATTATAACATAAGATTGGTCATTGGAGATGAAAGCACAGGATAGAGAATATAGTCAGTAATGTTGTGACATCTTTGTATGTTGACAGATGGTAACTACACTTATTGGGGGGAGCATCTAATAATGTGGATATCTGTTGCATCAGATATCAGATGTGTTGCACACCTGAAACCAATATAATATTGTACATCAACTATACTTCAATTAAAAAGCAAATTGTTACCAATGCCTATGCGGGAAGACTCCAGGTGATGGTAACTCCTGTTTTTCTTGTTTCTGTGCAGTTTGTAAAGCTTTATTTTTTTTAAGCAAACACTTCACTACTTAAAAACAAGCTAGCAAACAAACAAAAACCACAACATGCATGTTGACATACAGAAAGGTTGATGTCAGAATTTAACAGCTAAGTTCTAAATTGGAGAACGGGGGATGTTTATGAACGTTAAAACTAATAAACTGCGGCCCAACACTTAAGTAGATATTGCACAGGTTTCCTCAAGCCCTTAGGCCAAGTTCCTTCAACCGAAAAAATAAATGAAGACAGGGATGTGCAGAAAGAACCTTCAAAAGTGAAATGAAGAAGTAACAGCTGGGCACAAAGAGAGGCATTTCCAATAATTTTCGCCCAGGTCTCACCAGTCAGTGGGTCTCATGGCTTCTTGCCACCTTTTTATAACAGAGTACACAGCAGCCTTACTCGACGCAATATATCAGTCACAGTCAGGTGAAAGGAAAGGATAAATATCTGGCAACTGATCAAATCTGTCATCTGGAGTAAGGGCTAATTAAACCCACACTATTTACTGTTCTAATTAGACCACTGTTCAGTTCAATTTTCCACGATAAATGTCACCAAACAGAACTGCCTCCTGTCTCTAACATAATATAAAGTTTTAATTCATAAAAAAATACAATAAGCAGTTTAATACATGCATCTGGACTTTTAGGTTGTTTCAGTCCAAATCATTTAGGTAAACGTTTAAAATACACACAGCTGAAATTGATTTTTCACGTTGTCACCTGATATACTGATAGTTTGAATGTGAAAAGCTGAAAAACATCATCATATGTATTTTAAAATGAAAGTTGAGATTTCTTGGCAATATTGTTTTAATTTGTTTTTATTCCCACCATCCCATCTGTTCAGTTTAAAGTTAGAGTCAGGTTTCTTTCCATAACCTGTCCACCTTTACGTACAAAAAATAAAAAAGAATCCTGATTCTAAAATAACTAAAATAGGCATGTTATAAATGCAGGCATTTGGTTTCTCTGGCTGGATCAGCATGGTATTTTCCCTTTAAGAAAACAAAGAAAATGACACCTCAAGAGGGGTGTTCAACTTTCTCTCCTCTCCTCGGCCTCAAGGATGACTGCGTTCTGCTTTGAAACCCTGCAGCCATTTCCTCCCACCCATCCACCTGCCCCTCTCCTGTGTTCACTTTATCTGAAAGTAGCAATAATATTGCTGAATTCTACCCAGTTCTCGTCTCTTCCCCTTGACACCATCAGCATGATGACAACACAGGCATTGGGGGATTGGGGGGATTAGAGCAGAATAAAGCACCACGAAGGTCGTCTCTGAACATGTATGCGTCTGTATTCTCAGAATGACACCGGGCCTGCTCCCTGGAAGCCGCCTTCTAGAGCTGGGAAGCGAGTCTGCACCCTCTGCTCCACAAGCACCCTTTTCAAGCTTCCTCAACACATCTGGTGCCTTCGACCATCCTGGCTCTTTCATGAACATCTTCTCTCCCTGCACATGCTTAAGTTTTGCACATTTTTAATCTTAAGATGCATTGTCCAGAATACAACACTGTGTCTGGGAACAGCATAGTCCGTACATTGCGCCTATGGTCCAGGTTTCCTCTGATAAAATCTACATTTCCCTCCTTCCTCCCTCCCTCTCCCTCCCCCTCCCTCCCTTCCCCTTTCAGACCCACCCTTTGCTGCGTGATGGAGGCAGTACTACCTAACAGTTAAAGCTGTGCAACCCTGGATATGTTCCTTCGCCCTTCTACAACACCTGTAAGAGGGAGATGCTAATCTTTACCCCGACAGGATTGAAATGAGACCACACGTATATATGGAGTCACACAGCATCTCCATAAACACAGTAAACGAGTCCCTCAAGAAGTATGGGCTATTATTCTTCAAAATAACGTCTTTTTCAAAACAACAACCGTAGAGCCAGCTCTTTCCCAGTCTTACTTACGTGAGACTTAACGTTCATCGCTACTGAATTTCCTCTTGTTGGTTCTGGACCAGAACACCAGCCGGCTGGGATTGGCTCGAGCCCTGATCCCGTCACCCCACACATGAGCCACTTTGCTCTTCTGTGCAGCGTCGGTGCTGCACCCAATCCTGGATGAACATGCCGGACTCAGCTCCCCAATCCTACAGAATTCCATTAATGCCATTTCTGCTTTTTAAAACAGTCAGCAGACCATATTGCTCAGGAAGCAGCCGACTAACCCGACTGGGAATCTGCGAACAGGGTTAATGTTGCGATGAAATATGGAATCACACCAGTCACCACCATCAAATGCTGGGAGGCAGGAAGAGCTGCGGGGAGGGAAGAAACCAGCTGTTCAGAGGAACTGACCTGGGCGCAGCGGGATCTCCATTCTGGGCTGCATGGCGGTGATGAGAGAAGCATTAACAGCCGCGTTTTGGCCAGCAACCCCCCCTCCACCCCCGCTCTGAGGTCTAGTGGCAGCAAAATACGGCCGATTAACATCAGCTCAAGGTCTGGCCTGACAGTAAGCCTGCGGCGCCTTCTCGGTCTGTCAGTTGGGTGCCACTGTTCCCAAACCCCTCTTTTCAAACAGCTCCGTAAGCTGCCATACGTAATTATTTAAAGTTCATGCTATCAGTACTTTAAAAGGCAAGTTGTTATCTGAATCCCATCTATAGATTATTCCCTCCAGGCCCGACTCAACCAAACCCCATCTCTCCGTGGGCCTCGGGGGGCCGGGCTCCGAAGCGTGGGTCGGGGAAGCGCTCAAGGACGTGGTCCGCACAGAGCGGCTGCTATTAGTACAGGCTGGGCACCGCTTGCCAGAACTTTTCCTGCTGGAGAAAATGCTCTTTCTAGCCTCTCCACGGCCCCTTGTGGTGGACACTGCCATCCCCGCTTGGCAGGAGTGGCTCCCAGGACCACGGGTCCCAGGTGCGCCGGAGCCCGGCAGGACCCCCTTCTGTCCGCGTGAAGGAAGCCCGAGTTTCCCGCTCCGAGGCGCCGCTGAACCCCCCGACCAGGAGGCCAGTTGCCGCGGCCACCGCGCGGCTACCCCTCAGAGCGCCTCGCCTCCGGGGAGAGGGCCTCGGCTGCTGGGCGGCCCTGCGCCACCACATTCTTTCAGCATCTCAGTGAAGGCGTTTACTTTTTTTTTTTTTTCTGTCATCTTGCCAGCAGAGTACACCTCTGTTTTCCAATCTGACTCATTTAACCTAGGTTATCTCATGAGGAAGATAACCAGGACAGACCCCGGCGCTCACAGATGCCCAGGGGCGTGGAATGGCTTTGTCACCCAAGTAGGCAGCAAGGACTCGCCAAGTCCAAGGCTCTGCGCCGGGGAGGACGAGCACAGGCTGGGCCCTCGAGACAGGGAGCTGCAGGTGAGAGAGGCAGAGGGCGCCAGGAGGGGGAATGCGCCCTTGGTCACTGAGAGCAGAGACACTAGAGAGAGCTGACTACCTCAGGACAGCCAGACACGTGCTTTCCAGAAGTCACGCCAGGTCTGCACCAGCAGAGCTCACGTGTCCCTGCTCATCTATAGCCCCCGATTTTATACTGTGAACACATACAGTTTGTGCAATAAAACACCCAAAGCTCTTTCTTTTTTCCCCAGGGGAAATAAAACTCTAAAGAGAGACCAGTGGAAACACATCCAGGGAAGCAGAATGTACTTTGTGTTGTTTGGTTAAAACGATCAGGCTTAAAGATCTCTTAGGAAATCATATTTTCCAAGTTCTAGCTAGGGAATATTTTGGATGAAAGATTCAAAGGAGTTATTGCTTACTCATTATATAATGGAACTGGTAAAACCCAAGAATGTAGTGGGAATCAGTGTGCTCACAATCTCATAAAGCCTCGAGGACTCCTGGCCTTTCTTGGATCTCCATGCATAAATCAAACCATGAAATGTTTTCCTGACAACTTCTGTGACTTATAATGAATAGCATAGTTCTACTAGTCTTGCAAATACATTAGTAATTAAACACAGATTTCACATAGAAGTTCACTTATTGGAAATGCTATATTAACAGCTCCCTATTAAAAACAACCCAAAATAAATTAAGTTCCACTGGGATATTACTTCCCAGACATCAAATAAAAGTTCATTCCAATGTGACCACAGAGGTTATTTAAGGAGATCACAAACGACCCAGATTTTGCTAACAGTAAATACATTCTTCAAGGTTAATACTACCTTAAGGTTTTAATCATAAAAAATTTTTAAATATATGAACTGGGTAAACGACATAAAAATGTCACTCAAGCAGTCACACAGACTCAACAATCCAGTTCAACCAGAATATATGAAATACCGACATATGAATACAGCAGGTGCCCCTTATCCAAGGGATACGTTCCCAACCAACCAGGAGATGATTCCAAATTTTAAAAACCAGGATTGTAGTGGATAGGCAGATGTGAGCAGGGCGGGGTTTAGGGACTTTGGCCGTGTTTACATTCAGTTAGATGCTTGTTTATATTCTAAACATCCCATGTTAACTGTTCTCATGAATGTGGGGAGGGAGGGTATGGATACCAGACCTGCCAAAACTGGCTGGTTCCAACATGGAGGAGCAGCGAGCCTGCCTTTGCTTCCGAGGCCATCATAGGCTCCTTCACGTACTGACAATCCCACCTGACAGTCCTGGGAAGACTGCTAAGGCCAAAAAGAGGGCATCACCCTGGTTCCCAGAAATCCCCTCCCCATTCTGAGAAAACCCCACCCAACCCAGGGAATAGTCCATCCTTGCTTCAACTCCAACTATACGACCACCAACCCGACCCCTCCGGGGCTGCTCTCCGCGGGGGCACACCCCCACTCCCTCCTGGAGCTGGCACTTTGCTTTGGTAAACTACTCTGCTTGTACCTGCTGGACCACCGTGTGAGTTCCTTCTCCATGAGGGTCCAGAACACCCCCGCAGGCTGAGGCCTCACCCAACGCGCAGGGCCATCTCCCAGATGGCATTGCCCGGCAGCATTTTGACGACCAGGAAGGGCCTCCTCACCCGGCTCTCGCTAACGGTCCAGGCAAGGAGGGATTCTATGCTGCTCTTATTGAGGCATTCCTTGTCTTCTTCTCTTGGATCCTTGGATCCTTGATCTTGCTGGGCTTGGGATGACCACTTAAAAGCCACTAGGGCGGTCACCACCTGCAGTAAGTCTCCCATGTGAGGCTAAGTCGGCCACGGAACAGGTCAGATTGGCTCTAGGCCAACTGCCAACCTCAAGACAATGTCCATAGGTCGAGGTTCACCATGAAGCAGAACAACCTGCCCCACGTCGGGGCACAGGGTCCCCATAGATCATGGTCTCAACGTCCACGGATCCATTTCCTCTGCTCACGGTGCTCCTGGCGCCTCCTCCTGGACCCCGTCTGGCAGGACGCAGGCACCCTCTCAGTGCCCATCTACCCCTGCCTGTGTTAGGGTAGGCAGTGAGGAAGATATGGCCGGCAGGAAGGGAGGGAGAAGCAGAAGCCGGCAGCCTTTCTCGGTAGGTTTATGCCCTCTCTTGGCCTAAAACAAGAAGTAAGACAGAGCTAGGAAATCCCCAAGACTGAGGCCTGCACAGAGACGTGTCCGAGAATGACGTTGGTCCATTTACCTGAGCATTAGCATTCCACCTCCCTCTGCGGGTTTTTCTCTCTGCATTATGAGTTACAGCCTGCACAGAGCCAGAGCAGGTATATGATCTGAACCTGTGAACCACCCCCTCACACTTTCCTATAAAACCAAGTATTCAGATAAACAGAGCTGGTCCTGACTTTTCAGGCCATGTGCTCTCTCTCCGAGAGTGTACTTTCTGCTTGCTAAACAACACTGCCTTCCGGCCTTCTCATCTCACTCTATAGTCCTTGTCTGTCTGCGCCAGAGGGTGAGAAAGACTCCCTCTGGTAACAGTAGAAGTCATGTAAAAAAAAAATGGCAATGAGTATTTAATGGTGGTATTAGTGCATTTAAATAATGAGCCATGAACTATTGGTATCTACTGGGTAGAGGCCCAGGATGCTGCTAAACATCCTACGGTACCCAGGACGGCCCCACATAGGGAACATCTGATCCAAATTGCCAGTGGTGGCAGTGCAGAGAAGCCCACTCTAGAAGGATGCATGTCCTTGGATCTCAGGCCTCAGAGAGTCTTACTGCAAACTGCCCTCCCTGGATTCCCCGCACCTGTGCACAACAGCACCCTGCATATGCACGACACTTCTTACCGTTGTGAAGCAGGTCCATGCAGATTCCTTCACATACTTCCTTGCCCTATATCAAGAACCACAAAATAGTCTTAAGAAGCTCTTAAGCTCAATGTACCTTGAACCATATTTAAAGCATTCACATTTGACAATCCACAGTGGACTTTTCTTTCCAAGGGAAAAATAAGCATAGATTTTTGAGTTTAATGATACCGAGTTTCTTTTTTCTTATTCTTTTTGGACTTTCCTTAGAGATTTACTTCCATCCATGGTTAGCTATTTTACATAGAAAAGCACAGGTTTTGTGCCAACAGCTCATCAAGAATATTACCCAGATGACATTTTAGGGGCACCGGCTTTAAACAAACTCCCACAAGAAATACTATTTGACAGCTGTGAAAGTAAGAAATGACAGAAGCCAGAGCATTGTTTTTATTTCATGCCCTCTTTCTGGGATTGGCTGGTGGTCTGCAGGCTCTGGGCCACCTGTAGGCAGCCTGTCCCCTCCGGGTGCAGAGAAGAACTGGGAAATTCCGCACATTCAAGCCTGGTGGCACTAAGAGGGGCAGAGCTGACAGCAATGTTCTAATTCCTTGACTAAAAATGGCAAGAGAGCCCCCCTCATTAGGCAATAATGGCCTTGCATGGGCTACAGCTAAATGGTTGAAGTTCAGATCCATCGAGTTTTCCTGGGAGTCAGCCAAGGTTTTCACAGGTCTAGCAAAGTTAAAATTCACTTACCCATTCAACGACATTCACCAAGGCCCACTTAAGTCACTGTCCTCAAGAGGGTTGATAGAGTTAGGAGGTAAAGGAAAACATGTGATAGCACGTAGGCATGAAGCACTCAGGGAACAAGCTTGGAGAGTCAGAGGTGGGTCCCAGACAGCCATCACTTGAGCAGAATCTGCATACATGACTAGGAGTTTAAGAAATCTAACCAGTGAACATAGGACAAATAGTCTGAGTTGTGGGGAAGGGAGGAAATATCTGTGTAAATTCCAGGGGGTTGTATATGAAGTTATCAAGACAGCTAACTTCTAAAGATCTGTATCCTATCAGTCAGACGTTTAGCCACCTCCACAATATGACCTTGAACTTACATTCACCTCATTTAGTCACTTGCTAGCACACACATGGCTGGTGACTATCATATGAGACAGTGCAAATATGGAAAATGTCTGTAATTGCAGAAAGGTCTTTAGACACCAGTGGTAATAATATATATGGTCACAAACCTGAAAGCAAAGCTAAAATTTTTCTTGGAAAAGAAAATTCACTTGTGTGTGAATGTGCCTAGACACACACACACACACACACACACACACACACACACACACACACACACACACACACACATGCACACATGGTTGGATAATACAATCTTATATTAAATCGATCCTTCATTTGATTTAATCATGTATTTGATTAAGTTTAAAATAACCAATGGATAATTTTAGCAACAGAATGTAAACTTTCAAAATTGAATAAATTCAAGAAAAACATGGTCTGTGTAGCAAAGTAGGAATAAAGCAATATGCCAAAAAATTTAGCTGTACTAAAAGATATGAACATGATAAAGGAATAAACCAAAAATAACAAATGAGAGTCAGTATAAACAAAACAGAGCATTTTCTTTCCAGCATTTTAATGCTTTATATTCCATTTCATTGACTAAGTTTTCTATGATGTCAATTTTGCTCGTTAGTCTTAATGCTACCTAAATCCTGCTAGTGCCTCATTTGTTTACATTCTTTCCTTAAAAGCCCCATTTTCATCTCATTTTGCTATTTTCATACACTCATTGTTTTCTTTCATTTCGTCAACAGCCGAAACAAAGGTTATTTATACTGTATTTGTTTCCTGCAATAAATTACTTTATCATAATTCCATCTTTACCTCTCTAGGATATAGTTTTATGTTACGATGCAGAATCTTTTTAAGGGTTGTGAAAAGATTCAGTGACCTATTCTGTTGGGTATTTGTCCCAAAATGTGGTGGGGCACATTCTTGCTGAGCAGATGGATTCTCACGTCTCACCTGGACACTGTGGGCAAAGTCCTTATACCTAGAGTCAGGGGATGACTGAGGAGTGGGCAGAAAAATCAAGACTGAAAGCAACCCTAAGGAAAGAATGTCACCTCTGCAGTGTCTTCTCTGAATTCATGGAAGATGCTACATCAAAGAATAGGGTTTCCATGCGTAGTTTCTGTTCACACCAGTCTCCATACCACATCCAGTGAGCTTCCTGGCACAGAGGCTCACGTTCTTAGAAAGGGCACAAACGTGTAGGGCGAAATCTACATCAGAGAAAAGCGCGAATTCGTACAACTCTGTCTGGTGCGGCCCCTCTTGCGCTTGGAGTTTCCAAACAGTGTTCACCCCAGTAGCACCAAGGTTCCAGGCAGAATCGTGTCCACCTCCCGGTCACTGGAGACTTCATTTCAAGGCTGCTATGAATTTGGCTCTGCTTCTAACACTTGACTGAGTCAGTATATTAGCTTTTTTATTTTTCCCATAACATAAGATGCCAGATTTTTAATGACATTGAAATTATATTCATCATGACTCAAAGCTATGATCCAGCTTCACCCAGTTCACTTTGCCCACTGGGTTTTCACCCTAAAGTACTCAGCCCAGTTTGCCACTTCCTCAGAGGGACCTTCCCTGACTTCAGTCTGTAATGACTGTAGAACCCCCTTCCCATGTTTTGACCTTCTGTGGTCTTGGGTACCGATGGTCCACGACGGCTGGGAAGCAGATGATCCGCTGAGGGGCTTGGAACACATCACGCACCGAAAAGGGGGACCAGTGCACAGATCAAACCATGTGACTATCTGACTAATGTCTGTCTCCTCCACTAGACTATAAGCTCTATAAAATTCAGTATGTGATCTGGATTTATGTGTCACTGTATCTCCAGCACTTAGCATGGTTGGTACCTGACATACAGGAGGCACTTAATGAAAATATTTTCTAAATGAATCAATGACTTAGTTAATGGACAAACAAATGTATAAAGTTAATACGTTCAGTAACTCATGTTTTGAGACAATGAATTGAAGAATTCAAACTTCTCCAATATGGAAACACTGCCCTGGGAACCATTTGGGAAGAGAAAAGGACCCAAGTCCTGACCTGTGAGTCCATGTCTTTCCTTTATTGCCTTATTTTTTTCTCTTCTCTAAGTTAGCTTTTGATTCTGGCCATGAACCCCTGCTATGCCACAGAAGCCACAAGGGAGAAAGAAGTGTTATCTTCCCCAAGTCCTCCACAAGCATGGCCTCAGACTGGCTTGTCTCTTTATTGCCAGTGTTAATCCTCTTTTCATTACTATTTAAGCAGAAGCTTCGGTGGAGACATTCCATCTCTGTGCAATAAGGAAAGCTAATTCTGTCTTCTGCAGAGCTGTGTTGAGTTACCGGATACATGTAATTAACTAAAAAACAAAACCCTCAGGCTTGTAATAGTTGATTCGTGATTTGGTTTCAGCTTGAATCCATAATCCACTGGTTTCAAAATTTTTGTGGAAATATGGGGATTTGGAAGGCCATGAGAGTAGAGGAACCAATTAACTTACAAATATACAAACTTAAGCTTCCAGAAGTCTAGTTTTACACTAAACTAGCCTTTCACCATCTTTCCCACGGACCCACTCAAGGAACACAAATGAGTAGGTAACTTCAGTGTGGGATCACAAACGGCTAGAGCTGGAAAAGTACTTCCAGACTTATCATATTCACACATGGTAAAGCAGAGGCTGGGGAGGAAAAGTGACACGTCCGTCTGGTACCAGAGGCCTTGGCGGAGAACTTGGTCGCTTCCGCTTGCGACCAGGGCCCTCCACCAACCCCGGTACTCGCTTTCACAAACTACAAGTCTACAGCCGTCTTCCTGCCTTTCACCTTCTGCCACTTCTATTGAGCCTGTAAGTCAAAGCGGGGTGTGTCCTCTTAGAAGCTAACGTCACCTCCCATCACACGCACCCGCGGTTTAGACTATTTAGCATATTCCTAATTATCTACAGCACAAAGTTTAAGGTCTGTAGCTTGGCAGTCAAGTCCCCCCACCTTTTGCCTCCTACCTTCACGTCCCACCTTAGCTCCAGCTGGGCTTTGACAGTAACAGGCACTCTAGTTTGAATGCTCTGATCACCACTGGCCCGCACGTGGCAGTGCACACGTTTGCTCATGCCATTCTCCCTGCTGAGACATGGCTGCCCAGAAGCCCATGTGAGGTCCTAATGCCTCAGCCACAGGAGTGTGTTCCCAGAGAGCCTTCGGCCACCAGCTTCTCCAGGGACTGGCTCGGCCACAGAAAGGCGTCTGCCCTGGGGTCATGCCCCAGTCCCGGGCAGCCCACATCCAGTGACTCATCAACAGCAAGGCAGAAGGGCCTGGCCCTCTCAGCAACTCTTAAGGCTTTATCAGTTCCAGAGTTCCCCATGGGGCGGACTGAGGCTATGCTCGGCTCCGCATTACAGCTCAACCTCTCCCTCTGCCCACCCTGCTTCCTTCCCTCTCTTCCCGGGGGTCAAACCCAAGAGAACTCCCAAATAAACATCTTGAATGCTGAACTCTGCTCTGGAAAACCCAACCCGTAACACACCCTACCCAAAAATGCCTTCCTTCACTCTTTTGAGATCTACTTCCCAGGCTACTCCTTTGCAGAAATCCTGCAGCATACATAGACCATTTCATTTACTTTACATTAATACACACCACTCCCCACCATTAATGATTTCATAGGTGCATGAAGTCAAAAGCATCCGGTGTGTTTTATGCCTGTCTGCATCCCTGAGAACCAGTCTGATGCCACGGACACACTGGGTGACCCCTGCAGCGATGACGACGTTCATGATAATGATGACTAATGATGACGTTCATGATAATGATGATGGGACACACCTTGACTCCATCCCTCTCCACTCCCAGGTCCTTCCTCCGCCCCCACCAGACCACAGGGTACTGCTGTCCCCACAGGGTCCTTCTCGCAGGCATTGAGTACATGTCCGGCATCCCCTGTGATGTATTACACCCTTGAGAATGGAGGACAGGAGGTTGGCTTTTGTAGTCTCAGCCATGGCAGAGGAGGAGAGAGGATAAAGAGAGGCAGAAGATACGTTTTGTTTCAGGGAAATAAATGACCTATGGGGAATGTTGCCCGAGCTCTTTCGTCCAAGCGTGGAAGACACTGAACAGACACTTGCTGAGAACTGCCGCTCTGGTGCCAGGGAGTCTGGCTCTGCCCAATCCGAAGGCCATCCCACCGCAAGCTGCCCTCAGCCGCCAAGAGCGACCCCTGTTCTGCAGCAGGAGCCCCTTCTCCAGCCTTCACCGGCCAAGCAAAGCCATTCCTTCTCGTGGAGAACAAAGGATGTTCGGGAGACCCGAGTTTGTCTAAAATAAAACAAAACTGGATCACAATAACTCTTACAAAGTAGACAAAAAATAAACAAATGCCCACTCTAAGCAGTTAAAGTCAAGGCTGGGAACCTTGTGACATGTGAGCATGTTCTGAAAAGGCAGGAGAAACCTTCTCCTCTGACCAGGGAAGCCGACAAGCTGACCTCAGATAATGCCCTCCACGAGGGCCTTTTCCTCCGGGGCCCTGAAACGGTGGGCAGCACCGCCCTTCTCTTGCCCGGGGGGACGGATCTGGCCGGGTACCTGACAGGAAACCTAACGAATGGGGAATGGAAAAACTTACTGAGACCATTTCTCCTGCCAGGGCAGAGACAGTCCAAAGTGGCGACAGTACCACTGTCTCAAGGGGCCAAATCGTGAAATGTTTCAACCCTCTTTCCAAGTAAGGAAAGAGAGAATGAACGATGAACAGCAGAGGAGGGCAAAACAGGATGCCAGGGGCGGAGGGAGGAAGCAGAAACCTCAGGAATGCTGAGGACCAGCTCTCAGCAGAGGCTGGTGGCCAGGGGGCAGCCCCACACCTCCTTATATAACTTACTAATTTCCAAATGACACCTTGACCACATTATCTGGGCAGCACCCTCTGAAACTAATCTGGCCTGCCACTTCTGTTAGCTTTGGGCATCTAGTTGGTATCCAAACAGACATAAATTATGAGAACGTTCCATTCCTTCTCCTCCCCACCCACAGAAAATCCATGACAAAGCTTCACCATGCATTACTGGAAATTATTTATTCCATTGGAATGATAAGTAAGGAAACTTCCTATCTACAACACTTTGCAAAAAATGAGACGTGCACTGTTTTCCTCTAAGGCTAGCTCCATCACGGAACCATCATTGCAAATACATTCATATTACTTAGTGCCTTCCGTAAAATGACCCTGGTTCATGGCACGATAGCCAGGAGCAGAGGCTTAAAAGTGAAATAGACCTCAGTTAATATGCTGTCACCCAAGAGCTGGGGATTTCAGTCCAGTCGCTTAGCCTATCTCAAGGTGTGATTTTCCATCAGTACAGCAATTAGGGTCTGTGTCAGACGCTCACAGTAGACCCTCCTTTCCTGCTAACAGAGCCCCAGGTGGTGACTTCGACATGATGATCTTGTTCCCACGTTCCCTGCCTCCCTGCTTTCTGGGTGACTATATGACCCAGTTGTGGTCAATGACACATAAGAGGACATCTGCTCTGGGCCGTGTAATTTACTGATCTTCTCAAAAGAAGGGCTTTTATAGCTATATTGACAAAGTATATTGTTTTGTGGATACTATGCTTCTAGTTCATCATTTTTCCTCTTATCTTTATTTTCCTTTGTTATTTTGAGGTCTTTTTATGCCTTTTGAGTTGAACATGTGTTCTTTTTATTATTATGATTATTATTCTCAAACTTCCCTGGCTTTGAAGCCATAAAGCTTCCTCTCAGTACTGCTTTCACAAAATCCTTTAAGTTTTGATAGGCAGTTCTCCTAAATTTTTCATTTCTAAGTACTTGGTAATTTCAGTATGAATTCTCCTTCAACACAAAAAGGGTGTTTTAAAATTCCAAATGGATAGATTTGGTGTGGTTATAGCTACTATTCTGCATTAAATTTATTGTTTTATTTCACTGAGGTCAGAGAAAATAAATCAAAGGATTTCTGATTTTTGTAACATATTGTGGGAGTTTTCTGTGTACTAACACCTAGTCAATTTTTGTAAGTGTTCATCAGTGTTTAAAAAGGATATTTATTATCAATTTGGATACAAAATACTATATGTAACTATTAGTTATAAGTTTTGATTGTATTATTTAAATCTTCCATATCCTTTCTTGTATTTTATCAATTTTATCTATAGACTTTTGGAAAAGCTGTATGCTAAAAGTGCAATATTATAACTGTATTCGTACAAGGCTTTCCTTACATTTGCTTTTCTCTATGCAGTCCATACCTGTGTTAAGTGCATACAAGCTCATGATTTTTTGATGATATTATCAACACAAGATATTTCTTTTGTCCAGTTTAATATTTTTGGCCTGAACTTCTATTTGTCTAATATTAATATTGCTATATCATCTCTCAGTCAACATCTGTGCAATCCATGTTTCACTATCCATTATTTTCTGTTATGTTAGGTGCCCCTCTCCCATGATTGTGGGTCTTTGTTGTCTGTGCAGAATTCCTAGTCACTCATCGGCAGGTTCTGGTACTGCTTCCTTTAGCCTGCCTCCGGTGGGTGTGGAGAGGGGAAAGATGTGTGGTCTGTGGAATATGCTGGTACTGTATCTTCCAGATTAGGGGCTACCTGTCTCTCCTAGAGATTGCTGGCTTCCTGGAGCATGAGCCTGATTCTCTGGCCCCCGTGTTCCAGTTACTGCTGCCACGGAGAAAATACAATTGCCATGTACTGTTCAGCTCAAACTGCCCTGCACCCACTCTCCTTTCTTTCTGTCTTTAGATACTTTCCATTTGTTATCCTGTTTATCAGCTGATTCTAGCCTTAGGACTTTCTCAGAGCCACAGAATATCTCCTGAATATATTTCAGGCTATAATTTCCTATAGTCCTGTTTCTCCACCTACATGAACTACCTGCTGGTTAGGAATTCCCCAGAATTTCTAGTTTGTCAGTACAAGTTTTCTTCTTTTCCAGGGCTGTCATTACATTCTAGTTCTATACCCATCTTTGAGGTCACCTCATGAGATTTGCAATATACAATGAAGTAGATGCAAAATTATTAGCCACCATCTTAACCCAAAGGGTCATGTCTTGTCTTAAATTTCTAATATTTTATTTTCTTTGACATGGGTCTAATTTTTTAAATACAATTACCTAATCATGAAATATTCCACATAATTCATAGTGCAGCTAATTATTTGGAGGACACCTAAATGCAGAACGGACTTGAGGCCCAGCGTCATCTTCAAAGGATTGTGAGGCACAGGAGGATGGCTCTCCCACATTTATGACACCAGCTCATAACACAGGATGTATGTTTGATAAACCCAAGAGAAACTTGCCAATATCTTTAATTCATGACTTAGCAATACAGACTATTCGACTTAGTCAATTCTGCCTCCTCCTGTCCTTAGAATGCTATTGCAGATCAAGTCAAAAGGGACTATTCCCCCTTGTTTTCGCTATATGAAAACCTTCTCCAAATCCCTTCTTCAAGGTAATTAGACCAAAAGAAGAGGGACAGAAGGACTTCCAAACTTTATTAGTAACTTCTTTCTAGGCAAAGACTCCCTTAACTTCTACTGTAAGTATCCTTAAAGGGAGGCTTCCCCTCTAGTCTCCAGGAGACCACGGATACTCCAAATCCATTTTAATGTACTGTGTCCCTTGGTAGCTGGTCACAAACATTGCTCAAGAGCAAAATGCAAACAAACCAACAAACAAATCTTTAGGTTGAGATGTCAAAATAATACATGTTTTAGTTTATTGAAAAGTCTCCCACTGACCCCAAAAATGTCCCTATAATACTTCGAAGAAGATTCTTAATAGGAGAAGCTTCTGGAACTAATTCAAAATATGACTACAGTAAGCAAGGTGAAGGAAGCCCGACATTGAAGTGTTTCTTTTCAAAGCCAAATATCCTGCTCTTTGTGATTAAAGGCTACTTTCTTATAAAATCAGTAGCTTTTCCCATCTTAAATTAAGGAATAGTTGTTTTTGCTCCTGAGAAACACTGTTAGTTTATCTTATGAATTGTTACTATTATTTGCAAAATATGTAATGGTTGGGTTTCTCTCCTCGAGTCGGCTGCTAGGAAGCGCAGAGGCAAACCAGCTCCCTACCCCGCGCCCTGTAGTTAGCAAGTGGAGCTGTGGTGTGCATTTTTACTGTAGTGTTATTCCCCTCTTTATCCTTGTCTTGTTTTTGTCACCTGCTTCTGGTTTATTTTCTATCAGATTTTAGATCTCTTTATAGGTTTCCCTGTTTAAAATTAGGTGTAATATTTAAAATATTAAAACACTTATTCAGAAACATCTGCACAGGGAGGCTGCCTGCATAGTTTTACTGTCCATCAGATGAACATAGAACCACAGGTGGAGCTCAGAAAACCGCATGATCAAATCAGAAAATCAGTAGTGGGAGTGAAGACTCCCAATCCTCTGGAGGTGCTCTAATCAGAGATGTGGATGACCTCATATCAGAGACGTGGTATCACACATGACACCCCTTACCCTCCCCACGAGCAGAGGAGGAGCTAGAGAAAAGACGGCTTCCACTATCTGCCGCCAGCATTCCCAAGGCGAGATGGGGGTCACCTGGGAGCAGGCTGGGCCTCAGGCTCTCTGGGGTCTGAAAAGGAGACTCATTGGCTTAGCTCCAGCAATGACTTGCGCCTGCACAGTTTGGTGGAGAAATATCCTAATTCCTTAATGCCTTGTGTTCATTATCTACATACCAGGGTATTTGCTGAGCATCTGCCCCTTCGCAAAAGGGCTACACCTGCCCCCGAGCTAGCAGGCGGAAGCGAACAAAGGCAGCTTGTCACCGAGTGGGCACCAGGTGCCGCTGTGCTGAAGCACAGGTGCTAACAGCTCCCTGGGCAGGGCACTGCCGCATGCACAGCTCCAGGGCCAGGGGACCTGTACTCGCAGCCCTGGCTTTCCGAGCTCTGCCCTCGCGCGACCCAGACCAACTTAGCGACAGCTTGAGGATGAAAAGAAATTTTTTAACTAATAGAGTGGGCTTTTTTAGATTATTTTTACCAGTGTCCTTAACAATGGAATAATATCCACAAATCCAGATTAGCACAATAGATGATTCAATGCAATCGTTACCGTTGCCATACTCACTCAGATCCCAAAAACTCAAGAGATTTTTTTCTTGCAGACAAGCAGCAAAATATGTCAAAAGCTTTATTCCTTTCACAGAACCCACACAGATGCACCATAAATTGCTGCCATAAAAATTATTCTCTGAACTTAATGTCATTATGAGTTCCTCATCTATATTTTACAGTTAAACAGCTTCAGACTGTAAAGCACTATTATACAACAAAAAAACTTAACAATCTTTGTTTCAGAGACTCATTATTTCACTTATCCTCCAGTCTGAATATCAACCTTTAATTAAATGTCTGCCTGCAGTGTCTGCTCCTCATACACCAATCCAGATGTCTATCCAGCTTGAGGGGGTCCCTGGCCATTCTGTGGTTGATGTCCGAGTCACTTTCCTGCTTTTACTGGGCACTAAGCCAAATAAATGATCTAAAGCATTCAAAATAGATGCCAAAATTAATAAATTTTTAGTCGTATGAAATCCAGGATCATGCACCCTGTTTTATGAAGTATGAGTGCTGTCAACAAACTAGAGGGGATTTTTAAATAAAGTCATCCCCCTGTAAATTTAATCAACACTATCTTCTCCAAACAGTGAGATAGCTTCCACCAGACAAAGCTTAGTGAGTATGGCACAATCATTTCAAAGATTTGCACTGAAACGTAGCATATTGCAGAGGGAGTTATTTTCCAAACCTCTAGACCCACAAACTTTCTCCGGTGAGTTAAAATGACATTAAATTCCACCCATGTAATGTGTGCAGCCCACAAAAATCCCAGAGGATCATGAACTGCACACCAGCCCCGAATTCCAATCACACTTAGCAGCTGTGACTCACGGCCTCCCCACCACTCTCAGCGCCCAACTTACAGACCTCAGGCCCTCACTTCCATAAAGAGAGCCTCACTCTCCACTGCTTTGCCCTCCATCAAGGCCTGGACCATCGCAGCCCCCTGGGATTCATTTGGTCCATTCACCTGCCCTGTTGGGCTGTGAGTCACTGAGACAGAATTGCCCTGTCGCTCATTTTCTTTCTCCCTGACAGCTGGCGTCCAGTGGGTGCTCACCTGGCCCGACTGAATGAAAGATCCAGTTCATTTTTTGTTTGCAACGGTTTAAGGAGACATTTTACATTTCATTTCCCATTTCATTCTTCTGATTACACCCAGACGGTAAATGTAATGAAACGCAGAAAATGGCAATGATGTGGCAGAGTGTAATAAATGCCAGCTCAGGAATTCCTTAAAAGTGTGTTTCCCCAACACAATGCAGTAGTGTGCCTTTTCCAAGGGCCATAACTCACCCAGCCCATTCTGACAGATTCTAATGAACCAAATGTCATTTAGGACAATATCCATTACCTGTGCCCTCTGCGGTCTGACAGGCGTCAAACTCAGAGTGACACCATACCCTAAGCTAGCCCACTCTAAGGAAACATTCCCCTGTATCCCACAGAAAAGTAAACAGGCATTTGTGATGCTTTGATGAAAATCCAACCCTAAGTAAGAAGGAGAAAAGTAATCTGGCACAAACGAGGAAAATCCAACAAATGCCATGAAAGGTCAATGGAATACGAATAATGGTTTAATGGAATATAATCAGCTGGTGAGAAGAGAGCTGGACAGTCCTAGTGTATTTCTTGTGATCCAAACTCATTTGAAAATGTAAAAGCAATGGCCCTGGTATATATTATTGCCCATTATTATTTAAACAGAATAGAATATTCTAAGAAAATCTTTTTAAAGAATACCATCGATCCCAGCCTGTTCCTTTAAATCCCAGTTTTACTCGTGTGCTTTCTGACAAAGGAAACATCTCTGTTAGATGCATCAAATATACAGTGATGACTCACTGATTTGACACTATTAGGGAAATGAGTTACTTTCCAGGTAAGAAAGGTGCCCCTTCACAGTATCATTTTTAGTTTAACTTCTTTTTTAATGGAAAGCATACATCACAGCCTTTAAACAAGGGACCTAAAAATAATGTAACCCCTTGGTGCTCAGGGTCACTTCTGGGAACATTCATTACTATAAAAGCAATGTGTGAGTTTGTTGTGATTCTAAATGCTCCCAACGTGAGTCCTGGAGGCTGCTTTTTGCTCTGTTGTGAAACTACTATGGTTCCTTTGACCTCAATCTCCATCCCAGCTTCTCGCCTCCTTTCCCCCATTTCCTTCCGTACCATTCCAGAGAGGATCCTCAGGGTTCCAAGCTTCCTGATTCGCCATCTCAGACTTTGGACGTATTTCTGATTTAACCCTGCAGGCTTTATTCCTGAAGTTCTTGCCCATACGAGCCACTGGTTTAGCAAGTCCTAGGTGGCCTACACTCCCGGCCTTGTCAGCTAGGACCTACTCTAGGCAATCAATACTCATACATGACTCACGGCCTTCCCCAAAGTTCCATATCATTTTTAAACATCAGATTTTTAATTCCAGTTTTTAGACACTATCTATCTTCTAAAGAAAAAAATTAGGATCTGTAAACCAGACAGCACTCCACTAGGTGACCTGCTGTGTGACAATTCTGACCCTCAGAGATGAAAGCAAACACATATTCCTGGGGTATCTTTTGGAAAAGAAATCCCTGGAAGCACAGTATTTATTCCCAGTGAATTTTTTAATGTTGAGTTTCCAATTTTGAAATAATCTGAAAAATTAACCTAAGCATATTGTAGGTCATCTGAGAGTGGGAACACCTTACAGCCAAGTGATGCCCCCGCTCCCTTTTGCATTGTGTTGATGAGTGGGTCCAAGTTGATTGATCACCCAAAGTGACTGGGTTTTACTTCCAAGACAGTATTTCTCAAACTAGGGTGCAGGTTCTCAGGTTTGAATGCTATTGCAGGGAACATTTCTCGGGGGTTGTCTGTCCAGGCCAAATTTTTCATAGCTGTTTTAATCACAAAACTATTATATTAAATGATTTAACATGAGCAACTTTAATGAGTAAACAAATTATGATTTCAAACCAAGTCTTTGTTGATTAGTGTTTGATAGGCGGATATTCATATTCACATTCTCGCATGATTTCACCCAAATGTGGGAGGAGCAGAACGGACATGTGGGGGTCTGTGTAGGTGAAACTGCACACCTCAGTACATGCATCTCCCCAGGCTGAATCCTGTAGATGGGTCTGGTTTGATGAAGGAATGAAGGAAAAAATTTCCATTGGACAACAAAGTTTCTCTATTAAGGAAAAATGGAAATGTAAGCTCTTCCATCTCTTAGCGAAGTTCTTCATAGAAAAACAAGAAGGAAAATCACCACAGACATAGAAAACTGCCACCTCCCTCATATCCTAGTATTGTTAGTCACTCCCCTGACTGTTCCTTCATCACCACTCAGAAAGAAGATTTATCATGTTTTAATGATCAAAATATTATATGTGCCTTTGTCAAAACCCTTGGGAGATACATTTAAAAGAAAAAATTAAATATTCATGATCTCACAATCCAAAGATAACCCATGTTCACATTTTGATATATTTCTGGATGCTTTCTTTCTGTCCATATATGAATTAAATTGGAGACCTGTATGCTTTTATGCCCGGATCTTTTAATTTATGGGTATAATATTAACATTTCCAATGTGGTTTCAAAAGTGTAAATATAACAGAAATTTGTAATAGTTCATCTTAGAAATCCCATAATTTACTCAGTCATTTCCTTATGGTTTAATATTTAGATTGCTTCTGGTTTTCACATATCATAAATAATGATCAGATCAATGTATGCTTACATTAAGCATTTTTTTTTTACTTAGCATATCCCCTTGAGAAATTCCCAGAAGAGGCATTTGCTGAGTTAAAAAGTAAAGATATTTTAGAGGCTCTTCATACAAGTTGCAAAACTGCTTATCAAAACACTATACTTATTATCATTCAATAGCACAATATAAACCTAATCTCTCTCATAATAAGCACCAGCACTGGGTTTTCATACTTTTTTTTTAAGTAATGCTAGGGGTAAAAATGCTAATTGGTCATTATTTTGGTTTATAGCTTATTGATTATAAGTGAAGGTGATTCTTTCCATTGGATTGTAAGCACTTGCTTTCCTTACATGAGAAGTTATTTTCCTTTACCTATGCATCTGCTGTCTTTAATTTTCCTTGTTTATCTGCAAAGTCTTTTACATAGTATTTTATCATAATTTGTAGTATGTTATTTTCCTTTAACTTTTCATTTGAATGCATTTTGATAAATATACATTTTAAGGCTTCCAAGTGGTCAAAACCATCAATACATTTCATTTTGCATTCATTGTAAGCTTCTCCACCAGAAATTAGAGAAACATCTACTTTTATAGTCTTTTTATATTTTTATGGTTTAATTTTATTTAACTCTTCCCCCCATCTGGAATTTATTTTGGCATATGGTAAAGATTTAAATTAACTTTCTCTAAATAATTAACCAGTTGTTCCAATACTACTTGCTGAATATATTGAATACATATATTTACTAAAAGTACTTAAGATTATACATGTGCTTCTCAACATAGATTGTAGTTACATTATAACTTTTTTGATGGTTTATTTTTTTATATTCCTAGAGAGTATGCAGTTTTATTTTTCATTTTCTCTTTGATCAATAATTGCTTTTGGAGATTATTTTTAAATTTCTAAATGTTTAGAAACATTTAGCTTAAAACATCTTTTCTTAATGTTTATTTAGATTACTGACTCATAGGATGTGGCCTATATTAATTTCTGTATCTTGTTTCTATTTCTTCATTCCCTAAATTCTTTGATGCCACCTGCTACAATTCTTTCATTTTTTTGAAATCAGTATGCAATACATCTTACAATCATCACATATCGTTGCTGATAGTTTTGGATTTTTTTTTTAAAGCTTTTGACAAATTGAAGATTTCTTGCAATGCTTATTTGATTTTTCTCTTCCTTCTGATCTCTTCTCTCTTTTGTGAGTACACAGGTCAGCTCTCTGAGATCCATATAACATAGGTACAATCTCCTCACCAATTTCATTTTCCTATACTTTTCCTCTGTTGCTGAACTTCGATATTTGTCTCCACTGATTCAGTTTTCTGCTGAGTCCAGAATGTTTGGTCCTTCCTACATTTTGATTTCATTTGAAACTCTGCCTTTCCTCTGCTTAGTCTGTGCCCCTCTCAGCCTACTCTGCCTCCTGACGGTCTTTGCCAGCTTCAGAGAGGCAGAGTCCTCTGAAAAATAAATCAGTGTCCTGTGTTTCTTAGGTTTCTTGTTGTAAATCATTTTGGAGGGAGGAAACATCAGGGCTTTCAGAGAGCTGTAAGTCCCCTTCTCTCAAACTGCAGGACAGTTCATAGGTTCTGTGGTATCCCTTGTTTATACTTCCTTAAAAAGGTTAATCTACCTAGAGGTAGATTGTAACTGAGCAGGAATAGAATGGGGGGGGAAGGGGGTTCTCAGAGACCCATGAGGAAAGATGCCTTATTCATCCAAATCCTTTACTGTGGAATCTCTGAGTCTGAATCCCCAGCATGTGCGTAAGGGACAGGGTGACCATGGGGTCCAACACCACTAAGCGCTCTGAACAATAAGGCATGCTGGTGTTTAACTATATGGCTGATCACATGAACTCTGGTTTTTAAGACAAGGTTTCCTGTGTTGTATGGCAAAAGTCAGGCCCAAGAGACGCAGCTAAAGCATGGCCACACTAACATCACACATGGCACGCAAAGCTGAGCTTCAAGGGCCATGTCCAATAGCTCTGCTGAACTGTTTCAAAGCTGACCAGACAGGGGTGACTTTGTGAACTTAAAAAGGATATATGCTGCCTCTAAATAAGTTATAACATTCAAAAACACAAATACAAGAATTGCTAACTCGACTGTACAGGAAAAAGATTTCCTACACTCATCAATTGAGCCTAGGAAAGAAAAAAATTCTTTTTGCATTTACTTTTTAAGTTTTTTATTTTAATATTTTACAATAAAATTTAGCAAGTCTAAGCAAGTATTTTTTTTAACTTAAAAACCATGAGTGGAATATTTTAAGGCTTAAAACTAAGAAAAAATGCACTTTTAAAACATTTTTGCTGAAGGTTTACACTAAGTTCACAGCATTATAAATCCATGTCTTATAAAACTGGTTGAATTTGGGACACTTATTTTATATTATAAGAGCACTATCTCGTAAGGGGACATGAAATTGAGCTGCTCAAGTAAGAATACAAAACAGACCCGACTTGTAAAATACGGTAACGCAGTGTGGCTGCCAAAAGAAAGGCGTACTTTCTGTCATTAAAATATTTCAGTGCTTGACATGGTTATTCAGAATGTCATGCCCGCTGACATATTCTGACCTTTGTAAATGCTGAAAATCCAAAATACCTTTTGTCACCAACCTCTAAATCCTTACTTCTCAAACATGGTCTGGTCTTAGAGTGTGTGAAACACCATGGGATGCTTTTACAAAGCCCCTTGGAATACTAATAAATTAAACATCAACTTGTACATATAACTTGGACTCAATTGGGAACTATTATCTTATGTTGAATTTCGTGGTGAAGAGGTCAGGACAAATTTAAGAATTATCTGTAGAAGAAGCATCTAATTGTAAAATGTTTTTCTGCTAATTAATATCTGTCTTGTGAATCTGACATTTTTTTAATTGCATTATTTAATTTTGGGGTATGCAGTCCGTCGAGAAAGATGTAAGAGAGGAAGTCATTAACTCTTCCAAGTTGCAGAACCTTACTAATATATAGAATGACATCATCCGTCTTATGGGAACTTTGGGTTTTTGTCTTCATGTTGCTGTTGTTTTGTAATTGTTACTTTCTTTTTATTATGGAAAATTTCAAATATAAATAAAGGTACACAGGACAGTATAATTGTAATAGAATCTCAAGTACTCCTCCGTCAGCCCCAGAATCAGCAACCCATGGCCAATTGGACCCACCCGCTACCCACCTGACCCCATTATTTTGAAGCAAATGCAGAACATCCTATCATTCCATCAGCAAATATTTTCATGCATATCTTTCAAAGATCTTTTTCAATGCAATCACAATACTGTTTTCACGTCTTAAAAATTAGCAGTTGACAATAAAATACTAATTTTCCAATTTTCTTATGTCATAAATGGTATCATAATCAGGTTTTATTTGTTTAAACCAGGATCCAAACAAGGTCCACCTATTGCAATTGGTTCATCTCTCTTTTAAGTCTCATTTAATTTTTTTGGTTCCCCAGCTAGTCTTCTTTCCCCCCTTTACAATTTATTTGTCGAAGAAACTGGGTTGTTTGTCCTATAAAGTTTTCCACTGTCTGGATTTTGGTGTTTGCAGATGCATGGCTTAGTTTACAAACACCCTGTCCCCCTTATGACTGGGTAGCTGGATGGAGAACCTTGATTGTGTAGGTGGGGCTGGGGGGCATGGAGGGCAAGAATACTCCATAGGTAGTATCTTGCTCTTCCATCCAAACACCTAAGTTTGGTTATCTTTCTTTTTGTGATATTTTTAGCAGCTGCTGCTAATCTAGGCCTGGAACTACAGGTTCATCAGGGTTGCAAAATGATGATATTCTCACCCCTTCTTTATTAGCTGCAGTATTTTTGTAAAGACAAATTTTCTTCATCTATTATTTGATCACCCAGTGGTACCATTCATATAGAGAAAATAGGATAAATATTTGGGGTTTTTCCCCCCTATTTATTTTCAATGTCATATGTTGATTCCCTAGTATCCATCAACATTAACACATTTTAGTATCATTGTCAACTTAGAGAGTTAAACAGAGTTGATATATTTACGTCTTTCACAGTTTTTATTCTTATTGGTGCCGATTGTCCCAGTTTATGCTCATAAGAGTCTCTGAAAGTCGTCTCTTGAGTCCTTTTGATGAGACTCTGGCACCCATGACAGCAGCTTTGCTATCTGTTCATTACATGATGGTCTGGGACAATTTTGCATATTTCCACCCCCAAGCCATTTTCCATGGAGTCCTGTTAACTTTTTAAGCCGGAAATGATATTTAGAGACCATAATATGGACACTAGGGGTGCCACTGCTATTAAGTTGCCATTTGGTCATTGTTTTTAGGACTTTTAAATGCATGGAGCTGGAAAATACGTCCTGTTTAAAAGACACCTCAGGAGTTTTACAGATACTTACAGTTCAATTTTAGGACTATAAGGTTTTTACTTAATTTCTTCTCTTTCACATTTGTATCTCCTTCCTCCCACACTCGGAATCTAGGTTCCAAGAATACCAGAAATAAAAACTAGATTCTCACATCTGTGTTGTTCATTTGCTTCATCCCATATTACCCGCTGGCAGCATCGCAGTGCCTCACCAACACACTATGATTACCGTAGAACATGTTATAATCAGCTGAAGCCCTTTTTGTCCTTGGCCGTATGCACCTACAGTTGATTAATATGTGTTAAAGTCATTTGGAATAATGCTTCTCTGTGTGGTTCATGCTACCAACTAAAAAACACAACCTTTTTGTTTTGTTACTTTATTTCTAATTCTTGGAGGTCATACTTTTAAAATCTAATTTTGTCTCACAAGTTTATAAAGTATTTTAGGGATTCCAGAGTTCATGTATAAGCAGATGTATGTCCTCCCTCTCCCGTGTGCCTCCTTCACTCCTTTCAATGTCTTCCTCAACTCGTCACAAATTTCATCTCCCCTTGCACAGGGGCCATGCTCCTCCTGTTAATTTTATATATGCTCCTGAAGCAAACAGAGTGGACTGTTTGAGCAGTAACTGTAATTATAATGTACATGCAACATTCCAGTATGTGGAGATGGCTTAATAAAGGGCAGCTATAATCCTAATCTTATTTGAAAAATAAAAAACCTCCGCCTCCCTAGTTCTAAAGAAGGTTGGAGTTACTTTGGATACAATACTACTTCATGTCACTAGGGGCCACACCTAGCACAACGCCTGATGGCACATGGCAGGGATTCGGTCAGTATTTGCTGAGGGGATGCTGAATGCACGTCTGAATGAGTGACTGTCCCTTAGACCCACTGCCGCTACCAGCACCAATACCAAACACAAAAGGACCAGTGCAATGCATGAGCCTCTTTATTGGGAACAGCATGTGCAGTGTCAGGTTTCTAAAAAGAGCATAGTTGTATTTAACGTGCATACTTAATACATCAGACCTCTATTCTGCATACTTTTTTTTAATGCAGCATCAACCTAACATGAAGGCCAAATTTTGAGTCAAAAATCTTGCCTTTTCCTAATCAGAAAGGAAAACTCTCTCAACCATTTTGAACTTTGTAGAATTAAAAACTTGTCAGCATTTAAATCCCAGAGGGAAGGGGTTATGAGAAGGAACCATACAAACGGACTAGAAGCTCCGTCCTCGTCAGTGACCTGCCGCGTGGGGAGAGCGGGCAGTAGGAAGCAGAGCGGAACAACCTGACTCTCCAACCAAGAGTTCTTACTCACAGTATATGGAAGAAAGAACATTATTTCCTCACAGTTGCAGGTAGAGAGTAAAAAACAGAAATGAATACAGACAGACATGTACACAAGAAAGAAATCAGGATTATTATGCCAAAGGATAACTAACACCTTTGAAGAATTTATTTTATTCCTGAGGGAAAACTCAGAAATAAAGGGAAAATTAGAATTTCTTAAAGTATTGCCACTCCTGGAAGTAGACCTCTATCCACTGTGTGTCCAAGACAGACAGAGACGCTCCACAGGCTCTAGAATCGCTCCCCCTCCAGCTGAAGAGATAAGGCGTCTGTGTGAATAATCACAAAGCAGACGGAGCCTTGAGGCCAGAAACGAGGATGAGCTACTGCTCTCCAGCCTTCCCTGAAGGCTGCCTGGGGGGATGACACCTAGGCTGGGCACTGCGGAAACTTGGACATTCCTGGAGAGGTCGGCAGGCCAAGGGCCTGGCACAGACAAAGGTCGGGAAAGGGGTGATGTCCCGTGTGGCCAGGGCACCGGGAACACCAAAGAAATGCAAGATAAGGGAAGATGGGTGGCCCAGGCCAAGCGGTGGGGGGACCTAAGCGCTAGGGGTGGGTGAACTAATTCAGAGGAGACAAAGGGGGCCCTCTTAAGGTTTTTGACAAGGACTATAACCTCAACCAACAAGTGTCTATCCTGCATTTACTGGGTGCCAGCCCATGCAGGGAGATCTGAGACCATCATGATGAAAAAGCATAGCCCTGCCCCTTAGGGGCTCAGAGCCTAGTGGAGGGGTCACAGGAGGCCAGAGCTGCTGAGCAGAGGAGCGGGAATCAGTGTGAGAACCTTCAAGGGGAGGAGGGAAGACCTGATGGAGAAAGTACTTAGTTAGTGAAGTCCAGCTCTGGGAACGGAGGGGCTTGCCATGTCATGTACATGAATTTCCACACAGCTCAATGTATTCATGTAAGCAGCCACATATCATTGACTTTCAGAGCGGGAAACCGGTCCAAAACAGTTGTGCATCTGGGCACGTGCAGAAGGATGCACACAGAGGAAAACATTTCTGGGAAGAGGCGGTACTGGAGGCCATCAGTCACTGTCCTGGGCTTTCGCTGCTGACCCCGGGGACGCCGTAGAAAGCGCTCCAGACCTCAGATCCTGGATGGTGGGCTCCTGAAACAGCCCCACCCCAGAGGGCCAGCTGCCTGGGTAAGTCGCCCGAAGTAGCGCCAGAAATTAAAACTGACCCAGTGTGGCGTCTCACCGCACCCACCTTCTCCTCTCCCCTCACTCCTCCCCTGCTGCCCATGAAGGCTGCAGTCTGCTTCAGAGGCAGAAAATGCTGTAAGGGGAACATCCCAGGAGGTAAAGGAAGCAAGCAGGCCTGGTCTCACCTGGGCAGCAGTGGAGTTGAGGACGGGGCCGGGGGACTTCCCTGAGGAAGTACTAACTGAGCTGACGGAGTCCACAGAGGCAGCAGAGGAGGGGAAGGGGTATGAGAAGCAGAGGGAGCCATTCCAAGCAGCTGGGACAATGTGCTCAAAAGCCACACTTGGGAAGAGCCATGGGGAAGGCCACATGAGAGCTGAGTTAATGAAACCAGGCCTAGAATTCACCAGAAGGCAATGCCAAGAGAATGTCCAAGTAGGGCACCCCAACTGCTCGAGCTTGTCTCCCACTTGAACCCCGAATGTCCCACCAAGCGCAGAGGCCCATGCCACCCTGACCTCATGGCCATGGCTGGCATCTGGCATCTCCAGCCTGAGGGCGGGCAGCAAAGCCCAGGCTGCAAAATAGGGTGACCAGTCATGCCACCCTGCCTGAACTGTCTCAGTCCCAAGAAACCTGGGCAATTGACCACCACCCTACAAAAGTCTGCATAAGACTCAATAATAGGAGTATTATAAAAAGTAATAAATATAGAGAATAACACAATAGACATTTTCAAGGTATTTCTCCACTGGGCCCCGACCTCCACAAGGCAGAGCCATTTTCCCACCATCTGAGTGAGCCTTTGAGAAGGCCTCAGCTCCCCCAAACCCAGGCCCAGGAAAATACGGTCCAGAGTGTTCGATCTCCAAGCATGAGTAGGGCAATGTGTCCCTGAAATGACCGGAGCCTCAAGCCCCAGCGGGAGGAAACCCTCCGCGAGCCGTGCCTGCACTTCCCTGACAGGGGCCCAAACCGGCCAACACAAGGCAACATTCCCAAACCCCCAACAAGCCAATCAAAACATAATGCTTCAAATCCTGCACACAGGGAATAAATTCCATTATTGCCTCTCCTCAAACCTGTCCCGTCTCAGCTGGGAGAGAACCAGCAAGGTCTGTTCCTGCAGGACGTGGTCCCTCTTGCTTGGCAGCAAAACCACCCCCCACACCCACTATGTGTCGCAGCTTCCATCCAGCCCTTCCCCTGCCACTACTCCCAGCCTCTCAGCGAGCCTGCGGGTCCGCCTTCCTGTCCCCAAGCCCTGCCTTTTCCCAAGACAGCAGACACTGACCCACCCACGCCTGCGGCTGTGCATGAAGGGGACAGACCACAGAGGGACGCAAACCCTGGCACTCATGGAAGAGAAACACACCTTCAAAGGCAGGGCAGAGATGGGAGTCAAGAGGAGAGCTCCATTGCTCTCTGACCCCTCCGGACAGAGGATGACACAGGGGAGCTGAAGTGACCTAGTCTCAAAGTACCTGAAACAGAGCACCTCTGTGCGGGGATTGGCCCGAGTGCAGAGGGGTGTCAGCTTCAGCAGCCGCAAGGGCCCCACCAGGGAGGACCTGGCCCAGGCCCCTGAGGGACCCACAGGGGAAGCTGCATTTGGGACCGTGTGGAGCCTCACTGCTCTGTATCTACCATTCAACCCAGTTCGTGAAAGTGATTTTAAAAACCACATGGCACACCCAAAAAGGGCCTAGGGAGACAGTGTTAGACAAGGACACTGTCTGCATAGCTCAAAAGGTGGCCGTGACTCGCCCTTAACAGACCTACTTCTTTTATGCTTGGGAAATAGTTGACGGGCGAAAAGTTCAGTGATGAGATTCAGAGCTCCCGTGTGCCAAAGTTGGTGAGAACAGCGTGTCCCGCTGTGCATGCGATGTCCCTGTATCTCCTGTGTGCCTGGACGAGGGGCGGAGTACACATTATTCCAATGAATGTGCTCTGTCTCTCCTGACAGGCCGTGAGCTCGCCTTCTCATTAGATCGTGAAATCTCTGGAATATTTAAGGAGCATAACTCGATTGACCAATATTACTCACTAACAAAGGAATGAACGATTCAAACTCAGATGGCTTTCTGTTTAAAAACATTATATACCCAGGCCAGAAACAACACGGAAACTCTGCTATGCGGAGAATATCCTGGGAGCTCATCTGGATCCGTGAAGAAGATGCCAACACCCTATACATCCAAGGGCTGTCCCTATCTTCCTTCGCTAGAAATTTCAGAAATTGGTATAGACTTTCCAAGTTATAAACTATTACATAAATAACTTGGAAACATCAAGTGAGATTTCTGAGGCCTGCCAACAGTTTAACCACAAGGAACTCCTCGCCAAGATATTCATGAAAAGTTTAGAAGAAGTTACTGAGAAAGATGTACTCACAGCAAACAGATTTCTTCTCCTGAAAAAGAATGTGCAAATCAACAGCTAAATGAGGAAAAGGAAAATCAGGTTTGTCACAACAGGATAAGAAAAAAGACATTTAAAAGAAGTTTAGAAATAAGACTACACAAAGACTTCATTATTAATACAGTACTCTTACTACTAGTATTAAAAATTCATTCAAACATTTCTCTCATACTTTTCCTTCCCACAAATTCGATGTAAAAATGTCTTCACTGAGCCCAGGGGCAAAGAACAGACCCTTGAAGGATTCCCTAAATTTCCTTCCAACTCAAACTTGCTACAATTCCACATGCCCATTGGGGCCACACAGGCTGCCCTCTCCACCCAGGCCAAGGAAACAGTAAAGTAAACACAAACAGGAGTGGCATTTTGAAATGAGAAATCACACAGAGAGGAAGTCAAAGGCACCCACGGAGGCAGGCAGCGACGGCCCCAGGGTGACGCCATGATGCCCTAGGCCGGTACACACACAGGATGATTCATCGCAGAACCTGGATTTCCCTTCAGGAAAGTAACTGAAACTCTGTAAAAGGATGCCTACGGGGCTGGGGAGTAAAGTTTGAGGAGCTACTGGAAGCCAGATTTTAGGAGCTAAAATGAATAGGAGAAAGTAGCAGGAGACAGAATTTGAAAATCAGGTGATCCCTGGAGGCAATGGTAGATCAGAGTAGAGGTAGCAGCTTTTTTAGCTTGAAAAAAAACTTGAATCTATTTAAATATGGGCATGAAGGTGCTTCTCTTCCAACTGGCTTCAGGCTTCCATCAGATTTACCCTAGATTAATTTTAGGAAGGTCAGAACCCACCACTAACTGAACACCCAGCCTTGTCCTGCATGCCTGGAGTCCAGTGTATTAACATTTCTTTCCACCTTTCAGTGGCCCCTCATAGCCTAAGGATGGCGAGGCAGCCATCACACCAACATGGACACATACAAAGCCAGTCCACTGACCACAGAAAGATGCACATGGACACTCGTTTCTAAATGTACCCCACCCCCTTATCCCACCATGGTGCCAATGAGAGGATGCATATGACAGCAAATCCACAAGGTCTGGGAAGACACACCTTCCACACTGCCTGTTCCTAACAGTAAAGAATAAAACACAAAAACAAGAGAAAACTTGTGCATAACAAAGAGTTTTCCTAACTTTCAAAAAAAAAAATGACTTCCAACTGAGAAACAGTAAGCCTACAACAGAATTTTAAATCAGTCCCCTTAATAAGTTACAAGCCCCAAGTTTAAAGCTTCAGCAACTTGAAGGCAAGGATGGAAAACCTTCCCATCCTCTTTCCCAGAAGGAGATCCATGCAGCTCAGTACTGCCTTGGCCAGAGACGGGACAGAGATCAGACTGCAGAGTCCAAGACCCCACTTCCTCGATCCGCCCAACATCCAGCCATGTGCCCACAAACAGGTCCTCTGTGGGACAAAACTCCAAACCACCATGAGGAGTGACAGAAGAGGAGGGCGGGCCAACAAGTGTGTAGACCACAAGCTCTTAGCAAGTTGTCCCAGACGAACACATTTTAACTGCCATAAATGACTGATGCAATCAAACGTCAGAATGCTTTCACTGCAGGGATATGCTCACCAAACGGGAAGTCCGCGCCATCTGAACTTCAGCTACCATGTTTCGCCCAGACTTTGAAAAAAAAAATGTCATTGCTATTTATTATGCTTAGAAGCACAATTGGTATCACTAATACCAAATTCCTGGCGGCAGCAGTTAATGTGAAACCATTCCCGCTGGTGACCAAGTTGCCCAAAGTTCCGTTGAGTACAGTCCTGATTCTATAATCCAGTGGGATCGGGATTTCTAGGAAAGGAGGTAATTTTCTAGGTGATTCTTCTGAGAGAAGCAGCTGAATAGATCTCAGAACTGGGAACCTGAGGTTTGGGGTGTAACGGGTTATTTTTTTTCAGATAACCATCTGGGTGTCCTCGAGGAAGTCATCTGCACATTCAGAGTCTGTTTTCTTGACTTGTAGAATGAGGCTTTGGAGCCAAAGCCTCCACCAGCTGTAAACGTCTCCAATTCTCTAAGTGCAAGTTTACTGCATTTTGGCAAGACCGCCCAGATGATCAGAATGAGCCAGTAAACACCCTGCAATGCAGAATATTCCATTTGTCGTTTCAGAAAACACACTGTACTCGACTGGAAAGCATCAGATCATGAAATACAACCACTTCACTTTTCAACACAAAGGTGGAATCTGAGGTCCAAAGATGATGGGTGGGACTTCCGGGAAGATGGCGGTGTGAGCAGGGCGGCAGAAATCTCCTCCCAACACTATATTTATCTACGAAAACACCGAAAATACATCTATTCCTAAAAGAGAGACGAGAATACACAGGAAGCGCACAGCGTGCAGCTACACCCGAGAGGACTCGGCACCCCAAGAGGCGGGTAAGATCCGGAGCCGCGACCCGGCGGGACCCGAGCCCTCCCCCACCCCAGCG
>JAVSCE010015315.1:600000-778970 GCA_032199065.1 Smutsia gigantea
AGTAAAATAATTAAGATGTGATGAGTCTTGAGTATTTACTACCTTTATTTTCAATATAATTTATCAAATTACCACTTCAGGTAATTTAACTTTAATAATGGCTATGTTTAACAATCGGCTCACAAAATTCCTGAAACTTGAACCTTTAGCTCTTGTGAGCTGATACACACTGGGCTTCCATGCTGTCAGTGGTTGGATTTAGTGGGCATTCTTTCTAGCTATTGTCATCTATCTGTACTGACACCCACTAAGAGTTCTTGCTGCCATCTGGCCTCTGGTTGGTGGTCTAAGCAAGGTCAATGCTATGTCCTGATTTCTCTGCACACACTGTCTTCTCCAGGTCTGTAGGCTCTCTCTCAGCTCACTTCTATGCCCCTCTGGATGAATGGAGGGGATGCAGATTTTAAAACTCATTAGGAAGGTTCAGAGAGTTTTATTTCTAATGATACACAAATGCTAACTTTCTTCTCTACTAAATCTACTAAATAGACTCATGTATACTTAGGGATATTTTTGGACTCTTTGTGCTGTTCCACTGATCTGCTTGCTTTTCATGCACCAGAATCATAGTTTTAAATACTGTAACTTTATTCTGTGTTTTATAATTTGGTTGGTTAGCCTCTTTCACTACTATTTGTTTTTCAGTAATATCCTGACCATACTTGTATGTTTATTTCTTCATATAAACTCTTGAAATAGACTTAATTGTCTTTTAACCTATTGGCATATTTATTATGATCCTGTTAAATTTATGGAATGTCAGCATACTTATAATATTGAACTATTCTATTCATGAGTAGACTATATTCTATTCTTTGTGTACTTCAGTAGCATTTCCAACTTTTTTCTTATAGCTTTTGAATGTTTCCTAGGTATTATTTGTTTGTTTATTTCTGGATAATGCTTTTAATGTATGGAACTAGTTTGTGTTTGAATATAGGAAAATTATTAATTTTATACTTACTAAATCTTTGTCTTACTGAGTTATTTAATTTTTATAATTTTCCAGTTGATCCTCTCCTTTCCAAATATTTGTATGTGTTATTTCTTTCTTGTATCAATTGCCTTGGCTACTTCCTGTGAAATATTAAATAATATAGTACAGTGAACATTCTTGATTTGCTCCAGATTTCAGTAATGCTTCCAGAGTTTGCCCATTGAAAATGATGCTAGCCTGCTTGTTAAGAAAGTGTCTATCTAGTCATATTTTATAACAGTTTTATTGAGATAAAATTCACATACCTTTTAAAGTGTATTATTCAGTTGGTTTTCATATCTTCAGAGAACTGTACATCATTATTGTTTAATTTTAGAATATTTTCATCACCCCCAAAAGAAACCCCATATCCATTAGCAAATACTCCCATTCTCTCTTCTCCCCCAGGCCTTGGCAACCACTAATCATGGAATCATACAATTTGTGGAATCATACAATTTGTGGAATCATACAATTTGATCACCTGTTACATATCCACCAGTGACCTGAGCCAGACAGAGCTGTGTGAATCGCAGCCCTTCCTTTCAAACTACTAAGGAGATTAAGTCACTCCTGCCCACACCCTCCAAAGCAAGCTTTATGGTCCCTGTCTGCTGCAGTCCAGAACTCCTTGTTCCACCTTCCTTAACTTGCCTAATGCACATTAACTTGAGATGGCAACGTGATGAATACAGAACTGGAGCTACCCGGGTGCTCTCAGGATGTCCACCAGGGCCTCTGATCTGTTCTAGAATACTGCATTATCTCAAAGCAGCCCCACGGACTATTCCAAGACATGGACTGTGGCTTCTGGTGACAGCAAATACGGCTCCCCCAACTAGTGTATGAATGCCTTTGCTGAGAATTATCCTAATAATCCCCAAACTTTTCCACTCTCCTTTCTGCCAAGTGACCATCCTCCAAGAACCTAAAGAAGGGTCAGTCCAGTAGTTCCTTCCTTCCTTTCTTCAGCACCCCCATCATCAGGTAGGGGCCCAGCAGGAAAAATTGGATGACAAGACCCACTAGTTGAATTTTCTTAAAACTGCCATTTCATTGAATTTTCCTAAACTCTAATTTTTGGACTGATTCTCTTTCATAATATCCCAATCTCTATGAAAAGCATTTCCCCTCCTGTTACCTGCACCTTCCAGAGCAACCTTGAGGACGCTGGGTGTCTTCATCCACTGGCCTAGACCAGTATCTGCAACACAGAGAATATCAGTCAGCAAATGTTATCAACTGGATTACTTGGTGAACTTAAGACCTTAAGGTGACCTTAATAACATAAGAATGAATAATGTAACATACTATTAAATACCTGTTGAGCCCCTGCTGTGTGAAAGGCTCTATACATAGACATTTCCATTGTAATTTTAGTCACTCCCATAAGAAGGCATGTCCTATTCAATAGAACCTTTATATCTGGGAGATGGAACCAATCAAAAATGTTGTGAAATTCCTTCCACCCCCTACCCCCAATCTTGCTTTCAAAGGTCTTTGTAATCTGGTTGCAAAGTTCCTTCCCAGCCCTTTTTGTCATTATTCTGCTGAGGTTTCACCGGCCCATGAAATGACTAGCTTCTTGCTGGGCTCAAGCTTCCCCATCCTCCAGGAGTACTCACCTTTCGTCCCCCTACCACCCAGCTCTCATCCCTTGTTTCTGGCCTTTTTCAAGGGTCACCCCCTGCACAAGCCTTTCCTGCAATTCAAACTATTTGATACTGAAGAGAATGCATCCTGATTCATTCCACGCACTCTTATACAGCAGAATATATGGCTGCACATAGGGCAGGTGCTGGCATACTCCCTGATGGCCAAAATCGCAATGTCAATGGCCATATCCCCCTCCACACATCACACACAGTGCTCCCCATATTCTAGTTGCCCTACAGGTATGTGCTGATTGATCAGGACCCTGGGGAAAATGGCCTTGAGCCCAGAAGCAAAAGTGGACACAAGCAGAGTCTGTCCTTCTCATGGGATAGTTGTGGAAGCGAGGCCCCATCCCCTCCCTGCCGCCAACATGGCGCCAGGGGAGGTCACCCACAAAGACGATGTTCTATCTCATTACCAATTCACTCCCCATGGAAACCCTTGCCAGGGCCCTTAATTTCTTGTGTTAAAACAACAAACGAGGTGACCCCAGCACAATCTCTAATAGGTAGCACGGGTCAACAATTATTCATTTGTACTAGTGCTTTTCGCATGACGAGCTGAGATGAAAATTTGTCCTCTTCCTGGCAAGAGCTATAAATTAGTTTTATGCTATTGTTAAACCCAGAGGCAAAAAAAGGAAGGGATTGGAAGTGGGGGAGGGTCATGAATAAGTCCTGACTGCTTCTAGCGACAAAGCTACTTCTTGTACCATGTGGACAAGGGAGGAGGGGGCAACAGAGGACAATGAGATTGGGCCAAAAAAGAAACCGATGCAGAGACTCTGAGACAAGACAGTGAACTCTGAGGATCTGAACTAAATCTCACTTTTCTTCTTATCCCCCATATCTGGCAGGTTTGCTGAATGAATGAACTAATAAATGATTAGATGCATGAAGCAATTGTGTTTCTTAGTTAGATCTGAATGAAACCAATTATGCCACATCCACATGAGTTTTCCATGAATTATCTACACTTTTTAGATGTGTATTATTCCATGAGCTATCAAGTGCAAAAAACAGCTTACAAGACTCTACATATAATACTTAGGTATTTATGTTCAAAAGTCTTTGAAAAACGTATGCACCAAAATGTTAAGAGTAGTACTGTCAGGATAGTGGAATTCTGAGTTTTCTATTTTCTTCTTTATACTATGCAGGATTTTCTAAATTTTTATGATGAGAATGCATTCTCTTCTAATCAGAAAAAAAAACATGTTTGTTTTTTTAAAAAATCTGCCATTGACACATAGTAATCTATGCTAGAAAAAGAGAACAATGATGTAGATCATCTAGAAGATCTGAAAACCACCCATGCTTGACTTTGGAATATGTTACATATATTTTCCCCCAGAAGATTTATCTTCCTAATTATCTTTGCTCTTTACTTAATATTAGGATTAGTTCTAAGTCCCTGAGCTCCCTTGCAGCTAATGAGCTGAACTGGATGGCAGAAAGAAGTCAGCTTGGAAAGAAATGAAATATGAGCTGCAGATAACACACAGGCAGATAACTGAGCTGTGGCTGCATGCACAGAGGGGGCCGAAAGCCCTAGGGATGCTTGGTTCTCGGGCTCTGACGCCAGACTCCTGAGCATTAAAACCCAGCTCCACCATCACCAACCCCAGGGTGCTGGGAAAGACCCTTCTCCTTTCTCTGCTCTAGTTTCCCCATCAGCAAACTGATAGTGATAATGGTCTCTGCTGTGGGGAGCCCAGAGGGGGATAAAATGAGCTGAGGCTTGTCGCCTGCTGAGTGTAGGCGCTCAGCAGGTGTCAGCCAGGGCAATGATGTGGTGGGGACACTCCTTTCCATGATTTGCATCCATACAATAACTTCTTTCAAATGGATTTCACCCTTTAAAACACACTTTCCTGTACTCCTCACATCCTCCAAGCGGCGATGGGTATCATGACTGTTATTTCAGTCATGGAAACTAAGACCTGGAAAAGTGAAGAGCTGCTCTTGGTTTTGTAAGGACGGGAGGAAGTGGGATCACATCTCCGTTCTCCAGGAGCCTCATTACCACGCGACCTGCCTACTCCCACCCTCTGGGCTCCACAGAATCCCATGGTTAGGTTCTACAATCTATGCCTGAGTCCCCTTTCTTAGCCAGCACAAGGAAGTTTAAGTTTCACTCTGAGGCTTGTGAAGATTAGCCAGAGAATTACTGTTAAGTGCTTGGCCAAGATCACATGCTGTGAAAATGTGGAGTTCTAGTAATGGGAAGCAATTGAAGAGAGTCCAGTTCACTTTGACTCCTTGTCATGAGGCCGCACATTAGCAGGGCCATGATCAAGGGCTTGTCATTTCTCTGTTTTATGGGAAAGGCTTTAGTGCCATATCTTCCTTCTGAAATATTCTCCAATATTAGATTCATGGAAGAACTTTTTGGTGGGGGTGGAATGAGAGAAGGGATGGGGAGGAGAGTAAAGTCCTTACAAACTCCCCTTTACAGGTAATTTATACCGAAATCAATTGCTTTCAAGACCCTTGGAAGGACTGTAGCTCCTTCCTCCCATCCAAGACTTCCTTCTCCTCCCTCTTACCTTCCTCCCCTGCCATTGGGTTCTACATTAAGAGGGGAGAATCAGAGATGACAAGGCAGCATGCACTCAGACCTCTGCAAGAAACTGAACAGGGTCCCAGCCTGGTCCCTTTCTGACCTCTGAAAGCGTTTGCTCCCCAACTAGAAAAGTCAGCTCAGTAACTTTAGGGACAACATTTATTTTGTTCACCATTTTATCCCCAGCACCTTTCATGGCACATAGTAATTGCTTGAAATATATTTGTTGAATGAATGGGTGAATAAATGAATGAATGAATGAATTCACTATGGAATAGCAAAAGGTATGGAACTCAGTAGATGCTATTGAAAAGGGTGATATTTGTTTGTTTACATATCACTACTTAAAAATAAGAGGAGGAAGCCTCTTCTAACCTCTGAACATGAAAACCCAATTCAACTAAATAGCAGAAAATTTGGGGCAGCCATAAAAAATGGAGAGTTTATTAATTAAAACTAAGCTCTCTCTGAAATAAAACTAACTTAAATACTGTGACAAGAAAGAAGATAAACCAACTCGCATTCAGTTCTTAAAAGTTCCCTCAGAGCTGTGCTTCCATGCTGTCCCTGCCCTGGGGTTTCTCTGTGCTCCACGCTTTGCCTGGGCGCGGGGACTCCGTACAGCCGACAGGGCTACTCATTATCTTGTGGCATTGGCAGCACTGTTACTGCCGTTATGAAGGTACTTTGGGATTTGCAAGGATTAGAGGTTTTAAAGCATCGAAGTTAAGAGGAATATCTGAGGTCATTAAGAACCCTCTACTGATTCCAAAAGAGATGCCCAGCCAGATATAAGTGGCAGGGAAGAGCTGCCTCTCGACCCAGCAACTTTGCCATCCCAGGAGCTGGTCAGAATCTCAGGCCCAGCCCAGACCTGCTGAATCAGTGTGTGTTTTCACAGATGTCCAGGGGATTCGTGTGCACACCACAGTGTTTCAGGCCTGCCAGTCTAGCCTGCTCTCAGTGGAGTAGTGAGGGAAAGTTTTGCTGCTTGTGAAACTGCAAGGGACGTTTTGGGATGTATACAAGTACAGGGCATAAAGCCAGGTGCTTTGGATCAGTCCAAGCTTTATCTGTGCCTTCCCTTCTACAACATTCCCATAGAGCATGGGAATAGCAGAGCCCTAGGACACAAACCTCAGCCCGGGGTGAACCTAGAGGTTGCCCAAGCTGCAGGCGTTGTATAGACTGCAGCAGTCCTAGCCCGCAGGTGGCTGAGCTGGAGCCTCAGCGGCTGATCTCCTTTCCCTTGGGTCATTTGGAGAATTTGGAATGCTGGTAGAAAGTGAACACCCGCCAGTGGGGGAAAGGTGAACAAAACAGGGCAAATGGTGAAATGTAGCCATGGAAAATTCTGGAAGGAAATGCATTTACGAAGACAATTGTAATTGCCTTGAAGTACATTGAGCTAATTGTTTTAGTGGACACTAATAAACGTGTTCCTCAGAGATACACGGTGACTGTAATAATGCAAAGATGAATATTGGATGAGTGAGTTATTAGGGATTGGCCACACTGCTAAGCTCCCTAGCCCAGGGGGCAGCTATTCTCCCTTCTGCCTTCCCTTGTCTTCCCCCCAAGCCTAAGATTTTTATTAAATATGTACCCAGCTACTGGGAAAGCTTCAGAGTCAATAAAACACCTGTCTCCCCCCCCCCGCCCCCCCTGCCCCCCGCTTGTGGGGGTTTACTGGCACTGTGGGCAGCTTTTCATGGCAGTGCTGGCCCTCAGCATGGGGCGAGGAGAGCCTCACTGCAGAGAGGGGAGGAGCCATTTATTCAGCCTGGCATTTGCTTGCAGTCAGGAGGCAGCCCCTCTCACCCCTTGATGTGCTGTGGCACTGGTTTCAGGCCTTAGCCCCTGATCCAGCCTCAGGGGACAGCCCTCTGCCCCCAGAACCAAAGCACTGAGCCTGTACCACCCCAGACGCAGCTGTGCGCCGCCAGTGCCCTTCCTCCAGTCCGCAAGGCACACATCCCCTTGGGAGGGTCAGCCACGACCCCGACTTCGAAGCTCACGTCCTCTTAATTCCCTGGAAACCCGGGGCCTGTCCCTGCTGTGAAACCTCCTTAGGGGTTAGCATCACAGGCAACCAGATCAACAGAGAGGTCAAATGAGCACATGGAAAAATGGGGGAAAAAAGGCTTTCTAAGGTTCTTCCTCAAGCCCATTTAAACATGCCCATTTAACAGACCCGGAGACAATAGCCACATATGCCCACTCTCCTTCTCTTTCTTCTTTTTTTTTCATGCAGTGGAGTACACACAACTTAAATATATATCTCAATGGATTATATAGAGAGAGAACATATATGTAGATATATATCTCCATCCATATAACCATAACCTAGATCAAGATTTAAAATATTTCCAGCCCCCCAGAAGCTCCCTCATATCCCTTCCCAGCCAACATGCCCACACACAAAGATAACCTCTATTATCTTTGTCAATAGAAGTCAAGAGGCTTGTTATGGTCAAGTTTCCATTACTATAGATCAGTTTTGCATGTTTTTAAACTTCACAAAAATAGAATTACAAGGTACATTTGTGTCTAGCTCTTTTTTATTCAATGTTTTCTAAATCTATCCATGTTCCTATGTATAGCAGTACTTGATTCTCTTGTTAAAGCTATGTAACATTCCATTGTGTGAATTTACCACAGTGAATTCAGTTAAAGGACATTTAGGTGGTTTTTAGGTTTTTGACTATCATGAATTAATCCTTCTGTAAGTAGTCATGTATATATTTTTGTCACATAATGCTCATTTCTGTCAGGTATTGAATATAAGTTTAAGTGGTCTGAGATTTTACTGCACATGCAGGCTCACAAACTGACCTGCCCCAGTTTCATGCATGCTGGTGGAAGACATGAGACTCCTGGGTCCAAGATGATGGGCAGTTTCTTATCCACAATAGTAGCAGCCAGGTATTAGCATTTTTGCACCAGTTCCTTGAGACCTAATTCCCACAGGGTAATGCAGAGAGGGCCAAATGAAGCCTTCACACACAATAGGTTGCCTCAGAAAACTTAGAAAACACAAATCTCTTATAATTACAGTAAGCATACCTGCCCTTAGCTCCAGAGGGAGATAAGGTCTCTGTGTCCCAAAGCTGTGAGCAAACCTGCCTTTTGCTCCAGAGAGAAACACTATCTCTGTATTTCAAGGCTGTTCACTATAAAAGCATCCTTGAAAACATACTCTGGCACAAAGGATACCTGGCTTGTAAGATGTGCAAAATGCAAGAGATCAATGGTGAATTGTTTCACAAGTATGTGTATGCCCAGGAGTGGAGTTGCTGAGTCAAAGGAACTGGTATATATTTAGCTTTAGTAGATACTAACAAAAATATTTCCCAAAGTGATTGTATCAATTTATACCTGCATTAGCAGTGTACGAGGGCTTCAATTTCTCTACAACCTTGCCAACACTTGGTATTGTGGATCTGTTTCATTTAAGACATCCTGTAATGGCCATGCCTTCATGTTTTCAGGGACCCTGCCACATAGCACAGCTGCTTAGATATTATTTATAATGACAGCTCAAATTAACAATAATATTATTGCCATTACCAAATTTTCACTTGTCAAATATTTATTAATAGCCATATGCCAAGTGAGCGATGAGCAGTATAGGTCTGAGGCTCTGGAGAAGCCGAAAGATACATACAGCAGACTTCTCTCAGGAAACACACTTTAAAGATACAGAAAATATGAGGTAGTTCCTAGGCAGGGAGAGGTCTTAAGGGAAGGCACTGCCTCTGCAACACCATTCAAGCCCTTCCCCCATGAGTGACAGTCTCCTCCATGGAAGAGGAAGGGCTGTTCTGGAAGGCAAGGTGGTAGGGCCAGTGACCAGACCTGCTCATAAGATCGCCTAAACTTGCCAGCAGCATTGCACTGAACAAAGTGCTAATGAGTGAGGATGATGCAGGGATAACAATCATTTATTCAGTACCACCTATGTTCCAGGCAGGGAGCTAAGCTCTTTACATATACAGGCATACCTCGTTTTATTGCACATCACTTTATCGTGCTTCACAAATTCTATGTTTTTTTATAATTTGAAGGTTTGTGGCAACCCTGTGTCAAGTGAGTCCATCAGCACCATTTTTCTATAGCATTTGCTCACATCATGCCTCTGTCTCACATTTTGGTAACTCTTACAATATTTCAGACTTTTTCATTATCTCTATATTTATTATGGTGATCCATGATCAGTGACTATGATATGCTGAAAGCTCAAATGATGGTCAGTATTTTTAAGCAGAAAACTGTTCTTTAATTAAGGTATTCTTTTAGACATAATGCTATTGCACAGTTATTAGACTACAGTGTAGTGTAAACATAACTTTTATATGCCCTGAGGAACCAAAAGATTCATTTAACTTGTTTTGTTGAGGTATTTGCTTTATTGCAGTGATCTGGAACTGAAGACACACTATCTCTAAGATGTGTCTATATTAAATTATTCTATACATTGAAGCCAGCATCCATTGACCAATGATGAAATGGAAATATTCAGTGAAAAGTTTTTTGCTAGTGAATACACTGCTCTTGGATAAGCATTCTCAGGGGGCTTTAAGGGAGATTTGGAAGGGCTTCAGTGTTTTTATGATTTCATCTAATTCATATATGACCCAGAAATTACATAGGATGAATTTCTTTAGCTTACATCTTGACCAGCTAGCTATTCAACAACGATAACAGTGATAATATGGTGATGATTATAACCATATCATCTTCTTACTCTAGGATAGGTAGTATGCAAAGTCCTTTGTTTCCCACTCAATCCTCACTTCAACCCTATGAGATATTATAATTCCTGTTTTAGAGATGATGACACAGAAGCATAGAGGGGTTAATTAATGAGTCCACATCTCACAGTTTTTATAACAAAACCAGGATTCATATCCAAGTTTGTCTGACTTCAAATGTTGTCTTTCTACTCCACAGCACTGTCTTTCCATCTACTCTTGGTCAAATGACACACTTCCTATTTTAAGGACAGACTTATGGGAAGGCCTAATTTGCTAAAGAAGATTATTTGGGAATTAAGCCTGTCATTGGAAGATTGTATTCTGTGTGAAATGATGTGATTGTGGTACTCTGCCCTAGCTTTGTGCATCTCCATGCATTACAAGGAATGAGTTGATCATCCTGGGAAGGACTATAGGACACATCCATGCCTGTGTGTAGATAGAGTGGTCCCTGACAAGCCATTCCCAGTCTAAATCATCTGGTAAGAGGCAAGTCCTCATGTAGGAAACCAGAATTCCAAGCAGAGGTCCTGGGCAGGCAGAGAGAGGGAACCCCTGCTTCTCTCACAGCCTTGCTGTCTTGGGCATAGAAGACTTAGAGGAGTATAGGTTTGGGGGATGTATTTATCAGTGGTGGGAGATTTGGAGACAGACTTGGAGCCAGGATGGACAGGCCTGAAAGTCCTAAAGGACAGGACTACTATTGTACACAGTACGCTAGGCCTGACCTTAAGCACCCATCCAGCTTTAAAGGCTGGTCAGAGTGAGCTCAGGATTGCTTCTGCTTCATTTTACTCTGAATCTGCAAATAGGTATTTCAAAGATGCACCTGGGATCAGGGACACATGTGAATGAACACTGCTGTCCATGGTGTCAGCTGTCACAGGCTGTGAGAAACCTGCCAGGGCAGTGCTGCCCGAAACTCTGATGGGAGACCCAGGAGAAGGCAGTGGGGATGGGAGAGCCACAGGAGCGTTCCAGTGACGTGCATCCTTTACTCAAGTCCCCTAAGATAGAAATGTTTAAGACCCAGAGGGACTTATCCATTCATTTAAAAAACATTTTTTTAACCTTACTGAGCTCTTTCAGGTATCAGATAATGTCTAAGAAATTTACATTGCAGTAAGGAAGACAGATAGTATGCAGGTAAATATATGACCTACACTCAATATACATTATAATTATATAGTATTGATAAATGCTGTCATGTGAAATAAAGCAGGGGAAGGGCATTGAGAGGTTTTTTCTTTATTAGGTAAATGAAGGACAGCCTTAGAGTGAAGGTAATTGTGGAGTAGAGACATGAGTCAGATGTGAGAGTGACCCCTGGGTTATGTGGTAGCGTTCTAAGCAGAGAGACTAGACCATGTAAAGGCCCTCTGGCAGGTGTGGACACCAAGTTGAAAAAAAACATCAAGTGATCAATGTGCTTATTAGAGCAAAGGGAGCAAGGGGGGGTATGGATGAAAAAAAGATGAAGCCAAAGAATTAGCTGGGGGCCAGAGTGTGTTGGTTCTTGATAGCCATGAGAGGGAGTTTGGTTCCATTTGGGTGTGATGGAAAACCAGTAAAATATTTAGTGAGAAAGATCAGTCTGTATGGGGCCAGGAAGGCTTGTGTATTAGTCTCCTGTGGCTGGCATAGAAATTACCACAAACTTAGTCTCAAAATAACAGAAATTTATCTTCACACAGTTCTGGAGACCAAGACCCTAAACTCAAGGTGTGGGCAGGGCCACGCCCCCCAAGGCTCTCAGGGAGGTCCTTCCTGGCTCCTTCTGTTCCTCGTGGCTCCAGGTCTGCTTGGCCCGTGGCCACATCACCCCAGTCTGTACCTCAGTCTTCACATGGCCTCCTCCTCAATGTCTGTGCCTTCTCCTCCTCTGTCTCTTCTAAGAACACTTATCATTGGATTTAGGGTCTGTCTGGATTATCCAAGATGATCTCACCCCAAGATCCTTGATTTATTTACATGTACAAACTCTTTTTCTCAAACAAAGTCACATTGACAGGTTCCAGGCATTAAGATGTGGACATACCTTTTGGATACCACCTTTCAACTCTCTACAACCTGTTAGGAAGCTATTGAAGTAGCCCAGAGAAGTGATGAGGGTGGTGGCTAGAGGGTGAGAAGTGGTTAGACTGTCTTCATGACAGGCCAATGGGGAGGAGCCACTCATTTACCCTCTCTACAAGTTTTTCTTGGGTGCCTACTATGTTCCAAGCACTGCTGGCCCTGGAGATACAGTGCAGAAGAAACTGATGTCATGTTCACCACCTGGCACTCAAATCACAGCCCAGCAGGAAAACTGGACATTGAATAAGTATGTTGTGTGTTATAAAGGAAACATACGACAGGCAGCCTGAGCTAGTCAGAGGGCGGGCGTCTGAAGGAAGAAGACAACTAGGCCAGGCCAGAGGGTGTCCTGGGAGTAGTGGATGGGGAAGGTGGGGGGTTCTGGTAGAGAGCTGAATGTGTGGAGTTCCTGGTCATGTCTTTAAAGAACCAAACAGGGATGGCATGACCTTGGGGCAGCCTGGCCATCAGAATGTCTCAGACCACCAGGGACACAGCTCTGCCCATTCATAGCCTGCCAACATATCTGCTTATGAAGTTTGCGATTGAATATGTAACCCACCTCCTTTCTAAGTTTACAGCAACGACTCCTACCATACTGACCTTATTAGATGAGCCACACTGCGGCCCCACAACCTGAGGTTGTCCAGATTGGCTGAGACTGTGCTTCATGTGCCAGCATGTGAGGCACACCTCCCGCAAGTCACCTGCATGGTCATGAAGTCATCCTGCAGGGATGCTCTTAGTTAATGGGGCTTCTGTTAATTGAATTTTAACCTTTAAACTGCTCACACAGGCATTAGGTTTCACTGGTCAATTGCAGATGTGAAAATCTGATTTATACAAAAAGTTGCATTTAAGAAAAAGTTTTTCATCTATGAGATTCATAAAACTCCTTAGCATGCCCAAAACCTTGCAGATGAAAGGCAGAGCCAAAGAATAAGTGAAGATGGTGAAGCATTCCTCTGACTGTGGTTTGAGTGCAGGCCCAGCCCTATCGTTTGCAAGGCTCCAGGCAGAGGTGCAAATGGAGGTCTACATACTATATGTCTAAATTCATACAAGAAAAAGTCAAGGTAAGAGACTTATGAAATATGTTCCAACCTGCTATCTTAATTATTACCCCTTCCTAATGATCTGGATGGCTACAGCCCCCAGCTGCTGATCTGTCCCACTTTTTTTCCTAATAAGGCTTAATCCTGCACTGTGATGGGTCTCATGCAAAGGCTAATGGATCCCTCAGCCACACATCCAAGCTCTGCTCATATCCCCCCAAATAGACACCCATTAGCCATCTCATGTTTAATGGTCTGCTTCTGGGTGTTGGACCCCAGCAATGCTACGGGTTGGAGGAAGATGACTCAGAGCCACTGGGGAGGGAATTCCAGGATCCCATATATCAGGATTGTGGTCTGAAAGGCCCAGTTCAGGGGTTCTGGGTGGGCACAACCCATCAGCACCTCATCTGGAAGAGACCCAATAGTCTTTGGCTGGATCAAAGTTACTTCTTAGTGATTGCTAACAGAAAATAAATAAGGAAGTACGGTGAATTCAGCCTTTCATTAGGTCAAGAGTCCCGCCAAAGTGTGGGAGGGGGAAGTGGGCCTAGATCAGCCTAAGAGGTGGACAGATTTCCTGGGCTGATCCAGCAGATCGTCCTCCCAGACAGCTTGTAAGAAGCAATATGCCACTGATAAAGGGAATACTTGAGGCTTAGAGTAATCTCTGCAAAAAGTAAAAGCAAAGGAAGTATCTCTCTGGCATGAGGTTTCCTTTTCAAAGACTTTATTTTACTTGCTGTGCTAGCGGCTGAGCACACCCCAGCGCCCACCTCCTGGTCAGAGCCCAGTACATGTTCTGGGTCCCACCCTGGAGGGTTCTGGGTGAGGGGCTGCCAGGAACGCTTCCTGGTGAGGCCACAGCTGCAGACTGTCACACACACACACACACACACACATACACACGCACACACTCACATAACACACTCACATACACACACACACACATATATGCACACACACTCACGCACACACTCACACACACACACTCACATACAGTCACTCACTCACACTCACACTCACACTCACACATGCACGCACATACACACACACGCACACACTCACGCACACACACACACACTCATTCACACACATACACACGCACACACTCACACACCACACATGCACGCACACACATACACACTCACTCACACTCACACACATACACACACTCACACACACACACACACTTTTTATAGCACCTGAGAAAGAAAGTGAGAGGACAGAGCTTCCAGCTGAAGACACACAGCTTTCACACGGGCATGATCCAGAACAGGGTTCCATTTCTAAATCATCCATTCATTCAAGAAACAGTATTTATTGAGAGTCTAACTAGATGCCACACTGCAAAGTGCTGGATTTGTCCATCACTGGACCAGGCACAGGGAAACGGAACACAACCCCTGCCCTCAGTGATTTACACCCTAGATGCCATGAGCTAGAGGTTTTCAGTGTGAGCTGAAATAACTAGTAAATTGTATGGAAGGAGGTTAACTGCTGCTTGACTTCACAGGTCAGGGAGGGAGGCGGCATCCATGTCTTTATAAGGGCTGATGGTCTCAAAAAGACACCAATTGAGACCATGACTGACACGCCTAAGTGATATAAAGGACGAGAACCAGTATGACCCTCATATATGAAGCTAACATATCAGTGAGGGCTACAAAACGTGTTAAACATCTAATGCATGTCGGGCACTGTGCTGGCAGTGGGGACATGTGAAAAGCAAGTCCCAATCCTGAAGGTGTTCAACAGGCAGAAAACCATTCATGTGCAAATCAACCAATGCTAGGCAGCAAGGGGCCAGGATCTAGAAATTAAAGAAGGGCCCTGGGAGCTCAAGACTGAATCGTATTTTTCATTTCCATGATGTCACCCACATATTCCTTCTTAGCCCCTCACGTAGCCAGGGACTGTGCTTATAAGATGACCACCTTGGCCAGGAAGCCTCTGAGACCATAGGACCAGTATCTGTGTAGACATCTACATGGACCTTCATACACAAGGGCCATGCTCATGCTGGCCCATTGTCTTTCACCCATGGACCTGGGTTTTAAAAAGTTTTGTCCACTCAAATTTTCATTCTCCTCTTTTTACAGAAATACTCATTTCCCTCTCTTCTTAACTAGTTAATGGCCCAAGACGCAAGGCTCCTGTGTGTTTACTAACCAATGTCTCCTCACTCAATTTACTTAATTTTGATCACCACTAAAGAAATTGTGTATCCAGTGCTATATCAGAGGCAAAGGTCTGATGCTGTTAGAGATGACATCAGACCACCATTAGTCCTTGACTCAGGGGCCAGACACAGGAATATTTAGAGAGTAAGCTTAAAGTGAAGAATCTCTGAAATATTTTGACCAATCTTCATAACTTGAAAACCATGAATTTCATCAAGGGGCGTCCATTTCTAGCATCTACTTTGCTGACTGAACAAACTACTAATTAACCAATGAAAACCTTTTCAGAAATGTTAAATTAGCAGCATCTGGTGTGGATCAGAAATATGGATACCAATTGAGACGATTGTAGTTGTTATCTGTGGCATGTGACCTTTCTGATAAAATGTTAGATACTCACCTCAAAGTATGAATTCCTGATTAGGGAATTGACAGCCCCTAAAAGGTAGATTAAAAATGTACAAGTTACATCACATGCTCTCCACTGAAGAATTTTAAAGAAAATTATAGACATTGTCATGCTTTTCAGAGGAAGACTGCATCTATCTGTGCACCAATAGAACTAAGTCTGGGGGAACATGAGCATGACATACATTTTCTAATTAATATGTTCTGTCCCAGGTAAAGTCCTATTGTTGTTTTCTATCTCAGCTTACTTCTTTACTGTTTGGAAGCATCCCAGAGTCCTCCTGGGTGTGCACGTGTACCATCATGCTAGGTTTTGAGGAAGAGAGGTGGAGAGCAAGGGCAGCACTAAGCCTTCAGCCTTGGCTGTCCTTCCCAGAAATAGCGAGAATTTTTAACCACAGAGAGTAGGACCTGGGCGCAGTTACAGATATCCTCTCTTCTTAGCAGACCTGATTCTCCACTTGGTTCAGGCCTTAGCTTTATCTCAATGCTCTGATACCCGCCCTGAGATGTGACCCCACACCACCTGCTCCTCCACCCTGTGTGCGAACGGCAACCACACCATTGCTGTCTTGCCCCTTCTGCCCAGCACTGAAAACCCAGCTGATGAGCGATCACAAGCAAGGGTGTGGGCAGACTCAGAGCAAACGCCTGACATTTGGAACTGGGTGCAAACCTCCCCTTAGCTGAAATGCATTAGTATGGGGGGTGCTCCTGAAAGCAAGTGGAAGGGCAAAGCAGTCCTCTAAGTGGACCTGCTGGCTACAAGGAGGCGACGCTGGGGAAAGGATCAGATGATTTTCCAGGGGCAGGGTTTCCTCTTTGGAGGCCAGGATTTGGAGGGACAGCCATTACCAACCATGGGAGTGTGGCAGATCAAATTAAGGGAGGCGTTTTTAAATTTAATTACATCCTCAGTGGAAATGGTCTCACTAATGCTTGAGGAAAGAATTACACCCAGTCCATAAAGCCTAACATTTCTAAACCCAATTTTGCACATTATTCTAAAGGTTAATTCAAGATCTCTCTTCCAAATGGGAAGTTAAATACAGCCAATAGAAGGAAGGCGCCCGCTGACTGACTGAGGGGTTTATCAGCCTGTAAGAGTTCATTAGTTTTAATTAGTGTAATCACTAATGTTGCATTAACAGTTTAGTGAAGGAAAGTAATTACTCACACGTCCACTGTATTAGATGGGAAGATTAGAATTCATTTTCCAAAACGATTAGCATTTTGCCAATTAAAAGAATCCCTTCTCCCTGCCGGCAGCCCTGTGACCTCTCTCACCCCAAGATTGTTTAAATGAAACATACTTTGCATCAGAATATGGAGCAGGAAGAAATGAAGAATTAAGGCTGTGTTTATTCTTAGCCCCTTCCTGGGGCACTGCAAGTGCGCAGGCTGGATGAGTTGATAATGTTTCAGTCTATTTGCAAAGTCACCCACTTCGGATTATGGCCCGGCTGCTTTGTTACCTTGCAGCAATTAAAAAATGGAAAGGCTGGTGGAAGATGAAGTCAAGAGGAAGCTATGGGAGTGTCTAAGAGGAATGGCCATTGCTAGGGTCCCGTAGTTGAGCAGAGCGGGGCCTTGCAGCTGGTTCCATCCTAAGTGCCAGCTTAGAGCGGGCGTTGCTGGTGCCCACAGACACACCCCAAAGCACGAGCTGTGTCTCTGGGGCCCTCCTACTGACTTCCCCTGAGCACTGGGTGCCATCCTGCTGACTCAGCTTGGCTTGTGAGACTTTGGCAATGTGGTCCGGCTGTCTTCCAGCACCATGGCCTGCCTCTTCTCCATCTCCATCAGGTCTTCCAGCTAACAGCCACTCGGAACCTGTCATTTCTTAAATATCCCATGTTCTTTCTTACCTGGCTCCAAACCTGCTCTTCACCCTATGCCTTCAGCAAACACCTATTTTGTTAGAGCATTCACCCTTCAACTTTGCCCAGAGTAAATGTCACTTCACACTGACCAGAATAGCTGCCTCCCCAACTTTGTACTCTCAGAGCCCCCACTGCATCTATATTGTTGCATTCTATTATATTATACCCATAATCTATTATATTACACTGCTATACACAGTGAGCTCTTGAGGCAACAGCAAGGATCTTACTCTGTTCAGTATCCCCAGCCACGTGCACGTGTTAGGGGTTTATGCAGTTTTGTGGAATGGCCTGGTGAACTGCAGGCATATCTCTCCCACCCACGCCCCCCGGCAGCCTCACCAATCCCAGCGTAGTGGGTCCAGCCTGGTCCAGCCGGCAGACATCACAGAGGAGGGAGCTGAGACGCTGCCTGCAGGTAAAAGCGCTCCTTCTTTGCCTGTGCTCCTCACTCAGCACCACTTCCAGGGAGGTGGCCCTTGCCGAATGCATCTCTGGGCTCTCTTCTGGTTGGTCTCTGCCTAGGTTTAGCCAGTGGGAGGCCCTTGCAGAAGTTTGGAGGGAGGGAAGAAAGGGAGGTCATGGTATTTCTCCTCCACTGTCTCCCTACTTGGATTTCACCTCTCTGATATTAGCTGCACAAAACAGGATGAGGAAGATGGGAAAATGGGTCTGGAGAAGGCATGTGGAGAGTAACTGACCCAGAGACCATTTGTGAGATAGGAATTTCAGGATGTTCTGTTGTCATGAGTCAGCGCTGGGCCAGGAGGCCCCAGGCCAAGGGCAATGTTGGGTCGCCGAGGCCCTTATGTTGGCCTCTGCTCAGCCTAGAGTGCTGCCCAGGGGCAAAGGCCAGCTGACCAGGACAGGCACAGCAGGCATGGACTGAGGCAGGTCACCACGAGTCTAAACCCCAAATCCCATCTAAATGAAAATGCCATCTTGATGTAATAGTTCATGTGGTTATTAAAGCTGAAGGCATTATTTCATTTGATTCCTTAACAAGCCTTTGAGATAAATATTTTTCCGATGGGGACAGCGAAACAGACCAGAGTCTGCTGACATCCAGCTGTGACCCTCCCAATCTATGGCCTACGTCGCCTTTAGCTGACCAGTGCCCCACTCCCACCCTCGCCCCTGATGAGCTGTGTGGTCTTGGGCACATGACTCATCCTCTGTGCGTGTCAGTCTCTTCATCTATAAGACAAATACAAACTTTTTTCTCTAACGATTATCGTAAAGTCTAAGTGAGAGAAAGGAGCTTCTCAGGGGTGGGGGAGGGAACAGGGTTTGGGGCTTTCCATGAGAGGCCAAGACCAGGCCCTCTTGAGCTTAGCAGAAGAGGCTGGCCTTCCGCTGGGCCCGAGGCTGCTAGAGGGCCTGGGAAGGGCCCTTGCACCTGGCTGACAGGGTGTGTGAGCCCTGGACTTCTTGTACCATCCCAAGGGGTAAGAGGGGACCCTCCCCTCGTCCACTGACTAAATGGTACAGGCCACCAGCAGGAAGGTGGGAACTAAGCCAGATTTAATTTGATTTTATTTTTTGAAAGGAAATGGATTTTTTCTATGAAAAATTAAATATTTATGCAAAAAAAATACCTACTATCTATAGTGCCTTACACTTAGTAGATGCTACATACTATTAGTTCCCTTTCCTATGTTTAACACTAAAGGGTAAGGCAGCCTCCTCACTAGCCTGGTCCTTCACTGGCCTGGTGGGCGTGCGGGATGGGAGACAGCCGGCTGCCTAGTAGCTGCCATCCAGGAATAGGGCAGGAACTACGGGAAAGGGCCCTGGAGCTCACATTCCAGGTCTGCCGTGTTCCCAGGGGGAGAACGCCATAGTTGGCAACTGGAGCTGACGACTTCACAGCAGAGCCAGTCTGACCCCACTTGCCTCCAGGTCCCCCCCACCACAGGCGACCATCCCAGCATACCATGTAGGTGGCTGGGTGGACAGATGCACGCCCAAAGGAAAAGGAAGCTCTTCCCCTCCTCCTCCCCCATGGCAACCAGGCAAAATCGGTGAAGGGGATAAAGAAGGACAAATTTCCAATTATAAAATAAATTAGTCACAGGAATGGGAAGGAGAACATAGGGAATATAGTTGATAATATTGTGATATCTTCATATGGTGATGGTAACTACACTTATCGTGACAGGCATTTTGCAATGTGTATAATTGCTGAATCACTAGGTCGTACACCTGAAACCAGTATAATATTGTATGTCAACTATACTTCAATTAAAAAAAATAAGAACGGGAACCTATCCAGGCCTCCACTGTCAACCACACTCTGAGCCCAGGGAGATAGAAACTGGCAGCGGCCACGGTGAATGTGAATTACAGACCTTGTCCCTCATCGTCTGTGCACCGGGACCAACAGAAGCGGGTGAGGACGCACATGCCCAAAGGCACCTGCAGTCCAAGAAGGGCTTGGGGAGCTCAGGCAGAAGGGGCTCCACCTGCAGGCGTCCCAGAGAAGGGCTGCCACGTGACGGCCTCAGGCCTGGAGTGCCCCGCAGAGCTGCTACCTCCCCTGCACAGCCTAGATCCTGCAGGCTAATTTAAAAAAAAAGAATTCCAACTCTGAAGAATGGACGAGGATCTGGAGGTGGGGATGGGTTGGGGGGGGGGGGGCTGGGGATGCTGTTTGTTCAGAGTCAGGAGGTGGGAAAATGAACCCCAGCCTTTTGCTTACAAATTTTGTAACAAGCATGTCATTCCCATTACTGCAGAAGCCTGTTTCTTCAACTGAAAACATGAATTGCAGTCCTGGTGTCACAGGGAGCACTTTGTGAAAACCACAAATAATTATATGCATACTAATGTCTGTACCACCCACACTATGCAGTGTTTATTTAGCTTACCACTATTCCCCTGGCACCTGCAGGGTCTGGCCATAGCAGGTGCTCAATAAATGTTTGCTGAACGTGATCAGAAGGTGCTGTCGCAGCTCCTGGGGCTTTTGAGGCACACTGCCATGCAGAACAAAAGGGTGGGAGGGCCTCAGGGTGGAGGCTGCCGGGTGGCGCGCCCCTGGGAAACTGCTCTGTTGCAGAGAGCCTGGAGCAGGGCCGAAGTGTGCCCGATGGGGTGAGGTCCCAGGAGTCACCGGAGAGGCTCCTCCCTGGGAACTGTGGCCCACTGCCCACAACCCCCTCTCTGTCTCACCAGCTGCCTTAGGACCAGGAGAAGGTCCTAGACAGTATAACCAAGACAGTATTGCCAGGAAGCACTAGAAGGACAAATGGGCACTTACTGAAATTTTGTTCTAAAAGTAAGAAGAATGATAAAATAGGTGGGAAAAATCCATTGACTTCTAGTGCCAGCGCAAAAATATCAGCAGAATCAAAAAAGAAAACAAATTTGATTTTTTTTGTTCTTTATGATGAATTCCCATCATAATGCATGTTATTTAAGGGAGAAATTGCCCATTTGTTTATCTTATTAAAGTATCAGCAAGGCATAAATATTGCTTTTTCTTGGACTGAGTTTTCAAAATCTCAGCCACCCAAGGCACCCACTGAGTTCCTTATTTTTTTTTTAACATTACTACTAGATTTGCAAGACCTGTTATTGCAGAAGGAATCATCTAAGGAGCTTCTATTTTTATTTGGACAATGTTTCAGCATTTAAAGTTGGCAAAACATCCAAAACAATTACTTTTGTACCATAAAAATATTCATCAAAAGAGATAATAACAAGTATTGGCAAGGATGTGGAGAAACTGAAACCCCTTTATGTGTCTTATGAGAATGTAAAATGGGGCTGCCACTTTGGAAAATGGTCTTGGCCTCATTTTTTCAGAAAGAAAACTTCCTCTACCTGCACTGGGAAGTCTACTTTTAACCTTTTAGACACCTGGGGAGTCTCGGCCAGGCTGAGACTGGCCTCACATCCACTAACATTCTTCTCTTTCCCCTACAGTATGTGTCCAGCTGCCGCTCCGTCACTCAGAGCGCACCAGAGCAAGGCAGCTTCCCCCCCCATCACCTCGCCCACCACCACCGCCATCACCGGCCCCACCACCACCTCCGTCACCACCGGCCCCACCTCCTCCACCACCAAGAAGCAGGGCTGCACGCCGACCAGGTGACACCCTGCACGTGCCCCTTGTTCTCCTGTCAGTGGGAAGGCCACCTGGAGGTGGTGGTGCCGCACCTGCGCCAGATGCATAGGGTTGACATCCTTCAAGGAGCGGAGATAGTCTTCCTGGCCACGGACATGCACCTCCCCGCGCCAGCCGACTGGATCATCATGCACTCCTGCCTCGGCCACCACTTTCTGCTGGTGCTCAGGAAACAGGAGAGGCATGAAGGGCACCCCCAGTTCTTTGCCACCATGATGCTGATCGGGACACCCACCCAGGCTGACTGCTTCAACTATCGCCTGGAGCTCAACAGAAACCATCGGCGTCTCAAATGGGAGGCCACCCCACGGTCTGTCCTTGAGTGTGTGGACTCAGTGATCACCGACGGGGACTGCCTTGTCCTCAGCACGTCACTGGCCCAGCTCTTCTCTGACAATGGCAGCCTTGCCATCGGAATCGCCATCACTGCAGCAGAGGCCTGCATCACAGAAGCCGAGACGTGAAGTGCGAGGCCAGCCAATGCTCACACACGGCCACCCCTCCACCAGGAGACGCTGCCTGTGCCTCCTGATCTCCCAAGGCCAGGGCTCCAGACTCCTTTTTATTCTTCTCCCTCCTTCCCTCCTTCCATCCTTTCTTTTTTTGTCTCAGGTACTTTGTGGTATTTAGTATTTGTCTGCCATTGGCATATTATGTAAACATCTTGTGATTCAAGATCTTGGTGTGATATTTGTCCTGATTTATTGGTATAGTTTTATAGAACACTTTTAATCAGATTCGATCAGAATGGTTATTTCCTGCCACCCCCAAATCCCTTCTCCACTGCTTCCAAAGTGAGCAAAAGTCACTGGGACCATGCAGAGTTGCCAGGAGATTTAGCGTCCAAATAATTTCTTCCTTCTCTTTTCAGTCTATTTCAGAGCAAGCCAACTCTGAAATGTGTAAGGACAGCAGGTTGGCGAAGGGGACCTGGTCAGCTCAGAGAGGTAGTTCACACCAAGCAGACACAACTCTGCCACCTCCCAAGGAACCTCAGGGGCAGAGCTGAGCTGCTGGACATGAGGAGATGGTTTCTCCCCCAGAGTTCTGGGCACGGAGCTGGAGGCACCATCACGGGATGAGGTTGACCCTGGGGCTCAGGGGGTGGGCATGTGGTGAGCCCTCTTGTGGCGGGCTGCCGTGGGCTTGCTCTTAGCCTGGCCCATCTTTTCCTGCTCTGGAATCAAGGTCCTCAAGTGGCGGTGCTTTCTTGAAAACTTCTTGGCGCTTGGTTGAGCTGGTAGTAAAAAAGGATGGGCAAGATGGGGGTGGGCAGGCAGAGAAGCAGCTGAAAAAAACAAAGGATAAAATTAATTTCCCACCTCTGGGAGGGTTTTCTCTGCTCAGAGAGTTTTATTATCAAGTTATAAAATCCATCAGTCCTTTCACTAAGGTGGGGCACTTTTGCATCATGCAAAGAACTTACTTGCTCTCGATACTTCATTAAACCAGAACCATAACTCAGCATCAAATGCATGGAACTTGGAGAGTCTTCCCGGGACCTCTGACCTCCAGGTCAGAGGCCACTCATACACCTGGGAGAGTCCTCTTCCCTTTCCTTACCTTCTCAAACGCTCCGAGGGCCCCATTCAGCAAGCGAACGTTATCACTGGTCAACTATGCATTCAGCAGCCTGTTGCAGTGTGAATGGAAAGGCAACGAAAATCCACCTTGCCTCCGTGTAGACTGCTTTCTCTTACTTGTCTCTCCGAACAATTCAGCCTCTTCTCATGAAAGCCTCTTGTGTATTGGAACAAAGTAAGCATGTCTAGTCAACTTTGCCTCTTCTATTCAAAGGCGAACACCTTTAAGCCTTCCCAGAAAGCCCTCTCCTGCTTTTGCTCTTTGTGTCCCTTTGGCCACTCCTGGCTGCTGAGAAGGTCAGCGCCCACGCGCCACCAACACTCCTTAGGATCGAGTGGGCCCTCCACCAGCCAGACGTCACCTCTGCACCATTGCCTCACCTTTGCAGTCTTGACCGGACCTTGGCAGTACTTAGTTTCAGGCAGCTTGTCCTGACTGGACATCAGCAATCTTTCCCACCAAAAATAATTTATCCTGAAACATAACTCCCTCTCCCCAGCAACCGGGTAACCCTCCAGCCACCCGCGCTGCCAACCCATGCTCTAAGCCCCAGGAAGGTGGTGCCGGCCAGCAAATCCCATAACACAGCCCCCTCTGGCTGCACAGGCATTTCTGGGACTCTGGGGCCAAGCTTTCAGGAGGTTAGAGCCCTGCAATAAACATCATGTCCCCTGACTGAGTCAAATATCAGGTCCCCTGTCCTGAGGAAAGGGTTGTAATCCTTTTGGTCAGTCGGCACATCCCACCAGGGCACCAGCTCCCCTGGTGGCCACCCCGGAACAAGCGGAGGCTGGCTGGCCAGGACTGGGAGAGACGAGGCTCCGTGCCTTACCCCCAGGCCCTTCCCCGGAACGTCAGACCTCCTTGCCTACACAAGTCTGAAACCTCTAGAAGCCACATTTCCTCCCCTGATTTCTGTTACTCAACCACTTTGAAGACATTTATGTAGCATCACAGGTGCCCCAGATAAACAAACTCAACCGCAGTGAGAACACAGTCACCGTTCCCAGGGCCTCAGGGCCCCTGCAGACGTCACCTCTGCCTTCCTGTGCCAAGTCACCTCGGCAAAACTGGGCCTAACTTCAGGTCGTTACTGTTATCGCACATGAAACTGTATTACGAACCAGTGATTCCAGATAGGAACTGCTATTTTTGGTTCCTGGAAACTTTTAGCAAAAAGCATAGAAAATGTGTGATTTTCCATCTGTGATGCTCCCAAGGCTTCCTCTCTGTATCCACATGTGAAAAATTGAAGAAAAAGGAACAAACTAAAAACAATGACTAGGAAACAGAAACTGGTGCGAACACAGTGGGCTGCGTGGGGCTTTATGGCCACAAAGGGCTCCCTCGCTTGTGTCTCAGGTCCTCATCAGCATCGTCACTATACTAAAAAAACAGAGGTTTAGAGACAAGAAATTACCTTCCCAAGGTCACACATTAAATGCTTGGCTGGACTAGAGCCCAGACAGCCGTCTGCAAACTTGGTGTTCCTGAAACAGGAAGACCAACTCCAGATATTCAGAAATGTTCCCACCCCCATCGGTGGGCTGTCGGCCTGAGGGCCAACTGGGTCTTGGCTCTGGGATACTTGGGGAAGCAAGGAGAGAGAGACTGGAGTGGATCTGCTTTTAGAGGCATCTCAGCTTGAAGAATTGGTCAACCTGGTGGCAGAGGGTGGGGTGGTGGGGTGGGGAACCAGCCTGTGGGGTTTTTGGTGCCCCCAGGCCTCATCAACACCCACGTACGGACTTAATAACTCACCCTCTAAGGAGTATTTGCATTTTAAAAGTTGTCCTACAGAGACAGCAGCACCTAACAGCAGAAATGAGTGGCCAGTATGTGAACTTTCTCTGCGAGAATGACTTTTCCAGGCGGTGTAGACATCCCTCCACTTGAGGCTGAGGCTACATAAGCGGTTCACGCTAAGATAGATGTCAGGCCATGCAAGGATGAGTGTCTTTAACAATCTTTCTCGCCTGAACTTGCACCTGAGACAGATCCCATCACTACCTGTTGCTACCGTGAACATTTTAGAAATGGATCAGGTTAATAATAATAGTACTCGTGGCTACCATTTACTGAGGGTTTACTATATGACCCAGTGTGCTATGTACTCTGAATATATTATCTCATTTAATCCCCAGAACAACCTTATGAAGCAAGTACTCTTATTGTACCCATGAGACACTTAAGCTAAGAGAGGTTAGACACTTGTTTTAGACAACAGCCAGCGAATGGGAAAGTGAGGTCTAGAACCCAGCATGCCTAGTGCCGAAGTCCAGGCTTCGGACCAGTATCAGCTATGTCATTCCTACGAACTCAAGCACTCACGGCTCAGGACTCAGTCATCAAGTCTGGTGGCATGGAGGCCTTTTAGTGCTGCAGTACTGAGTGTGCCTCGCACTTCTCCACCTCCGTCTTTTCCTGACCCTGGACAGTGGTGTGCTAGCGCTGCCCGGCATACTGATTGTTCAATTTTTTTAGGAATTTTGCGAACTGATTGCTAAGCACAGCCATTATTAAAACTCAAATTATATAAATTCACAGTTAAATAAGGTATGCTAACAATAAAGGTAATAAATATTCCAAATTCATCACTTCATAATTATTTCTCTACTTCTTTTCTATGCTCTTGAGATTATTTGCATCTGTCAGTGCGTATGGTGAGCACACCATGTAACGATGTGCCACCAAGTCCTCATTCGGTCCATCATGGTAGTAGGTTGAAATTGGCTGTGGTGGTAGCATTTACAGCATTGAAACTGGCAAACGCGGTAAGCCGGGTCTTCTCTGCCTTGGAGAACGAGTTGCTAAACATTTACCAGCACATCACTGCCTAGACATCGCTGATGCACACGGCAGTGGCCACACTGAAAGGGACGTAGATGACAGCCAAATCAGCCAAACAGCAACTTCCTGGGAAAACACGACCTGTTCTGCATAAGGGCCTCCGAGGCCTCTGGGCAGTTCCTAGGGCATTCCCTGCCCTACTGCAGACCCTGCTCTATGGCTCTTAGTGCAGGAAGTGCTATCTGATGCCTTTCATGGACTTGGCTCCACAAAATCAGCTTACTGGCCACCCCAATCCAGAACCATGTGCTACAAAACTGGAATCTTCTGTTACTTGTTCATAGGTCATGTTCTTTACCTCTACATGTAAACCAAAGCCTAACCTAAAAAATATTGTACTTTGAAATTAGAGATTGGAAACACCAAACATCTGAGAAGGGCACAGTAAGCAGCGATTTCAAATATCACATAAAAGGTATTACCGCGAACGTGGGACCCTAACGTAGCACAAAACTGAGGGACATAAAAGGTCATGGGTTAAGGGATGTCACCTGAAGAAGGCAGCCCGGCACCTCCCTCTCCCGCTCTAGCTGTTTCACTTCACTGCAACCCACCCAGGACCCTGTTTACTATCCACAGCCTACTCAGACCAATACTCTTTAAATTAAGGGCATGGTTCCCATTAGGATAAAAGCCACAGGAAACTCCAGGCTGAGTGCCTTTAAGCAGGCAGACTCTTCAAGGCCAACAGTGAATCAGCTACTTTGATTCCAGTGGTTTCAGCGGAAGGGCTGGAAGACGGGAGGCTGGCTTGGAGCTCCTGCTTGGATGCAGTTCCTGGTGGAAGGGGAAGAGACTGTGGAGTGGACAAGAAAGAATTATGCTTTGATTCAAGTTCAGCTGCAAATAGCATCACAGGTAGGGTCTCCTAGTAGATTGTTACACCTTCAGATAATTTGTTCTGCAGATTTCCTTCAAGAGCTGGTGAGTTATCCTTTGTGTTAACCTGGAGAATGGCCAGCCAAGAAAAACTTCACTGAAAAGAGATCCAAGAGATGTGTTGTAGATGAGTATTGATTTTTTTCCCAAGTATTGATGATTTCCCCAAATCAGGTTATCACATGGGTTAGAGTTGCTCTTTTCCAATATTGTATGAAAAAATTTTACCTCAAGTACTATACTATAAACACTCTCCCCTCTTTTTAAACCATTTTTTAGATGTCGAGATAAGAAAGAGAAAGGAATTGAGAATCATTTTACTTAGCCAAAATTGTTGTATATATAATTTTCTAGCCTTTCTTATGATGTTAAAGACAACAAAAAGCAGCAGACTCAGAATGTACTTTATCTCTACCTGTTCCCATGAAAATTGTCATTAAATTGCATTTGATACTGTTTCCTTGAAACCTTTGGAGTTGTTTTTTGTTGTTTCTGTTGGGTTGCCGTTTATTTTCTCCCCACAGGCTACTGTGCAACTATGAGGGAGCAGAAATAAAATGCTACAAGGGAAAGAGCAATTATCAGAAATTCACCAGCTGCCACATTTGACTTGAGTTTCATCATCTCCCTCGCCCCCCATTTTTGCCTCCATTTTAAAGTCGTAATTGGATGTAAGGAAAAAAGCACTACTGGAGGTGAATAAAAGCCCTGGCAGCTAATTTGCCCCCAAAACTATTTCAGCAGATGGTGCTGCCCTGAGAACAGGGACCAAGCCTCCATTACTGGCTTGCAGAGAAAGAGACAGGCCTTCACACTCCTTCTGCTTCCTCCCCCGTCCCTATCTCAGCTCTCACCTGCCTCTGTCTGACAACAGTGTCCCTGGAATTCACTTCTGAGCCTATCAGATCAGTTGTCAGGGAGCTTTCATGGTTTAATTCTGCAATTTCAGGCCACTGTTAGTTACTGGCAACATCAGAATTGAGCAAGTCCTAATCTCATTGCCTGTCAATTCATTTTAACCTCTATCTTCTTCCCTACCTCCTTATTCCCAGAACCTGTGTCCTGCTCTCACAAAGGCTTATAAAGAGTGCCTTGAATTGATCTGACTGATCAAAACTGACCACATGGCCATCATGAATATTCATGAGGTCAGGCCATGAATAAGAGGACTTTTGAGGCCATGTCATCTCTTGGGACAATTCCGCATCCACAGTGTCCCAGATATTTGCCCTTTCCCTCAAATTACCCTCAAAGACATGCAGTGGGTTGCTCTGTGCTACAGAGAGACTCCTTTGAAAGATAGGAGAAAATGACTTGCCTAAAATTCATCAGGGGTGGGACGCTTGGCTCCGACCCCACTCGGGGGTCCAGGATTTTAGTTCCCAAACTTTAGCATGCTTGAGAATTGTCAGGAGAACTTGATTTCTGGGCCCCAGAGCCAAAGATTCTAATTCAGGAGACCCAGGGTGGAACCCAGGATTCTGATTTTTAATACTGTACTCCACAGGATTGCGCTGGGGTACAGCTGGCCTTTAGATTCTCACATCCAGAGCTGAACACACCAGTGAGGAAAGGAGCCACAGAGAACAAAGGAGCAGATGAAGTCTCCTGAAGAAGAGAGCCGGTCCTTCCGTAAGAGGGAAGAGGCAGGAAGAGACATTACAGGAAGTGGCTGTAGTTACATACTGATGGAGAAGCAGGAATCATCTAAATGGAGTCCAAAAAGAGGGGACTCCCTCTAGTAAGCAGAGAGGAATTAGACAGAAGTTCCCGGTAGCCAAGCAGTAGAGGAAACTACTTCTCGTCTTCCATCGTTTGGAGATAGAAGTGGAGGGCAGTGGGGCCAGAGGGGCCCGAGACGTGGCTGTGTAGGCAGAGTGCCAGGGCGGACTGGTGGAGGCTACCATAGAATGGTCCCTAGTGCTGAGTGTCACACAGTGACAATCCCTACAGCCTGGTGCCCAAGAAGGGACTGTGTAAATCTTCTAATGAGCACAGGCAGGGTTCATTCTGTAAATCCCTGCCAGGTTGGGATGATAATTCATATTTAAATCTCTGCCCCTGCCCTGACAGGGAGTTGCCTAGCAAATCCCCAGGGAGACATTTATTTATCCTGCAAATCTCCCCGGGATGCCTGAGCAGGGGTCACCATTTCAGGGCCCTCCTGGGGGAATGTGAATTATCAGGCCACTTTCTGCTGCAGCTCAGAGCTAAGCCTCACATAAGCCTTGCCTGTGGGGTAGAGAAAAGGAAATCACTGAACTAGTTTCGTATTAGCCTAGAGGTAGACAAGATATAGTCTGCACGTCTTCTGCCAGGGGGCTGCTGGAAAAGCATCTATTAAGGGTAAAGTTGCAGGCCTGGATTATTACCCATCTAGGAAGTGACTAAATCCTCCGTTCTCTCTGCCCTTTCCTGTGTTCCAAGAAAACTTTCATTAATAGGCAGGAGATAGACACTTCTTACTTTTTAGATCTGACTTGACAGACAATTCTGGGAATTACAGGTTTAAAATATAAAGTGTAATCAAATAGGAAATCAGTCATCCCAAAAACATCAGAATGCTTCCAGACCATTCAAAAGGCAAGCCACCTCCCACTTCATGGTCCTGCTTCCTGCTAACAATGACAGAAGATCTAGGCTGGTAGCAAAATGCAAGGAAGCTCTCCTGAATGGTTGTGTCCATTCCCTAAATATTTAGCTCTACATCTTCACCAACCCAGGTAAGTTGCTCCATAAATAAGGAGAATCAGAAAAACCTTAACCACTGGGGCTGGTTTGGAGAAGTGACCACACTCTGACGATGAGGCTCGGGTGGGGGATGGGCTCTAGAGGGAAGAGGGCAGAGGGCAGGCCAGCTTAATAAAGTACAGGACACCCAGTGAAATTTGAATTTCAGATAAACGACAGAACAAAAAGTTTTAGTATTCCTTGTGAAGTACAAAAGACATAGTTATACTAAACAAGTATTCGTTGTTTATCTGAAATTCACATTTCACTGCGTGTCCTGTATTTTTATAGTATTTGCCGAATGTGGCAAACCTAAGAGGGAATAGCCCACATAGTGCATTCGTTTTATTGTTGGTGCAGGTTGCTATCTGCAGCAAGCACTCAGGAGGGACCGTCCCCTGTCCCTTGTTAGCTCTACCCCTAATGTGGAGGGTCAAGTGTATGGCCAGTTCCCTCTGGCCACCTGGCTGATGGGGCCATTTTCCCTAGGTCACACTACCACATCCATAGTGGGCCTGTCTTCTAGGTGGATACTGGTGGAGGGAATTTCCCTCTGCTTCTTAACAAGACCAAGATGGCTTCAGATTCCTAAGTCTATGGGCAGAGGGAAGCCATGGCAATAAGACACAGTCCCAAGTCTTTGTGCACCTTAAGAAGAGTGTTTCCGGACTGGATGTGTGGATGCCTTTAACTTGAGCAATGAAATATCATCGAATGCCTGCTGTAGGTTGGGCTTGCCCTCAGAGAACTTCTCAGTGCACTTGAGGAGACGAATCCAAGGCCCTTACCCCTGCGTCAAACAACCATGGGGCCATCTGGCAGTTCCTAAGCAGCAGCTCACTGCAGTGGTGAGAGTGGTTTACGCATGTCCACAGATACAGCCAGTAAGGAGACAATGTGCCCAAATGGGTGTAGCTGCTTTATTATTTGCCGCCATGAGTACACTGTGGTCCAGGTTCCCTGAGCCCCGATTCCAATAGGCCAGTACAGTGAGGGCCAGGCATGGCCTGTGCACAGAGTGGGGGTGCATTAAAGGAGAGGAACCCTGGGATTAGGAGGCTATGATCTTCTTTGGGGTTGTTAGCAAATCTGCCCATCCTCCTGTAATCATAAAGGCATTTTGAGCTTTCTCGCAAATATAAGGAAAGAATGGGTAAGGCAGAGTGAGCAGCGGAATGGTTTAGGATTAGTTGGTCTGAATCATTTCTGCGGGCTCTAGGCTACAGGGGTGGTCTCTGATTCATCTGGTTCTTAGCCCTGGGGTGGTTCAGGGCAGGGCAATGGTGCTCAGACTGCAGAAGCCTGAGGATAGGAGACTTTTAAGGGTGTGGATCCTGATTGGCTGATTTGCATATCAAAGGTGAGCTCCCAGCCACACTGTTCACTTTCTCTAGGAATTAGTTCTCCTTGGGAAGGGCAGTCCCTTCCTGGTATTCAAGGCCCAGGGTGTCAGCATCATAAAATGCAGAAAATAAAAACATGATTAATTCACCCAGCGCCGCCTGGAATATTTGGTTCTAAGTGTCTGAACAAAGAAACTATATCCTAAAAGAGTTTTAAACTCTTGGAGAAGGTTATGTGAGCTGAAAAAGTTATAATTTTTGTAGAAAATTTTCCCTTCACACTTAAGTAGCTACTGCCCAAGCTGTGGAGTGAGGTCCAAGCTAAAGCAGTTGGAGCCGCAGAGCTTGGAGATAGACAAGCCTTTCAAGAGGACAGCGACCCGTAAGGCAACATTCAGCCTGTGTGAGCGGTGCCCTCAGAGTTGGGCAGTGCATGGTCAGCACAGCTGGAGGCAGTAGCCCTGAGACAGAACCACCCAGGACACCCAGGGAAAAGCGAGTGTCAGTTGCAGACAATAAAATCTACTTCAGCTAGTTTAAGCAGAAGAGAACTTAGAGGAAGGCCAGAGAGTCACCCAGCCAGGGACAGAGCAGTCAGAGAAACTACCCAGCTACTACTACACAGAATTCTTTTAGCAAAAAATACCACTGTCTTTGCCTTCTGCCGCTCGACATCCTGATGCTAGGGACCAGACACTAGGATCAGAAACTGTCCCGGCTGCTGGAAGAAGGCAGGGTAGTAGAATATGCCGTCCCAAATATGCTGCTTTAATATATTCATATTTTGAGCTGCAGGCACTTAACAAAAGAGCAAACTCAGGGAGAGGCTTTCTCTGAATTCTCCGTATTTGCCTAAACAAATCCTCCAAAAGGAACTCAACTGCCATAGATTCCTTCTCAGGGAATTTCTTCAACCAGTGAAGATTAAAGCTTGTCACGGAGAGGAGACTGCAAGTCAATGCCATACTCAGACTGTGTCACAAACTATCATAGATCCGGTGTACAGTCTTCTAAGGGCCCATTCATCTTTCCTAAAACATAATTTGCTCTCCCCTAAGAGACCATGTCCCCTCCCCTTTCCCTATTAAGCTGGCATTTAATCCTGAATTCTAAAGCCACCTCCTTGGTTCACTCATTTTTCTTGGGTGTCTCCTATGTATCCATGAGGTATACATGTTAATAAACTTCTGCTTGTTTTTCTCTTGTTAATTTGTGTTTTATTACGGAGGTCTTAGCTTAAGAACTCAGAAGGGTGAGGGAAGAGTAACTTTCCTCCCCTACAAGAGCCAGGCATCCCTGCCAGTGTGCTTGCCAGAAGATCAAATTCCTAAATCAAGCAAGGAGTCCTAAACGCCAGGGAAAGTGGAAAGCACAGTTGCCAGCTTTCAGGCTATCAGCTCAGGAAGGCAATCCGAAAGGGAGTTGGCATCTGCCCTAAGCAAGTGTGGGTAAAACTGCTGTATTTCCAGAATTTCTCACCTGGTTTTAGTATCTCTCCATATCAAAAGGCGATCCTAAGAGGTGGAGAGAAGCAGTTCATCTCCATATCAATGGGTAATTTACCTGGGCAAAGAGGGCTTATTTGAACCTGAGAGGTTGGGCAGGGGTGGGAGGGGGGGGTGGGGATTCGCCTGCTTCAGCCAGAGCAGGAGAGAGATGGTCCCTGGACTGCTGTTTGTAAACAATAAACGGGTTTTAAACTTTATCTCTCCCTTTGACTGATTTCGGTTTCAGCTAGGTATTTTGCCCTGGGATTTCCTCTCCCTGGAGTTACAGTGGCCAGTTTACACTGTCACAGTAAAGAAGGAGAGACTTAGAGTTCCAGGAATAAAACTGGGGATTAGAAACAGCTACCCTGGGATCATCACCTGGGTGTCTGGCTGTGCCCTGCTGGTGTGTCCTGGGGAGCCAGGGGGAATCACCTGAAGTAAGAGGCGCCAAAGCCCTTCAGGTGGACTGCATTTTGGCAATAGACCTATTCCTGAAACAGTGAACTGAATCACATCCTAAGCACCACATATAATGTTTATTACTGAAAGGATCCCTTTGTGAATCCTTTTGCAAAGTGAATAACCATCTTTCTATATTTCTTTCATGTGAAGCTGGATTTAATATATTGAGCTTTCTTAAATCAAGGTATACCATCCCCTTGGAGCCTTTAAAAGAACGGAACATCACAAATCTCAGGAACAGAGGCCATAAAAGTCACCGCTTTGACATAACAGGCATGACATAACTGCAAATGGAGTCTGGCAACTATCAACGCCATCGTTAAGCTCCCTGCCTTCCAAATTAAGAGCTGGAAGTCATCAGCTTGGACATGGAGGGAAAGACTGCCTGACCCTAATACCCGGCTGTGCCTGCCTAGTAGCTGACGTCCTCGGAGCCTCAGCCGGAACGTGGATCATGGGCCCCACACGCATATGCTATAAATACTGAGGCACTAGATGGGAGGCATGGGTACTAAATGCCCTCATAAAAAGCAGCATGAAGACGGGAACTGACGCCTCGCACTGCCCTCAACGTGCAAAACAGAATTGCTACAGTGGCTGCAACTCTGATTTCTGATTTCTTTTTTTTAATTTTTGCTCAGAGGACTGGAGGCCAAAAGCTGCACATTATGAAGGATTTCTCTGCCAGCTCATTCAAATCTCAGCCCATAATGGAGATTGGTTCTCATTAATAGGTTCATGTACTCCTTCCCCAGTGCCTTGTCAAATAACAGCACAGTCAAAGCAGTTAGAGAGGAGACCCACTCACACATCTCCCAAGTCCAACAGTGGGGAGGGAGCTTGTTTATTACCCTGTCTGCAGCAGAATCAGATTATTTATGGACCATTTAGATGCAAATGTTATCATTCATTTAGCAAACACACTGCATATGCAGACAATTTAGCCAAACAATGGATCTGCAAGGACATTCCCACTAATCTTCGAATATAAACTGTGCCTTTTCAGAGGGGATTTGGATTTTCTCTGAATTGATCAAACTTGACAAGTAATTTCTGCCTAATGTTCAAGCTAGCCTTTTGTCTCTTCACCATCTGTAGGTGAGAAATCCTCTTTTCTGCTAGTGATGACATTAATGCAAAGGCTACAGATGCAGGTTAAGGAAGAAGAGATTCTGTGCCCACGACTATGTTGCCACAGAAAATAAAACCACTCTGGAGGATCTGTTTTGTTTGGTTGCTTTGAAATTGCACGTTTCCATTCGACACACGCCCCATCCCCCCAACCCATTTATGCTTCCTGAGCTGTTGCAGGAGAGGAAGCGGTGAAAAAACCTAAGCCATCTTTGTTCAAAGAGTGTGTTCTCTCACACCGGCTCGGAAGAGTGTCTCAGTCCCTGCCCGGGAATTGTAAAAGAGCCACTGCTGTTCCAACGACTCTCAGAATCAATGGAAAAAGACACCAAATCTGAAAACTTGCCCCATTCTGGAGTTTATTATCAAAATGTCGGTTTGAATCAGTTGTACTAAACAACTGGGTGAATGGGAGGAAAGCAAGGTAATAAGCCCAGCAGGTCAGAGATGTAAAATGGAATTAGATGAATTTTTCTACTCTGGCTTAGAGGGAGGCGCTGAGGGTGTGTAGGCTACCTTTGAGGGAGCTCTAAAGAGCCACCCCTAAGTAATTCAGCCCTGCAAGGGTTTCCATCCTGGTGCCATGTGAATAATTCTTTTTTTTTTTAATCATATTTTTTTGTCCACGTCCAAATGAAAAGATGAAATCTGCGATCTTCCCACTGCTTCCTCAAGAAGACAGCCCAACAGAAGCTGCTGCTGACACCAGGAGATCCTTTGGCCTGGTCACTGGAAAACAATGATTAAATTGCCAACACATCCTTTAACTAGGTTATCTTCATTTTACTGGAAAGCCAACCAATGCCTAGATTCCACTGACAATAATAAAGTAGCAATGTGTATCAGTGTAGGAAGAAATTCATTAAAGCAAAGGTAGCGGAATGGCAGCTGCCTGGCAGGCAGCAGAGAGTAAGGAAGAACAGGGAGAAAAGGTAGTTCCTTGAACTGCTCAGCCTAGGGCACATCCTCTGCCCAGTCCTAAAGCCAGTGTCACCTGGTGTCCAGTGTCCACTTGGATCTGAGTCCCTACCACCCCAGGAATGGAGCCACAGAGCACTAGATGGAGTGAGATTATATTGAGAACTTCCCGAAGGCAAAGAAAGGAGACTTTCAGGCAGGCTACTAAACAGCACAGTCGAACCGCTGTAGTTCCACCCAGGTCACCAGGCCACGGGAACTTAGAAGCCCAAATCAGAGCTCTCAGCAGCCCTTCCCTGCCTTTCTGAAGTAGGAAAGGGACAGAATGAAGACTTGTGCTTAAGTCAGAAGGATAGAATGAAATAACAAAGTAACAAAGACATCACTGGAAGACAGCAGAGACAAAACAGAGTAAGTTGAGCAGTGAGAGTTTACTTAAGGCAAAAAGGTGCACACTTGAAGAAAGGGGAGTGTGGACAACCTCAGAGAAGAGGTGCCCCTAAAGGCCTAGGGCCTGGGGGTTTATAGAGCTTTTTGGGTAGAAGTCAGCATAAGGCATGATGTGTACAGGTGACTTATAATTCTTTGGCGTTTGTCTTAAGAATAGGGTAATTTAGGTGACTTGGTCCGTATTCCAGCATTCTTTGTCCACACAGGTTTATTTACACTTCTGAGGTCTGTTTCCTGCCCTAGTTACAAAGTTACTTGATTAAGGGACAGGAAGAAGAGTCAAAACAGCATATAGGTTAAGTTAAAGAATAAACCGGGCCTTTCAGCAGGCTTAGTAGATTTTACAATGTCATGATCTAACTGATACAATTGAAGACATGGGCTGTGCTCAGATACTTTTCTTTATCTGGGAAATATCGAGACATTCCAAGTTGCTCTGGCCTTTGGAACTTCAACTAATAACTTATTAACTTTGTGAGTCCTTTCTGGCTCTCTGCTTTTATTTGGTTAACTCTTTGAGTCCCTTTTAGTGGGCTTTACTGGCCTCCTTCTCCCTCCATCCACTCATATCTATTTTTCTACCTAATACCAGAAACACAGGGCTGGAATTCTTCTAAAATTCTTGAGGAAAAAAAAGACCTTGATGTTGTTTTTTGTTAACTCAACAAATGTGAAATGTTGGCTAGGGTATAATTCTCTAAGTGTTAACAGAACTCAAGCCAATTAACTGTGATTCTTCCTCACCTATCCCTACCTCTGTTCCACCCCCCCCCAACACACACACACACACACACTGTATCCACACTAGCTTCCTACTTCCTTCTGGCAGCAATTCAGATTCTAAAGACCTGCTGCTTCTACTTTATTGACTTCTAATGTCTTCCTTTTCTGTGTTCCAGCTTCTGCTTTGTAACCTCCGCCACCCAGCTCTCTCCTGGGCAACCACTTTACTGTCAGATTCGGGGGCCTCTCCTCAGTCTTCATGTTACTCACATTCTCTGCCACCTTTGAAGGTGTGGATGCTCGTGGATTTCCAGGAAATTCCTGAGCGCTACACAGAGAGTTGGACTAGGCACCTCAAACTCAGTTTACCCAAAGTCAACATTGGCCTGCCTCGTCTACCTGCATGGGGGTGAGACAGGGACCATGGGCTTAGAGTACAGCGAGGGCCTCTGGAAAAAAACAAAGCAAGATAATCCATTGTGAGATTTGCTTTGGGCTGCTGGGGGGCCCAGTTTATATTTCTAACTTTACCCAGGTGCTGCTTTTCTTCCTCAAGCCCTAAACAAATGATTTGTTGCAACTTGGGCAATGCAGCAAGCAAACCCAAAACAACATAGTAAAAACAGGAAGGATTCCATTTTAAAACCCAATTAGTTAAAAAGTAAGTTTCTTAACAAACAGACAATAACTCAGCCCACCTTGGGAGTATATGCTCCCAGACCAGGAAGCTGCTATCCTGGGAGGAAATCAGAGCAATAAAATTCTTGTAAATAACCAAGAAGACTAATAAGAAACTTAGTGTTTCTTCAAAGGTAAACATTTTGGGACCACTTAGCAGGTGTACATCCTTAGCCCTTTGTCTCTCAGCTGCCTATAAAACCCCTAGGCAACACACCATCCCGGGGCTCTCTTGTCCCCTCCTGGCCTGAGCCAGGAGGTGTGTCCTCTCGCTTTCTCTCTAAATAAAAGTCTCTGGCTTGCTCTCCAACTTGTTTGCGAAGTTCATTCTTCAACTCCGTGAACAAGAATCCCAGCATCAGAGGCACCCCCACCAAAGCTTGCATTCTTCTTGGGCCTCCCTGCCTCTGGCAAGGCAGCCCTCTCCTCCCAGTCACCTGGACTAAGAACCCCAGAGGCATCTTCAGACCTTCCCTTTCCCCACCTGGCTTTTCCTCAGCATCCTCTTGGTTCGTTCCTTATGTCCCTGGTTCTCCAGCACTTGTCCTGAATTCCAGAACATCACATCACACGTGGCAGTATCACTTAAGGTATTCGGATTACCATATAAGATGCTCCACATTATATCATGTTGTATTTCTGCTGTCACCTTCGCAGTGATCTTAGTATGGGTGAATGTATGACTTCTTCATATTGGAATGCAGGTTACCTGACTGTAAATGACTTTCTTGAGGTTTTCCCTTTATGTTACACTTAGTGTGTAATAATTTCTGAAATTAGAGTAGCTTGGTTATACGACTTATGAATTTCATTGCAGATGGGTTTAGTAAGTACTTCTTTCTCTTAGAGCTTGTGTTTAATCTTTCCTTTCCAGGCCCGCTGCTCCTTTCCAAATCCTTACCTAGATACAAAAAATATCCTCCCTCTACCATAATCCCTCTGTCTCCAACTTCTTGCCTCCCTTTGCATTGCCAGAAAGATGATCTTTGTGTAGCATGTATCCAAAGGTGTCACTCTCCTCCTTCAAAGTCTTCCTTGGCTCCCCCAGTCTAGAATTAGAGTGGATTCTAATTCTGGAGTGTGCCAAGTAAAGCCGTCACAATGGCATTCCTGATACCTTTCAAGCTGGTCTCCACGTGTCCCACCACAAATCCTATGCTTTAGAAACTGGCGTGTTTACTCTTTAGGCCTTTGCTTATGCCATTCATTGCCTCAACTTGAACTTCCTATCAAGCCTCCAAGCTTCAGTGTAAGGGTCACCCTTCAGCAAAACCCTGCATTACCTCCCTGCACCGTAGATTACTTGTGCACAGACCTATCCCCCGGTGTGTGTTTCCCCTGAATGAGGACTGTCCCATTTATCTTTGTATCCACCTTAGTACTTAGCACTTTGACATAGTGTATGCTCAAGAAATGCTCATTGAGTTGAGTTGAAATAACAAATCCTGCTAGAAGTCAAAATATTTCTGGAGAATTAGCAATTGGGTGAGGCTGAGGAGGGAAGTCTCAATTACCCTATTGACAGAGGCTTGGAGCTCCCCCAGGAAAGGCCTCAGACATTTCTGCTCTGCTATTTTAATCGAAATTTAAGAGCACACATCAATAAAACAATGAGGAATAAATACAGCATTTTCCTACTAGGCTACACTGTGATACTATCTTGACTTCTAGAGCTCTGCTCCAGTGCAAACCCAGCACCCCCCTCGCCAGCTCACCATCATTTCTGCCCCAGACGTCCTCCCAGTGCCACTGTTGGAACCAGGGTGACTTTACTACCAATGCTCTTCCAGCTAAGAGCGGGATGCCCACTACTCCTCAGCAGTGGGCCTTGGGCCGGGAATGCCCATCGGGGAGACGCTCCCTGCAGTCAGAGCTGTGCGGTAACAATGCACAAGCATCTGTAGCCCAGCACATGCCCTGCCATTCGCCCCTTTGTGGGCCTCCACAGCCCCCTAAGCCTGGTCTGAATCCTTCCCAGGGCACATCGCAGCTGGCTTTCCCTCTGTCTCTGCCAGCTCTGTCCGCTTGACCCACTTTGATCCTGCTTTCCCCACCATCCTCATTCCGCTCACCTTCCCCCCACTCTCTGTCCTGTACCTTTTGAGCGCTGGGACTTGCACAGTGCCCTCTCTCTTCAGGGCCTTCCTGCTGCTGCCTCTGCCAGAGATGCTCTCCCTCGTGCCCACCCACCTCCATTTACCTGACCAGCTCCCCTCCCCTCAGGTCTTAGGGAGGCCTTTCCTGACACCCCTGATCCCCAGAGGGCTCACACTACTTTGAATCCCACTGCTGGGAGCCAGGGCATCTTGTTGCTCCAAATTGCCCATCGTACTTGTAATACCTCGTTTTGCACTGGTCTTCCCAGATCTGTGTCAGTTCATCCTAGTGTCCCCAGGGCCCAACACAGAGTCTGGCACTCAACAGAAAATCAATACCTATTTGTTGAACTGAGTTGCCTGACGGGGTGGGTCTGCATATTTCATGTGAATGTCTACCATGTGCCGACATTGTTCCCGAAGTGCTGGAGAAAGCCCTGCCCAAGGCAGGAGGGATCTCTGTTGTCAGGGGCCTTACATTACAATGGAAGGAGATAGATTCTTAAAAGACACAAACAGATGAAAAAGGAATATCATTACTTCCAATAATAATGTTTCTGAAAAAGTTAAAGTCCTCTCTTTCTTCATTAAGCCATTTAGGTGGTCAAAGTTACATAAGATCCAATTCCCTTGAAGCCCATGATCGCCCAATACCTGTACAAAATCACGGTAGTGTCAGCGGGGGAAAAAACAAGACCGATGGCCTTTGGGCTGACAAGCAGGATGTCTGCCCCCTTCCCCCACCCTGGACTCATCTCTCCCGTCATGTCTGCATCTGAGTCAAGGCTCCACCTCAGGTCCTCTTTGGTGCCAGTTATTCACAAATGCCTTCATCTCCATTTGTGAACAGGAAAGCAAAGACCATCACTTTTTCAGCCCTGCACATGGTTTGGCAAGTAGTAGGAGCTCAGTTAACATTTGCTACTTTTCATAAAGTTGAAGTTGAAGGTCAGGGGCTACTATGTATAGAGAAGTAGAGAAAACAAAGAGCAACTTAACTTTTGCAAACTCTGAAAAAATAATCCCATATGATTCACCTGTTGGCCTTCCTGATAGTATCTATTGGGACCCTATCAGAAGATTTAAGGATGGCTGGTGTGACATCTCTGCAATTCTGTCGTCACTTAACTACCCCAGCTCTTTGGTTCACTGTGCTCTCTCTCTGTGCCCAACTCCAGACCCACCGCTATGTTGATAATAACTTCCTCTGGGGCCCACCAGGGACGTGTCCCCTACTCATGCAGGTTTGGGAATGCTACAGTCACTGAACCTGTCACCGTCTGCATGTAAGTCAGAGCCAAGCCCGGTAGACTCGGGACATCTGGACTGTGAGACAAGGCAGAAGCCTCTTGAGAACCTGGAGCAGAGGGCAAGTGACTTTTCAGGAATGTACATCAAGTTACCCTATTTCTCTGGAGGAAGGAGGGGGCACCGGACAGGAAGGAGAAGGGGAAAGAGTACCAGCCGTCAGCAGTGCGAGGGGCCAAGGTGCAGCAGGAGAGGGGGGAGAGGGGCTGAGCTGGGAAGGGAGAGGCAGAGTAGGGGATTGTACCAGATCAATGCTTCTCAAACTTGGCCGCTCCCAGGAATCACCTGGGATCTTGTAAAAATGCAGTTCTGCTTCCGTAGGGCTGGGTAGAGTCCCAGACTCTGCATTTCTGACAAGCCTCTGGGGACGCCTGTGCTGCTGGGCCTCAGACCACACGTTGTACAAAAAGAGGGAGATGATTTTGAAGACCGCTTCTGCACAGGGACTGAGCCTGTGACTGTCTGGCGGGCTGCAGTTAGGTGACCACAGTAACTTGCGTGTGCTGAGGAAGGAGTCACTACGGGGTATGGTGAGATGCCCAGAAAAGAATGGGCGAGTCTAGCGCTGCGCACGAAGGAGAGGAGGGACTTCGAAGGGTCACTACTGCCTCTGCATCGCTGACACTGAACAATCACTTGCAGTGTGCCAAGCACTTGTTCACACAAATGTCTCCATCTCCATTTGTGATAGTCTCTAAAACTGTATTTGCAAAGCCCTACCTATAAAATGGGTACTCTTGTTATTTCCATTTTATAGCTGCAGAAACTGAGGTTTACTCAGGGAGGCTTAAGTAATTTGTCCAATGTCATTCAGCTTGAAAATGACCAAATTAGATTTTTGAATGCAGCAGGTGGAACCCAAAATGATAGTTTATAATCACATTGCCCTGGCCAGGTGACTTCAGTTTTAATAAGGATGCCATCCCCTCCCAGCTGTGTTCTCCTGAGCGTCAGTAAGTGCTTGATAACAGTGTCTATTGTTATTGTCTTAATTATTACCATTCAATTACTGAGACCATGAGGCAGGATACTCATGGATTTAGAAAGCAGGAGGAGGCAGGGAGGGGCCCTGGGATGCGGCTGACCCTCCTGGCCAGAAAAATGCCTCTGCTCATGGAAACCCTGAACAAGAAGCATCGGCCCATTCTCTCATGCTGAGTCTGTTTGTCCGCATCCTGAAGCACTGGACACCCAGTAAGGAAGCAATATGCGGGGCAGAAGCTGACCTCAACCTCAGAGCCATCACTTTCATCACATGCATCTACACGGGAGGGGACACGTTTACTGTTGCAGAAAGAGGACAAGAGAGCCAGGGCTGACTGCAAGGCAGCTGTTCCTCTCATGCAAGACAACACAGGCCAGGTGTGCACTGCAGGTAGCAGTGGATTAGAGAAGACCTCGAAAGCTAACACAGGGCCAGGAGTAGAGCAAGGAGAGCGAGACGTTCACTTCAGGTGCAGAATTTCAGGGGGTGCCAAGAAATCAATAACCAAGACAAATAACATCTTGATGTAATAGTGTTTAAAAATCAAAGCTGATACCAAAAATCCATGATGAAAAAAATTCAGAACTGTAAGTAAAGGTCAGATCTGACCCTGCACTTTGTACAACTCTAAGACTGAGTTCCTCGCCTGACCCAGCCTTGATTCGCTGGCTGTGGACAAGAGACCTAGTCACCGATATTTGGTGTAGGGATGAAGAGAGGAGGTGTGGTTGCCACCCTTCAGGAATCCGCAGGCTTTCCCTGGTGAAACTAGGGAGCCCCCATGACAATACAATCGCTTGCTGGGCCAAAGGGAGCTGGAGTAATATTTACAGAGGATAAAATGTCAGCATTGGTCAGAACCCTTCAAACTAGGTATGCACTTTACCTCAGCAATTTCACTTCCTGGAATTTATCTTAAGGCAATAACAACAGATATGCACAAAGGCATTCATCACTGCACAATTTATTTGGAAGATACCTTAGAAACTGCTTTAGTGGCCCAAAATAAGGAATTTGTTTCAAAACAATGACACGATACTCATGTAATAGAATATTACTCTGCCATTTTAAACAGTGCTGTGGAAAAGTAGCTAATGACAGGACAAAAGCTCATGGCACACTGTCAAGTGACAGAAGTAACTGAATATGCATATATAAAAACCATCTCTAGAAAGAGAAAAGTGATTATTTGGAGCCGCAGGATTATATTGTAGTTTATATTATATTCTGTATTATCAATATTTTCTAAAATGAATTTCTCTTAGAAACAGATCGTAGCATACTATATATTTTTTACAGACTAGTGGAGCCCTGAGAGAAAGGAGATACACATAGAATGCTGTTCTCAGGAGTGGACGAGCCAGCCAAGAGTGGCGGCCAGGGAAGGAGAGCCTTCCAGGGAAGGTGAAGGGCACAGGCAGGGGGCGCTGAGGGGGGGCGGCCGGCCGGCTGGAGCACAGAGGTGCCTGGCCAAGTGTGGTGTCCTAACTGCGCTCATGGTAGAGAGACAGGGGGACCCCGAGGCAGGAGTGAAGGCAGGGTTCACTGCATTCAGGGCAGGAAGCAGCTGACTGCACAGCTGTCCATTCAAGAAAGCCCTAATAATCCTAGAGCCTATGCACAAAGGATCTGGTGACCTGCCCCATCAGAGAGGGAAGGAGCCACAGGCATCATTCAGAGGCCACGGTGACAGCTCCAGCAGCTCCTCTGATTAAAACTGCAAGTCCACAACTCTCTACCTAATCCCTTGGTGAAAAGGGAAGATTAGCGCAAGTCGCAGCCCTAGTCACTCCTTCTATCCCTTTAAGTTGCCTGTAACACTTCAGGCATCTCCCTGGACGCCCCACGCCAGGCTATTTCCATTGCTCTCCCTCTAATTGGAAAACTATAATAAGAAAGTAAACATTGCCGAGTCTGTAATAACCTGAATAATAGATCAGCCTGTCTGTGCCCCCTGATTACTCTATTCCTTTACTAAATATACTTGCCGGGCTTGAAAGGATGAATGATGGGGACCATTGTAAGCCCTTGATGTCACTGCGCTTTTAATTATATTAAAACAACGGCATCTGTACTGGGGGAGAGCATTTGGTCCAGAAAACCTTCGGAATCCTGCAGGCTGGGATGGAGGCTTTGCAAATTTGAATGAGTACCTTTGGGGACATAAAGACCTGCAGTTTTCTTTGCCCACAACTGAATCATTAAACCACAGCGGGAGGGGGAGACAGCGTGAACACAGGTGCCTTTATAAGCTAGTCATTTCTTCCTCCATTTTCCTTCTAAACCATTTCACATCTGGCCTCTGCAGTGTCTCAGGGCTGTGTGAGGCAGAGGAGGCGAGGGGGCGTCTGCAGGGCAGGGAGGGTTGGCGCCTTGAAGCAGGAGGAGCTGCTGCCTCCGTAGCTCCCAACCTGAACACAAGGTCCAGAGGGTTGTGTGGTGGCCCGAAGCCATCCTGCTGCACCCGAGGAAGTCCCAGCCACCACTACCATGCCATGGAAGGAGCTGCATTCCCAGCCCTGGGTAGCCCTTGTAAGTCAAATGACAGCACAGCGGCCCAAGGACCCCAGTGCAGAATCTGCTGATTTCCTAACTGTCACAGAATTATCTCCAAGGCTCTCCTGCTCTTGTTGCCGAATTCTATAGAGTTAGTGAAATATGACATGTGACAGAGCTGAGCAAAATACTGTATCAGGATGTTGACTCTAATTTAGTCATTCTACATTGCTTTTTCTTGCCTTAACTGCACACAGATACTAAAATGTTCTAGGGCTATTAAAATGGTGGACAATATTAATGGAAATATAATAGAGTGAAATGCTTTTAAAAGTACCCAATTTAACACTCAGGAACGGCATTAATGAAATTTTAATGAGAAGCCAGCTTACAGTAATTTTACAAGTAATGATTATCTTCATTTCAAAAACCATTTGAATAACTGACTGCACAGTGATGCACATAGTTAGGGCTGTATTACTAAAAGAACCAGTCCACAAATAGGTCATGATGGTTATTTTTGCACAAGAGTGGCAGACATGTTGAATGTAAAGCTACCCAAGTCTTGACACAAAGGAATACATTTTTTAATGGGTTCCTAGTTTGAGATAAAATTACAGATGTAACAAAGGAGGATGCCTCTGACAAATGTAAAGCAAATTTCCAATGTCATGGTCTACTACAGATGACATCCTTCCTCCCTCCCTGGGAAAAGCACCAGACCACGCACTGAGCTTGAACGGCAGAGAGTGACCAAGCTCAGGAATAACCAGGAGCCACCTGCAAGGCGGGCATGAGCCTGCAGACCAGAAAGTAGGAGATGCTGAAGGATGGCGCTCAGTGAGAAGGGAGGAGGAGGACGCTGCCGGACACGTGTGCGGCACCCCTTGGTATTGCCCTTCATTTGGCCTAATCCCAAAACCATCCCATTTTGTAAAACCCTGCATGTTGGAGATGTAGAAGATTTTTAGAAAGATATTTTTCCAAATGAATAACAATTCTCTTCCACACCATAACAATAGCTAAGGCTTATTGGGGGCCCTTATTGGGCAGTCTTTCTCACATTTTAATAAGGATGTGAACCACCTATGGATCTTGTAAAAATGCAGATTCTGATTTGATCTGGCTGGGTCCGGGCCTGAAATTCCTGCATTTCTAACAAGTTCATAGGTGACATGGATGCTCTTGGTCCCAGGAGCCGTACTTTGAGGATCACCACTACAGGGTCACCATGAGCCAGGCTCTGTTACAGGTGCCTTATGCATAGTATTTACTCATCACAAAAAACCTCTTAAATAGACACTCTTATTTTTCTCCTCTTTTGTAGACAGAGAAATCTAGGCACAGAGAGTTTATGTAACTTGCCTAAGGTCACACAGACAAGAAGGAATGGAACCAGGGTTTGAACCCTGGCAGTCGAGTACCAGTGTCTGGTCTCTTTGATACCTTACTTTTAAATATCAGGTTTAATCCTTAGAGACATAGTTCTTTGTACACTCATAACCCACTATGAAGCTATGCATACAGACTCAGGTTTCTGCTTGTGGACATTTCTTCAATACATTTATTTGATGACATTTATTGATCAACTATTTTGAGCCCAGCCCTGGGCTAAGCTCTAAGTCTGTAGAGGGGAAGGCAGGCGGGGCTCTGGGGCAGTGTGCTGACAGCTCTCTGCAGAGTGACCCGGCCTGGGATCACACTATACATCTGCTACATTCACATCTCCAACACAGACATAGCTATGTTATTGTTTCCTTCCTCAGGTGGAAAGGAAAGGAAGAAAAGGAACATGAAGATTTTTTCAAATGCGTGATACACGCTAAGCCTTGTACATGTATCACCTCACTTAACCCTCACATCGACCTGAAATACAGGTGATGTCTTTCCCACGTTTCAGCTGCATCACACCCTGTCCGAGGTCTCAGAGTTAGCCAAGTGGGAGTTAGCATATAACTGACTCCAAAGCTGGTATCTTTCCCCTGTGCCACTGTTTGAGTTATGTATTTTTCCAACACTACCCCGAAACTCAGTGGCGTAAGCGAACAGCCATTTGACTGTGCTCAAGGATTCTGTAGGGCGAGAATTCAGAGAGGGCAGAGCTGCTCCACGACGCCTGGAGGATCCACTCCCAAGGGGGCTCCGCCACTCAACAGTCTGGGCCAGGGAGGCGGAAGGAGGAGCTTGTTCAGCTGGGACGGTCATTTGGAGTGCCTCCCTGTCCTCTGCAGTAGGGCGGTCTCAGGGTGGTCTGACTCTTTACCTGATGGCTCAGGCTCCAAGAGTGAGTGCCCCCACAGACAAGGCGGAAGCTGCATGACATTTAACAGAAGTCACATAGCATCATTCCCCCTTCCCTATTGGTATACCGTGGTCACAGAGCCTGCCCAGATTCAAGGGAGGCCACATAGACCCCACGTCTCAATGGGAGATGTGTCAAGGAGGCCAGCTCCTTGTGACCATGTTTGAAAAGCTCCAAGATCGCTTTCATCCAGAGGAGCTGCCCTCTGGTTCCAGAGCAAGGCGCGTGCAGTCCTTGCCTTTTGAAATGACATAGCAGGCTTTCATAACTCAGCCCGTAATAGCCTCACCCAGCACAACATGGATCTCCTTAGACCCCCACCCAAAAAGGGTAAGTTACTGAGTGTCTGGAAGCTATCAGCAGGACAAGCTCACCTCCAATCCACCCACAGGAAGACCTCCAAGGACCATGTTCGTAGGGAATCACGAAACCAGCACTGACCCCAGGTTCTCCGCCATTAACACCCAGGGCTGCTGTTGAACGCTGATGTGGATGAGATCGCTACAACCTGTCTTTCTTGGATCCACCTCCTCATCACAGACAGCAATGGCTCCCAGGTCAGGCATGATAGCATAAACGCTTCCACATCAGGCTCACAAAAACCAGGATCCCCAAGAAGGCTTTTGTTTCCAAGGGACACCTACAGTGGGGACCCTTGACCACCAATAAGGAGTTTCTCTCAACCCCTACTGAGGGTAGTTTTCCTCCACTCTCCTGAGAACTTTATGTCACAGACCCCATTGCCCTGAAAGCCCGACAAGGAGCCAGAGGAAGCCAGCTTCCACTGAATGTGGCTGACAGGTGAGAGCACAGATAGGGACCGCCGGAGAGGTGATTAGGCAGGAAGCCTTTTAACCAATCTGGGCCAGCGCTGCAGACCACCCACAGAGTTCAATCAGAAACGACCAGCGTGTGAGAAATGTCTCCTTTACTAGTGCTCAAAAAATGTGGCGCTCTTCCCCCCACTCAGCAGAGGTGTATGTCCATTTTGGCTTAGCAACTTCATTTTTAGTACTCAGGGCTTCCAACTGAACGAAGTCCTGCCTTCTTTTTCCCCTCTCCCTCCCTCCCTCTCTCCCTCCCTTCTTTAACAGTTTTCTAGATAGTTTAGGCACAGGGGAAACATTAAAAAAACAAAACAGACAAAAAACGCTACCCAGCTTTCATTCTAACTGGGGAAAAATAAGACCAATAAGCATAATAAACAAGTTACTTATCATTATGTGAAAATGTGGTTAATTTCATGGGAAAATTAGGCCTAGATAAGATCACATGGGCTGGTGGGAAGGTGGAATTACTGAGTGGTGAGAGAGAGAATCACTGTGAAGATGGCATCTGAGCAAAACTGTGAAGGAAGCAAGGGAGTTATCCAGGGGGCATACTGGGAGAAAAGCATTCCAGACGGAGAACAGCCACCTCCTAGTAAGTGTCGGGGTGCCCGGCATGATTGTGGAATAGCAAGGCCGCTGTCGCTGGGGCAGACCGAGCAAGTTATTGCAAATGAAGTCACAGAGGGATAGAAAGACCCAGTTATGGATTTGGGCTTATATTCAGGGGGAAATGAGAAGGTAAGGTGTTGTAGGGTTTTTAGCAAATTTGCATCATCTAACTTAAGTTTTCAGAGGATTGCCCTCTCTGCTGCATTGAGAATGGCGGTGTGTGTGGGGCCGAGGAGACCACTCCAGGGGCCGCCACGGGAACACCGGAGAGAGATCACGGTGGCCCAGGCCAGGGTGGTGTCAGCGTGAGTGCCAAGACACGGTCAGATCCCGCATATTGTGAAGAGAAAGTGAACACAATTTACTGCAGATGCAACCTGGGGTGCAGGAGAAGAATGGCATAAAAGGTGACCCCAAAGTTTGGACCTGAGCACCTGGAAGCATGGGGCTGTCATTACTCAGAATGTGAACAGAGCAGAATGGGGAGGAGGTGAGCTCTGGGCTGTTAAGTTATGCGTAAGTATTAAGGGATGTGTTAAGAAAGGTCTAGTTTTGAGATGTCGAGTGGGCAGCTAGATGGCGTCGGCACTGACTTTGGGAGAAACCACCTGCAAAGCGGCCGCTTCTGGAGAGATGCCTGGATGCTCACAGGCGGCTGTCAGCAGGAGCAGCTTTCCCTAAAGATATGAAAGCATTGGTCAAATATGATAACAACTGTAGGGTCAGTCCACCGGCATGCGTTTCCGGGGCACGGGCCATGAGGCAGCACAGTTCCAGGCGTGTGAGAGATGGAGCAGGGGACACGACGGATGTTTCCTTCAAGGTATCTTTAAATCCCCCACGGAACTGACATTTGAGCTGTACCCAAATCAACAAATTCATGGATAGCCATAGAGCACAGAGCATGTGCTGGGCATTGGAGGAAATGCAAAGACACAGCAGAGACAGCCATCTACACTTAAAGGGGCACCATGAGTCTGTGAAAATTTAACCAGAAATCAATAAAAAGTCACAAGAAAGCAGTGAACTACGGTAAAATGAAAAGTAGGAAAATCCCCAGCAAGTGACCTTTTATTCAGGATGCTTACTGGGGATCTGACTATAACATTGCACAAAGTAAGTAATTGCTTGGGTATCAGGAAGTCATGGTCAGGCTCTGGAACACTTCGCCTCTGGTTTTCATGAGACTTCAAAGGTGTGAGGCTTCTCTTTGTGATCATGGAGCGTAGGAATCATACCCTATGTGAATGGACACTAAGTCAGTGATTCTTAAACATCAGTGTTTTGAGTAACTTCTAAAAATTCAGAGTCCTGGGCCACCTCTGCGGGGATTTTGGTTCATTAAGTCACTTTCAGTCAGGTGGTACTAGGCTCTGACCACCCGCCCCTGCGGCCACAGTGGGGTGAGCAGGGGCGTTGCCAGGCCGCTGAGGGTTAGGTGCGGAGAGGGAGCGCTCTGCGGGACCTCAAGGGCCCTTGCTTTGGTTTCAGTCTGTGTGATTCTTGTGATTTACTGACTTACTCAGAACTCACGAGTCTCTATTTTGATCACATACCACTGTCAGACTTTTGACTCTAATGAAACAGAAAGCAAATATGGTTTAAATCCAATTTAGTTTTTAAAAGACATCAGACTGCTTACACTTGATAACATGATAATATCAACCCCCACCCCACCCCAGGCTATTTTGACATATCTCTCCTTGAAAGGTCTTTTTACTAGTGATCTCCGTTTATTTATTGACCCCCCCCATATATGAATCACAAATTGAAATACTTTAACTATCGTTCTCCGAAGGGGAGGTGGTGACAAGTTCGTGTAAACGTGTGTCTCCTGGACTCCATGTATGGGACCCAAGCGGAGCCCTCAGGTTCATTGCTGTAATAACCCTGCTGCAGTTCCCAGCGTGTCAGAATCAAAGACAAGCTCATGACAGCCTAGTGCTTTCCTTATTTCATGTCTGTTTAAAGAGACAGACATTTTGAGCAGTTGCTGACCCTGAGTTTTACTAGTTTATGCAGGATGAAGAAACAGATTGGCTCAAGACGGCAGGCTCATAAGCAATGCTGCTCAATTTGAACTCGGGTCTGTATGACTTCAAAATCAATTCTCTTTCCTCTTTTTACTTGTGGAAAACACAAAAAGATCAACCACATTTGCAGTTCAGCCTTTTCCCCACAATCAGTCAAACTGAAAAGCCGTGGCAGGTCTCTGACTGCCTCTGCTCTAGGTCAATCCAGAATCAGATCTGATTGCAAGTCCCTGTGCAGTGAAGAGTCGCATCCTACACACACCAAAAATAGGAGACAAAATTAAATTATTCTATTGCGTGAGGGATAGGAAAGGAGTCCCACCAATATCCCTCTTGTGAACACATATTCGGTGGATGGCACATAAAATGTTTACAAATATATCCTTATTCTTCACCCTTTGTAATCATGGTTTCATTCAATCCTTTAAATCACTATGAATAAAAACTGTACTGAAGCCTTGACTCATGCCAATTTTACAGCATCACTATTACAATCTTGGGACCTGGCAGGTGGATGAGAGAGAAAAGAAGAAGAGAAGCAGAGAAAAATGATGGAGCAATCACTGAAATCAGGAAAACAACCTCCTCCGTTGAGTGCTTTCTAAACTAATGAATGCACTTAAATCAGACTCAATAAAGCTTGGCGCTGACCCCTGTTCACTCTGCTACCAACATTCCAGCAGATTCTGATTACTACATTGGATGCTTTCCAGAATCCTCTTTCTTGTAGTTGTCTAGACTGAGCCACATAGAGATCATTAATGCTGTTTGCCAACTGTTGCTTGTTTTCCCCACTTAGGGCACATGTAAGGATTGCACTTCCTCATCTCCTGAGGTTGGGTGGGGCCATGTGACCAGTTTTGGGGCATGAAGTATGTGTTTCTTCCAGGGAGAACCTTTAATTGCAGGTACAAGAACTTCCAGGGGCATTCTTTCCTCCGGCAAGCAATTGCCAACTTCAAGGCGGTGGCTTCTCTGTCATCTGGGGTCCTTGAATGATTGCTGTGAGCAGAGACCCTTTGATAAACTGGGATAGGCATGTAACATGCAAGTATCCGTCTATACACCCATGACCTATGGGCATGTATCATGTGTGAAAAAGAAACCTTTGTTGTTTTAAGCCACTGAAATTTAGAAATTTTTGTTAGTAATCATACCCTAGCCTATCCTGATCGATTCAGCAACCGAGCTTGTGAACCAGGAGCAAGCAAGGACATGGGAGCTTTGAGACCTGAGGAAGCTTTTGCCAAAAGTTATGAAGAATTTTGGATCCCCAAGACTTTTGGTGCTCTATGAGGACCTCTATTTCTGGAGAGCTGCAAAATGAAGATCCTAAGGCCCTTTTGAAGCCTATTTGAGTTTAAGGAGCTGTGAGGGCAAGGGAAACCTCATTTTAAAAAGGCCATCTTAAGAAAGAAAACTCAACCCCGACCTAGTTCTAAGAAAACTTTGTTCCAGTTACTGGAAAAACCATCCATTGTTCCAGTGACCCTCACCCAGATAGTTCCCTAGCAACAACCTCAACGTCCAGACACTCAAGGTCCAGGCTCTCCTGTCCCTTAAAGATAAAATACCTTACATGATACATCTGCTGGCAGCTGGGTGCCAGCTAGACTTAACCCATGGAGAATGTCCAAGTTAGAGCCCCCCTCTCCCTGCACCTCGTAATGCTTAAAAACCTTGCCTACCCTGGGCTCAGGGCTCTCACTTTGGAATCGCTGCGTCGGTGACAGGTGTGAGCCCGAGCTCAAGCTTGAATAAACGACCCTTGTGTGCTTGCATCAGAATTGGCTCCTTGGTGGTCTTTCAGGGACTCGCGACTTGGGCACAACAGAGCCTCTCATGATCCTAGAGGGTATGGTTTTTGGTACCCGATACATGCCATGACTTCCTATAGAGATGCAGGGTAGACATAAATTCAGTCTGAAAAGCAAATAACTCTCAGAAGCAAAGAGCTGCCCTCCCGGCTTTACTCCCCAGTTTAATGTAGTTTCAGGCTTATGAGCATACACCTGAGCTGGACTGCTTGTGTTCAAGGCCAAGCCCCATTTACCAGCTGCATGACTTGTGGATAAATTGCTTGATCTCTGTTGTTTTCATCTGTGAAGAGTATATATAATAATACTATCTACCTTGTTGTAAGGAATTAATAAATCAGAATAAGTAAAGGGCTTGCACCTGGCACATAGTAAGCATTAGATAAGTTTCAGGTATTAATATTATCAATTTATTTATAAATAATTTTTCCCAGCCACCAGTGCCTATCTTTTTTAATCAGATAGGTAAATCTGAATAAGCCTGTGAAAGATTTTTTCTGACCATAAAAAAAATATTTTTAAGTGAAAATACAGATTTGAAATATACCTTTTCCAGTCCCAGAGAATTTTCTAGCATTTCTGCTGATGATGACAATGCCTTGGCCGAGCCTCACAATAAAGCCCCGTGCTGCTACCAACAGTATACAAGGCCAACCATCATTTTAAGAGTTCTCCTTGCCATGCAGTATTCACAGGCTGTGAATTCTGTAGCACATATTGAAACATCTGGACCTGTTGAGATGGTGACTTAACTTTTAACTTCTTACTGGACTCAGCACTCCATTTTCTTGAATGACCATGGGTGTGAGTTGTAGGGAAGCTCGAGGGACACCAAATGGTGCATTGACAATTTTCTGGTATGTCCCACTTGACTTTCCAAGTATCTGTCACCAAAGCGTCTAACACTTTGGAGGGACTCCCAGAGGTCAGCATGCTCACCAACACCGTCAGTTGGCCTTGCTAGCCCTCTGGCTGCTCTCCAAGGTGCTAGGGACCCATCAAGCCAATCCATGCTGGGAAGTTCTGGCAGATAATTATTCTGGGTCCTACTCAGCTGCTCCAGTTTTGGTCTCTCATCCAAATGTGAGTCTGCTCTATGGGTTACAGTGAAAAAGAAAGAAAATTAATGAACCTTTGTTTCATCCCTGGAAGGTTAACAAAGGTCTGTTTACTTATTTATTTTTAAAGTCAGATTGAGGTAATATTTATATCCTGTAACTGACCCTTTGTAGGTGTACACAGCTCTGTTGTTTTTAACCCAAAAATTTAGAAACTTCTCCATGGGTCCTCCTGGAGATGCCATGGAATCCACTTAGGATCACAAATGCAGCTCAGGCGTCTAACTTCCAGACTTCATTTTCACCTGTTACTACTGTTGAACACTCACAAGTAAAGGTAACGCAAACTGCAGCTTTCTATTAGGCTCTGAGAGACTGAAATGCCACCTTTCAACTCAGCAGAGCCACTTATACATATGCACTAGTAATGTCTTGTAATTTTCTGTATTTATGTTTTGGTATCTGGGGCCTTGCTGACCCAGGATGGACTGCCCCTTCCAGGGTTAGCCAGTTCCTAAAGATAGAAATGACTTGTTTTTAAGTGTGCCTTTTATATGCAAATAACCAATCAGAAGCCCACACCCCAGCCACCTCCTCTATCAGATTCTCACACAAGGAGCCACTATTCTCCTGCCCTAATCACTCCAGGGCCAAGTACCAGACAATTAAGGCTGTAGCCCAGAACCCGCTGAGGTTATTAAACTAGCCAATCCTAAGCCTGCTTACCCTGCCTGGCCTTGCATTTCCTGGGCAAGCCATACTAAAGACTCTCGCCCCCATTTCCCCTTTGCTCCCTCTGCCTCCTGACCAGCCTGGCGCTTTCCTGGGTAGCCCTGCATGGAGTGGCATGCCCCGTGCCTCTGGGGATCTGAGGAACAAACTCTAACTTCAAGGTCAGCCTCCTGATTTTTTGGCCTCACCAAAAACAATAGACATCCTCATGTTATGGGTGTTTAACAATGCACAAAGTACATCTTACGTTGGTATTTTACCAACAAGCATGTGAGGAATACCTTAATGCTCCACACTAACAGCAGCATGGCTACTGACACATGGGCTGACACCCTCAGTCACAATGCCATTAAAAACAGAAACAGATTCAGAAATGGTTTTGAAAAAGTCAACGTAAAATTCATTCATTTAGATATTTACTGAGTATCTATATCTACTATGAGCCAGGTTGTATCAGAGATCCAAGGAAGAATAAGTTGTTGGCCAGACCTCCAAGAGCTTTCAGTATAAAGAAACGAGTGACCATGCATCACCTCATATCCATAGAGTGAAATGGACAGCCACGTGCTGCCGGCCTCCTGGAAGTGGTGGCATGCTTGGTGGGGGAGCGGAGCTCAGGGATCCCAGCAACAAGGCAGCCAGAAAGGAAGCTAAATCCAAATGTAAGGGATGAATGAAAAATCGTTCTGCTCCATGAGTACCCTCCCTAGCTTCCTGAACCTCAGCCTTTTGCCTGACCAGCTACTTTCATTTGTTAGCATTTACCTTATGCTTCCAGGAACTTTTTATTTCGAAAAAAAAAAGAATGTGGCATGTCTTCTGGATCATACACAACAAAATTTGGCATATCTGCCCCTGCTCCTTGGTCAGGCCAGGAATGGAGTCAGGCCAGACCGTTGGCCTAGAAGACTTCGGTGACAGAGGAGGCGACGCCTCGGGGAACGTCCTGGTGAAGGGCAGTGTTGACTCAGGATTGCTGGCGGGTCCTAATTCCTCCTTATCAAACATTCCCACCTCTCTGGCGTAAAGAACAAGGAAAGATTGCTCTTGCTAGCTCCCTGCAGTGGGTGGAGCCACTTGACCAATTTTATCCAGCATGTAGTAGGAAGAAGAGATATGTGTCTGTCTTCCTAGACCAAGCACGTAACTGCTGAAGGGAAATCCCAGAGCCATGTTGCCCAGTATGGCAGCCATAGCCGCACGCGGTTACCGAGCACTTGGAATGGGGCCAGTCCAAACTGAGATGCGCCGTGAATGTGAAATGCTCATACTAGATTGTGAAGAGTTGGTATCTCAAACAAGTATATATAAAAATGCCTTAATATATTTTATATTGATTATATACTGAAATTATAATACTGGGTTTAATTTAATTCATTATTACAATTAATTTCACCTTGATCACCATTTTGCCTTTTTAATGTGCCTGTAGAAAATGTGAACTTACATATGTAGCTTATACTGTACTTGTATTGGACGGTACTGTCCTAGTGCATTTTTCCTCTGCTATACTGATCGAGCGTGTGCCATATAAGGTTACCTCTGATGGCCAGGGTCCTGGGTGGGAATGACAGCGATGTGGAGAGAGCCCTCCATCTACCCTCAAAGGACATGCAGGATAAATAAGAAATAAGCCTTTTATTAGGCTAAGCAACTGAGATTCGGTCTGCTCATTACTGCAGATTGCCTAGTCTCTCCTAGCTGATGCATGAAGGGTGAAAATACTAGAAGCCAGAGTAGGTGGAGAAGAGGTGAGACATATAGTAGGAAAAGGACACAGAGGAGTGATTTTCCTTATATCATCATCTTGCCTATGATCATTTCCGGGCATGCTTCACACACACACACACACACACACACACACACACACACACACACACACACTTGTTTATTTATTTCCTATGGAAGAGGAGCAAGGAAATAAAATGCTCTTTTTGTCCCAGTGGCACCTCAAACACCAGCCAGGTGAGGCTGCACCAGTCTCGTAAGGGACTTGGCTTCCAGGGAAAGCTAATGCTGGAGTTTTTAGCTTGGCTGTATAGCTCCCACTCATGGCTAACATGTTTTCACCTCATTCCTGCCCTTGCAACAACTTCTGATATTTTATTCTAGGGCTAACAGTCACCATAATGCCTCATTCAACCTGCATTCAGGACTTAATTGTCATAGTGCAGAAAAGCTAATCCTGGGATGAACAGCCGTAGGGAATCTGTAAAAGGGCACAATACAAGGGTGGGCTTGGTCATTTGGTCTTCAGTCAACATCAAGGAAGGGGAATCATAAAATTCCATTGAAAACCAAGTATAAGTGGTGTCTCTGAAGATGAGCTTACCAAGAATCAGAAACCCAGATTCCCATTCCATTCATCTACCTGAGACCTTACTCATTCTCTGCTTTTATTATGTATGTTTTTGCTATAATGGGATATTTAATTAACAGTGGTTTAAAATAGGGACTTACCTTTATCACATAACAAGAAGTTCAGGGATATTCAGTCTAGGGCTAGTATAACAATTCGACAATGCCGTTAAGGACCCAGGCTCCACGTATCAACTTGCCTTTCAAGCACGTTGGAGTGTTGCCTCATGGTTGTAAGATGGCTGCTTTAGCTCCAGCATCATGTCCACCTTCAAGACAGGAGGAAGAAAAGGGGAGTGTAAAAGCTAACTTTAGTACCATCCCTGTGGTACAAAAGGTAGGACAGATGCCCATCTTCTCCTCCTGAATCCATGGGCCTTTTTCAGCTAAAAAGAAGGGGCACCTTTTTTGAAATTTTTTCTGCTCAGAGGGGTCTCATTTTTGCAATATGCACAAAAGCATCATTTATGCTGTTGGCCTTGGGCCTAGTAACCTTGGTTGAAGGGCCTCTGCTTCACACCCTACCACGGATGCCCCTAGCCAGGTGTAAAGGTCATTTTTACAGGAAAAATGGCCAACAGCTTGGAAAACAGTGTCTTGGGCATTCAAGTGTATAACCTACCACAGGTCATCCTGGGATTGTCCCCAGCCCCTTGCTAATCCCACTCCTTGCCTCTTGCCTACACCATCACCACCACCGGCAGCACCACCCAGAAATAAAACAGGATCTCCTATCCTTATGGCAGCTGACTGGAAATTCACCAAAACCCTAGCAGGCAGTGACCAAGCGCTACGTCCCTGGGAATACCTGGTATCTGCTACGTAAATAACAAAAGCTTTGCCTATAATTCAAGGGCCATGGGTAGTCATGGGCCTGAAGCAGGAAGAGGAGGGCAGCCCTCTGGAGACAGCCTGTCTGGCTCCCTGCAGTCCTGCTGCAGGCTCTGGTCCTGGGTTCCTGGTGCGATTTTCTGCCACTCCGAGTCTGGGAGGGAAGCTACGTCTGTTCAGCAAAGACAGCTCTCACAAGTGGCACTCCTGGCTGGGTAAATTGCCCTGCAGCATAAAGAGCGGGTGGTCAGTGTTCACTTCTTATCAGCTGAAATGGTTCAATTTTGGGAGGGAATTGGTGAGCATAATTATTATTGATCTCTGTGACAGCAGTCAGAGAAAGCTTTTGTGTGCTCTCAGAAGATCAGGACCAGAAATAGATGCAGTGTCTTTCTTGGCCAATCAAAGTTTCTTCTTGCTGGAAATTGATTTTATAGCTGACTTGCCATTTAAAGAAAAAAAAAAGTAAATTTCTACATAGTGAATTTGCATGTCCTAATCCTCCCCTGGCAGTAGTCACTGGGGCCCTAGCCATAGAGACTTAGAGAATGTCTTACCTGACTTTCAACAGATGGATGTTAATGGGATATTTATTTACAGAGTAAAATTAAATTGGGGCCACATCTTAATGCGCAATTTACATACTCAGCTTGGTTCTGAACTGATGAGCTCTTTTCAGGAGCACTTGGGACCTTTCCGTCACAGCTGCCTCAAAGTTGCAGCCACTGAGAATAGAGATTAAACAATTTCCTGAAGCTCCAAGTCTTGATGAGAATCTATTATCCTATCCTGGAGACCTTGTAATTTCTCTAGACGCTGGCATGGGATCAAAGATCCATATTATCTTCTTGCCATGGTTCAGGATCAAAAGAAAGATGTTCAATTTGCAATCTGCATGCTCACCCCCACTTCTGTAAAGTTTATGGCGTTTCTATTTTTATAATACCAAGAGCGCACATAATTACCCACTTGCCACACCATGTGTCTGGGGAGCCTGGAGGGAAGCTTTCTAATGATGCATTTCAATGTGATACCTGTGTACATAAAGCTGGTCTCCAGGGAGAGCAGATCATAGACCAGAGAGGTTCAGAGACTGCAGGGGCACAGGGAATAAGTGTTCAAGGGGAGAGCCAGGCTGGCAAACCAGATCCTTAATAAAGAACTGTTATCTCCTTATTTGGACCCCAACCCAGAGAGCGGTGGATTGACCAAACGCTTCCTGTCTCCCCAACCCATGAGCGCTCTGCCAACTCCCTGGAGAACAGCGCTGCTTCTGAGAGGAGTCAGAACCACTAATGTTGCCTGAAAACGCAAACTCTTTTAAGTTTGCTTTGTTTAATCCTCCCAACAGCCTTAAGAGACAGCAACTAGTATTGCCCCCCGCCACCTCTTACATATGAGGAAACTTAATCCCTGAGAAGTTAAGTAATCAGCCCCCAAACCCCCCAATAAATTAAATAAATAACCAGAATTTGAGTCCTGTCTGCCTCTCTGGAACACAAAATGCTTACCCACTATGCTCTACACAGCATCATGGAGCAAACTGCACGGACAGTTCTATTAGGACTGGAGGGTCCCGCTTGTCAATAAGAAGAGGCTTAAATGAGACCTATTTCTCAGGGCTAACCTTGAGAATGCTGACCTTGGCTCTTACATTGGGTGAACACATAAAAGCCTTAAAGGGAAGGTTGATTTAAACTATTTACTCACTCTTTCATTCATGTATCCATCACAGTATGGTTAGTAAGCTATAGTTAAGATATAATCTAAAGACCAAAGTTATATGCCATGGGGAGCAAGCAATGTACACCACTGGAATCTCTACAAATTTGGGATTTTGTGATGTCAACTCGTTGTCTAAATAAACTCCAGTTCTGAGAGAAAGGTTTGTATACATGAAACATGCCTAAAATCCACTGAGATCATTAGAGACAATCATTAGGAGGAACATTTACCTGTAAGTGAGGGGCCTATAGACTCCTCTAGGTAGCAGACCTGTGACCCTCAGCTCAGGGACCTGTGTTTCATGGTGAGATAAGTGGCCACTGACATCCTGTTCATGCTAAAAAGCCCAACTCAATGCCACTATAGACTCTGCACTTGCTCTAGGATGATCCAGGGACAAATAGACAAGAGCGGGAAGGTAGTCTGTTTCCCTAGGGAGTCAAGAAATGCGAGCCCAGCATACATATAATGCAAAACTAGAAATGGTCAAATGCTATCTTTGTTCCCCTAACTTCTCACTCAGGGTGCCCTTTCATGGGTTCAGTCTGCTGGGGACACAGGGTCTTCAACTGAACCCAATCCAGTCCTGTACCCCATTGTGCCCCATGTACTACTACTGCCTCTACGGCTGTACAAAAATTGTCCTCATCTGTTCCCTTCCCCCAGGACCATGCTCTCTACCCTGAAGTAATGGGCACTAAATGTTGAGGTCACCTTTCTCAGAGATATTTTACTCTTTAATAGGGCCCTCTAGAGGTATAGCACTTAAATTTCAGTTGTGTTTCAAAATGGTAGCAATTTCGAGCAAGAGAGCAAGTTGGGAGGGAGATGACCACTGCAGGTGGTTGATTGGTGGTCCCAAAAAAGATACTGTAGGTGCGGGCATAACCCCCAGAAACTGTGAAGTTGACCTTATTTGGACAAAGGATCTTTACAGATATAACTAAGTTAGAATCTCAGGATGAGATCATCCTGGATTTCCTGGGCGAGCCCGAAATCCAATGACAAGGGTCCTTATAAGAAACAGAAGAGGAGAAGACGCAAAGAGAGGAGGAGGCCCTGGCAAGGTGAGGCAGAGATTAAAGTGGTGCAGCCACAGCCAGGAAATGCATGCGCTGCTCGAGGCTGGGAGAGTAAGGAAGGGTTCTCCCCTTGAGCCGTCAGGGTTTAGTCCTGCTCATGGAGAGCCGCCTCCCCGGGTGCAGCCTGGCAGTCCCAGCCTGCACTGGAAAGGGGGCGGGGGGGGGGAGGTTCTCAATATTCTTGAAACCTCAGATTGCAATGATGGATCATGAGGAAAATTCATAAGAATAAAATATGTAGCATCAGGACATGCTTAAAAGAGAATGTCACAGTTTCCTGAAATATTGGAGAAAGGTTTAACATAACAAAGGTGAGTGATGGAAAAAAGAAATCATGGAATTAAAATGAGGAAAGAAATACTTAGACAAACATGTGACTGTAAGAACTAAAATTAGTCCACAAAATGATTTCTATACATAAATGATGGAAGACCTGTCACTCAGAATATTTAAAGCTAAATAGTTTGCAGGATACAAATAGAAGGGACACGCATTATCAAGGCCATTATTCAAGTAACTCAGAATGCAAAAGAAAACTACTCTTTGTAGTAAAACTGCTCTCTCACCTGAAAACTTGATCTCTGCAGATGGAGTTTACCTGGAAATTGCCTATGTACTTCTTTGTATAAGCCAGATTCTTAAATGCATTCAACTTTCCCAGGAATGCCTAGTCAATGTTGGGAAAACATCCTCTGCCACCAGGACAACCAGATCACTGTAAAGTCCATTTCAGGAGATGCCAAGATCTGGCTTCTGGAGACCAGAAGGCTCTCCCTAGGTGATCCGAGGGGCCAAAGGCAGGTGGAGACTGTGGGCAGGCCCCATGGCTCCTGTCAGCCCATCATTAGCCCACAGCTTCATCCCCTCTGCCCGCCACACCCACACAACAGGGCAGTTAATTCTGGGGGCCACAATATGGTTGCTTAAATGAGCCCATCTCTGTGGAGCCACCTACCCCTCCTGAGACCACAGCCTCCCTGTCTCCAGGAGGAGGCAGGAGCAGGTGTTCTCCATCGTCCCAGGACTCAGTCCCAGTCACCCTTGCAGATGAGGCCTAGCCAAGGAATGCATTTCACCATCCTGGAAAATCAGATTTTACCCAGGCTTTGCACAAGTTCTTTTACTGGAACGGGTGATCCCCACCAGCAAATAAGTGTTCTCTTCCATCAGCTCGCTCAGATTGCATGTGAACATGCTAGGAGACATACCGAAGGGAAATGGCATGGTGAATTTCCACTGTAAATTTTCTCTCTCTAGTATGTGCAAAAGTAACCAGGAGCATGCCATTTAATCATTTTTCCCTGTATCTCCAAGATAAATAATTTGTTTCCATTTAAAATGTAAGACCTTCTGATCTCCGCACCATGGCCATGCAGGCCTTCCATGATCTAGACCCTGCCTTTGTCTTGAATCTATCTGTTCCCCTTAGCGCAGCCACACTGGTCTCCACGCCTGGCTGGTCCTACCTCAGGACCTTTGAATGTGCCATTCCCCTGCCTACAAAGGTCCCCCACTATCCCATACATGTCAGCTCCTTCTCATTCATCTCAGCTCAGCTATCTCAAAGAGGCCTTTCAACTTCTGGTTTCCAGTCCAACATGTAAGGACCGCGGAAGTCATCATTCCCATCCAGCCTCAGAAAAAGCCTTGACAAAGCGGGAATCACTGACTCTTCTTAGATCCATCAGAGAATTGAGGTCACAAGGAAAACCACTGCCCTGAAAACCTGCAGCCAGGAAGGAAGATACAGAGAATCATAATTCACTGAGCAGAAACATCCATGGGAACTAGTGCTGGGGAAGGAAACTCCGACCTGTAGCTGGTGAACGGCTGGAGGCTCAGTGCAGACACTTCGGAGAGGAGCCCAGTCACGGGGCATCCTCACGTTGTCATGAGTTTTACCTCCAGGAGCTCCACCACATTCTCACAGTGAAGACCAGAGAAAACGCCTTCATGCTTCTTGCCGGGGGAGGGAAACAGACACCAACACGGTTCTTATCAAGGCCTGCCATCTAGAGAAGCTGTTTCGCCAGAGCCTAACCAAGGCTTTATCAGAGCCTGACCCACCTTGGTGGGGCGGGGAACACCCAACTCCAGCCCTTCACCTACATCTGAGTGGCGGTGGGGGCGAGGAGCTCCCAGGAAGGTCACACCCGAGGGGCATGGGCTCACCAGACACAGGACTGACTATAGGGCTGGAGAGCGCGTCCTCCGCTCCTTCCCACCACATCAAGGGGACCCTGAAAAGTAACTGGAGGATGGCGGAAGAACGGCACATCACAGACCTTAGGTAAGAAGGCCTGAAGAGACCGTTCCTGGTAACAGGACCACACATGCCTTCCCAACTAGCCTCCCACTTCCTATTCCTTCTTCATAACATTTAACCTTACCTAAGAGGACCTGGCTTATATAATTACTTGTTGACCATTTTTCTCCCCTACAAGAATGTAAGCTCCAGGTCTACCCTGATCCTCCATGAACCCCCAGCACCTCTAACAAAGGCTGTAACATAGTTGTAGAGGTTTTTTGATAAATTGTTAAATAACAGAATAAACACAAGCCCACTGGTGTATGCCTCATTGGCATGACTTTCTCACTCATGACATATATTTTGGTCAGTTCCTCATCTTTTGGATCTTAAGATAATATTTTTCACTTTTCTTTTCTTTTTTTCCTTTTTCCTAAAGAAATCAGGTAATTTAGATTAAATCCCAGACTCCCAAGGCCAACCGACAGGGTTTAAATGCTGGCTCCCTTATCACCCACGTATGTTATCTTTGTCAAGTTAACGTATCTTTATATCTCAGTTTCCTCTTCGGGCATTAATGTCTAACTCAGAATGTTGTTTTGAAGATTAAATGAGCTGACGTATTAAAGGCTCTTAGAAAAAGGCCGCAAGGCACTGAAATAAGAATTGATTCTTTACTATGTGCTTTTCATCAGTACTAAATGACCTGAATATAGGAATTGGAAAGGCTTTCATCTACAGTCCTAACCAAGTTTAGAATTTAAGGGTATTTGTAATTTTTTTTTGAATGGTTAATGTGCAATTACTTGAACAATATTATGGTTACCGGACACCACATTATCGAGTCCCCCCTGCACGCACATTACAGTCACTGTCCATCGGCGTAGTAAGATGCTATAGAATCACTACTTGATTTCTCAGTAAATAATGCCTTTCCCGTGTCCCCACCCCCACCACATGATGTCTGCTAATCGTAATGCCCCCTTTTTCCCCCTTATCCCTCCCTTCCCACCCATCCTCCCCAGTCTCTGTCCCTTTGGTAACTATTAGTCCATTCTTGGGTTCTGTGAGTCTGCTGCTGTTTTGTTCCTTCAGTTTTTTCTTTGTTCTTATACTCCACAGATGAGTGAAATCATTTGACACTTGTCTTTCTCCACCTGGCGTATTTCACTGAGCATAATACCCTCTAGCTCCATCCATGTTGTTGCAAATGGTAGGATTTGTTTTCTTCTTCTGGCTGAATAATATTCCATTGTGTATATGTACCACATCTTCTTTATCCATTCATCTACTGATGGACACTTACGTTGCTTCCATTTCTTGGCTATTGTAAATAGTGCCACAATAAACATAGGGGTGCATATGTCTTTTACAAACTGGGCTTCTGCATTCTTAGGGTAAATTCCTAGGAGTGGAATTCCTGGGTCAAATAGTATTTCTATTTTTAGTTTTTTGAGGAACCCCCATACTGCTTTCCACAATAGTTGACCTAGTTTACATTCCAACCACCAGTGTAGGAGTGTTCCCCTTTCACATCCTCACCAACATTTGTTGTTGTTTGTCTTTTGGATGACGGCCATCCTAACTGGTGTGAGGTGATATCTCATTGTGGTTTTAATTTGCATTTCTCTAAGGATTAGCGATGTAGAGCATCTTTTCATGTGCCTGTTGGCCATCTGAATTTCTTCTTTGGAGAAGTGTCTGTTCAGCTTGTCTGCTCATTTTTTAACTGGCTTATTTGCTTTTTGTTTGTTGAGGTGCGTGAGTTCTTTATATAATTTGGATGTCAACCCCTTATAGGATATGTCATTTATGAATATTTTCTCCCATACTGTAGGATGTTTTTTTGTTCTACTGATGGTGTCCTTTGCTGTACAGAAGCTTTTTAGTTTCATATAGTCCCACTTGTTCATTTTTACTTTTGTTTCCCTTGACCGGGGAGATATGTTCAGGAAGAAGTCACTCATGTTTATGTCCAAGGGATTTTTGCCTATGTTTTTCCTAAGAGTTTTGTGGTTTCATGACTTACATTCAGGTCTTTGATCCATTTTGAGTTTACTTTTGTGTATGGGGTTAGACAGTAATCCAGTTTCATTCTCTTACATGTAGCTGTCCAGTTTTGCCAACACCAGCTGTTAAAGAGGCTGTCATTTCCCCACTGTATATCCATGGCTCCTTTATCATATATTAATTGACCATATATGGTTGGAGTTATATCTGGTCTCTCTATTCTGTTCCACTGGTCTATGGGTCTGTTCTTGTGCCAGTACCTAATTGTCTTGATTACTGTGGCTTTGTAGTAGAGCTTGAAGTCAGGGAGTGTAATTCCCCTTGCTTTATTCTTCCTTCTCAGGATTGCTTTGGCTATTCAGGGTCTTTTGTGGTTCCATATGAATTTTAGAACTATTTGCTCTAGTTCGTTGAAGAATGCTGTGGGTAATTTGATAGGGATTTCATTGAATCTGTAGATTGCTTTAGGCAGGATGGCCATTTTGACAATATTAATTCTTCCTAGCCATGAGCATGGGATGAATTTCCATTTATTAGTGTCCTCTTTAATTTCTCTTAAGAGTGTCTTGTAGTTTTCAGGGTGTAGGTCTTTCACTTCCTTGGTTAGATTAACTCCTAGGTATTTTATTCTTTTTGATGCAGTTGTGAATGGAATTGTTTTCCTTATTTCTCTTTCCACTAGTTCATCGTTAGTGTATAGGAATGCCACAGATTTCAGTGTATTAATTTTGTATCCTGCAACTTTGCTGAATTCAGATATTAGATCTAGTAGTTTTGGAGTAGACTCTTTAGGGTTTTTTATGTACAATATCATGTCATCTGCAAAAACGGAAAGTTTGACTTCTTCCTTCACAATCTGGATGCCTTTTATTTCTTTGTGTTGTCTGATTGCCGAGGCTAGGATCTCCAGAACTATGTTGAAAAGAAGTGGGGAGAGTGGGCATCGTTGTCTTGTTCCCGATCGTAAAGGAAAAGATTTCAACTTCTCACAGTTAAGTATAATGTTGGCTGTGGATATGTTATATATGGCCTTTATTATGTTGAGGTACTGCCCTCTGGACCCATTTTGTTGAGAGTCTTTTCATGAATGGATGTTGAATTTTGTCAAATGCGTTTTCAGCATCCATGGAGATGATCATGTGGTTTTTTTTAATATAATTTATTTTGGTATCATTTATCTAAAATTACATGTTCAATATTATGGTTATTAAACTACCTCCATCATCAGGTCCCCCCCACGAACCCCATTACAGTTACTGCCCATCAGTGTAGTGAGATGCTATAGAATCATTACTTGTCTTCTCAGAGTTGTAAAGCCCTCACTGCGCCCCCCAACATTATGTCTGCTAATCATAATGCCCCTTTTTCCCCCTTCTCCCTCCCTTCCGACCCATCCTCCTCAGTTCCTTTCCCTTTGGTAACTATTAGTCCATTCTTGGCTTCTGTGAGTCTGCTGCTGTTTTGTTCCTTCAATTTTTTTTTCTTTGTTCTTATACTCCACATATGAGTGAGATCATTTGATATTTGTCTTTTTCTGGCTTGGCTTATTTCACTGAGCATAATACCCTCTACCTCCATCCATGTTGTTGCAAATGGTAGGATTTGTTTTCTTCTTCTGGCTGAATAATATTCCATTGTGTATATGTACCACATCTTCTTTATCCATTCATCTACTGATGGACACTTAGGTTGCTTCCATTTCTTGGCTATTGTAAATAGTGCTGCGATAAACATAGGGGTGCATATGTCTTTTTCAAACTGGGCTGCTGCATTCTTAGGGTAAATTCCTAGGAGTGGAATTCCTGGGTCAAATGGTATTTCTATTTTGAGTTTTTTGAGGAACCTCCATACTGCTTTCCACAATGGTTGAACTAATTTGCAGTCCCACCAGCAGTGTAGGAGGGTTCCCTTTTCTCCACATCCTCGCCAACATTTGTTGTTGTTTGTGTTTTGGATGTTGGCCATCCTCACTGGTGTGAGGTGATATCTCATTGTGGTTTTAATCTGCATTTCTCTGATGATTAGTGATGTGGAGCACCTTTTCATGTGCCTGTTGGCCATCTGAATTTCTTCTTTAGAGAAGTGTCTATTCATGTCCTCTGCCCATTTCTTAATTGGATTATTTGCTTTTTGTTTGTTGAGGTGCATGAGTTCTTTGTATATTTTGGATGTCAACCCCTTACCAGATATGTCATATATGAATATATTCTCCCACACTGTAGGATGTCTTTTTGTTCTACTGATGGTGTCCTTTGCTGTACAGAAGCTTTTCAGCTTGATATAGTTCCACTTGTTCATTTTTGCTTTTTTTTCCCGTGCCCGGGGAGATATGTTCATGAAGAAGTCACTCATGTTTATGTCCAAGAGATTTTTGCCTATGTTTTTTTCTAAGAGTTTTATGGTTTCATGACTTACATTCAAGTCTTTGATCCACTTTGAGTTTACCTTTGTGTATGGGGTTAGACTGTAGTCCAGTTTCATTCTCTTACATGTAGCTGTCCAGTTTTTCCAACACCAGCTGCTGAAGAGGCTGCCATCTCCCCATTGCATATCCAAGGCTCCTTTATCATATATTAATTGACTGTATATGTTTGGGTTAATGTTTGGATTTTCTATTCTGTTCCACTGGTCTGTGGGTCAGTTTTTGTGCCAATTCCAAATTGTCTTGATTACTGTGGCTTTGTAGTAGAGCTTGAAGTCAGGGAGTGTAATTCCCTCTGTTTTATTCCTCCTTCTCAGGATTGATTTGGCTATTCGGGGTCTTTTGTGGTTCCATATGAATGTTACAATTATTTGTTCCAGTTCATTGAAGAAAGATGTTGGTAGTTTGATAGGGATTGCATTGAATCTCTAGATTGCTTTAGGTAGTATTGCCATTTTGACAATATTTATTCTTCCCAGCCAAGAGCATGGGATGCATTTCCATTTCTTAGTGTCCTCTTTAATTTCTCTTAGGAGTGTCTTGTAGTTTTCAGAGTACAGGTCTTTCACTTCCTTCGTTAGGTTTATTACTAGGTATTTTATTCTTTTTGATGCAATTGTGAATGGAATTGTTTTTCTGATTTCTCTTTCTGTTAGTTCATCATTAGTGTATAGGAAAGCAACAGATTTCTGTGTGTTAATTTTGTATCCTGCAACTTTGCTGAATTCAGATATTAGTTCTAGTAGTTTTGGAATGGAATCTTTAGGGTTTTTTATGTACAGTATCATGTCATCTGCAAATAGTGACAATTTGACTTCTTCTTTACCAATCTGGATGCCTTGTATGTCTTTGTTTTGTCTGATTGCTGTGGCTAGGACCTCCAGTACTATGTTGGATAACAGTGGAGAGAGTGGGCATCCCTGTCTTGTTCCCGATCTTAGATGAAAAGCTTTCAGCTTCTCGCTGTTAAGTATGATGTTAGCTGTGGGTTTGTCATATATGGCCTTTATGATGTTGAGGTACTTGCTGTCTATGCCCATTTTGTTGAGAGTTTTAATCAGGAATGGATGCTGAATTTTGTCAAGTGCTTTTTCAGCATCTATGGAGATGATCATGTGGTTTTTTTTCTTCTTTTTGTTGATGTGGTGGATGATGTTGATGGATTTTCGAATGTTGTACCATCCTTGCATCTCTGGGATGAATCCCACTTGATCATGGTATATGACCCTCTTGATGTATTTTTGAATTCGGTTTACTAATATTTTGTTGACTATTTTTGCATCTACGTTCATCAGGGATATTGGTCTGTAATTTTCTTTTTTGGTGAGGTCTTTGCCTGGTTTTGGTATTACAGCGATGCTGGCTTCATAGAATGAGTTTGGAAGTATTCCCTCCTCTTCTATTTTTTGGAAAACTTTAAGGAGAATGGGTCCTATTCCTTCTCTGTATGTCTGGTAGAATTGAGAGGTGAATCCATCTGGTCCGGGGGTTTTGTTCTTGGGTAGTTTTTGATTACCGATTCAATTTCGTTGCTGTTGATTGGTCTGTTTAGTTTTTCTGTTTTTTGCTTTGTCAGTCTTGGAAGGTTGTATTTTTCTAAGAAGTTGTCCATTTCTTCTATGTTTTCCAGCTTGTTAGCATATAGATTCTCATAATATTCTCTTATAATTCTTTGTATTTCTGTGGGGTCGTTCGTGATATTTCCTTTCTCATTTCTGATTCTGTTTATGTGTGTAGATTCTCTTTTTCTCTTAATAAGTCTGGCTAGAGGTTTATCTATTTTGTTTATTTTTTCAAAGAACCAACTCTTGGTTTCATTGATTTTTTTTATTGTTTTATTCTTCTCAATTTTATTTATTTCTTCTCTAATCTTTATTATGTCCCTCCTTCTGGTGACTTTGGGCCTCATTTGTTCTTCTTTTTCCAGTTTCAGTAATTGTGTCTTTAGAGTATTCATTTGGGATTGTTCTTCCTTCTTTAAATAGGCCTGGATTGCAATATACTTTCCTCTTAGAACTACCTTTACTGCATTCCACAGAAGTTGTGGCTTTGTGTTGTTGTCATTAGTCTCCATATATTCTTTGATTTCTGTTTTGATTTGGTCATTAACCCATTGATTATTTAGGAGAGTGTTGTTAAGTCTCCATGTATTTGTGAGTCTTTTTGTTTTCTTTCTAAAATTTATTTCTAGTTTTATACCTTTGTGATCTGAGAAGTTGGTTGGTAGAATTTCAATATTTTTGAATTTACTGAGGCTCTTTTTGTGACCTAGTATGTGGCCTATTCTGGAAAATGTTCCATGTGTACTTGAGAAGAATGTGTATCCTGTTGCTTTGGGGTGTAGAGTTCTGTAGATGTCTGTTAGGTCCATCTGTTGTAGTGTGTTGCTCAGTGCCTCTGTGTCTTTACTTATTCTCTGTCTGGTTGATCTGTCCTTTGGGGTGGGTGGTGTGTTGAAGTCTCCTAAGATGACTGCATTGCTGTCTATTTCCTCCTTTAATTCTGTTAGTATTTGTCTCACATATGCTGGTGCTCCTGTGTTGGGTGCATATATATTTATAATGGTTATATCCTCTTGTTGGACTGACCCCTTTATCTTTATGTAATGTCCTTCTTTATCTCTTGCTTTCTTCGTTTTGAAGTCTATTTTGTCTGATACAAGTACTGCAACACCTGCTTTTTTCTCTTTGTTGTTTGCAGGAATATCTTTTTCCATCCCTTCACTTTTAGTCTGTGTATATCTTTGGGTTTGAGGTGAGTCTCTTGCAAGCAGCACACAGATTGGTCGTGCTTTTTTATCCATTCAGTATGTCTGTGTCTTTTGATTGGTGCGTTCAGTTCATTTACATTTAGGGTGATTATTGATAGATATGTACTTATTGCCATTGCTGGCTTTAGATTCGTGGTTACCAAAGGTCAAGGGTAGCTTCTCTACTAACAGTCTAACTTAACTTTCTTGTTAAGTTATTGTAAACACAGACTGATGATTCTTTATTTCTCTCCCTTCTTATTCTTCCTCCTCCCTTCTTTATGTTCTAGGTGTTTTATTCTTTGCCTTTAGTTAGTATTTGGATGGTCTGCTTTCTTTGCTATGAATTTGTTTTCTCTGGTGACCTCTTTTTAGCCTTAGGAGTGCTTCCATCTAGAGAAGTCTCTTTAAGATATCCTTTAGAGGTGGTTTATGGGAGGCAAATTCCCTCAGCTTTCGCTTGTCTAGAAATTGTTTAATCCCTCCCTCAAATTTAAATGAGAATCATGCTGGATACAATATTCTTGGTTCGCGGCCCTTCTGTTTCATTACGTTAAATATATCATGCCATTCTCTTCTGGCCTGTAAGGTTTCTGTTGAGAAGTCTGATGATAGTTTGATGGGTTTTTCTTTGTAGGTGATATTTTTTCTCTCTCTAGCTGCCTTTAGTACTCTGTCCTTATCTTTGATCTTTGCCATTTTAATTATTATGTGTCTTGGTGTTGTTTTTCTTGGGCCCTTGTGTTGGGAGATCTGTAGGCTTCCGTGAACTGTGAGACTATTTCCTTCCCCAGCATCAGGAAGTTTTCAGCAATTATTTCTTCAAAGACACTTTCTATCCCTTTTTCTCTCTCTTCTTCCTCTGGTACTCCTATAATGCAAATATTTTTCCGTTTGGATTGGTCACACAGTTCTCTTAAATTCTTTCATTCCTAGAGATCCTTTTATCTCTCTCTGCCTCATCTTCTCTATATTTCTGTTCCATTAACAGTCTCTTGCATCTCGTCCAGTCTGCTTCTAAGCCCGTCGATCGCTTGTCTCATCTCTGCATTGTCTTTCCTCACTTCCCTCACTTCCTCCCTTAGCTCTTGCATAGTTCTCTGTAGATCCATTTGTATGGTTATGACTTTTATTCTGAATTCTTTTTCAGGAAGATTGTGCATGTCCATCCCATCAGCCTCCCTCTCTGTGGTTGTCTGGTCTGGTAAGCTTTGTTTGTACCATATTCCTCTGTCTTTTCATGGTGATAGAAGTGGTCAGAAAAAGAAGAAAGGGAAAATAGAGAAAAAAAAACACCTTCCAGGTGTAGTTTCTGTGAGGATCCTGTAGGTGGCACTGCTGCTCCACTATTCCGCAGCCACGCCACTCCACCGGGCCTTTTGTGACTCTGGCCGGGGAAGGAACGAATGGGAGGCTGCTGATTTCTGTGGGAAGTCTCCATGAGACTACTTTTCCCAGCCGCAGTCCAAGGGGACCGAAATTCCCTAGGACTCCCAGCCTGCTTGGCTGAGTGCACTGGGATGATCCTGCTCCTCTGTTGGGCCCCTGTCTCTTTAAGACCCCTAAAAAAGCACGCACTTTTCTTTTGTCCTGGGGAACCGGCTGGGTGGACCTGCTGTCTTGGAATCTGCACCTCTGTCTCTCCAATCTCCGATACACCGCGCGAAGTGTGTCAGTGCTCCTGGCGTAGATCACCAGGACTGGTTATTCGGCGGGCCTGTGTTTCCTCTCCCTCCCCACTCTAAATCCCCTCCTCCCACCCATGCGCTGGGGTCGGGGAGTGCTCGGGTCCCGCCAGGATGTGGCTCCATATGTTACCGGCTTTGCGGGGTGCCGAATCCTCTCAGTTGTAGCTGCAGGCTGGGTGCCATCTTGTATCTTCTGGTCTCTCTTTTAGGAATAGTTGTATTTGTTGTATTTTCATAAATACATTTGGTTTTGGGAGGAGATTTCCGCCACCCTGCTCACGCCGCCATCTTCCCTGAAGTCCTGATCATATGGTTTTTGTCCTTCTTTTTGTTGATGTGGTGGGTGATGTTAATGGATTTTCAAATGTTGTACAATCCTTGCATCCCTGTGATGAATCCCACTTGATCACGATGGATGATCTTTTTGATGAATTTTTGAATTCAGTTTGCTAATATTTTGTTGAGTATTTTTGCATCTATGTTCATCAGGGATATTGGTCTGTAATTTTCTTTTTTTGTGGTGTCTTTGCCTGGTTTTGGTATTAGAGTGATGTTGGCCTTGTAGAGTGAGTTTGGCAGTATTCCCTCCTCTTCTACTTTTTGGAAAACTTTAAGGAAGATGGGTATTAAGTCTTCACTAAATGTTCGATAAAATTCAGCAGTGAAACCATCTGGTCCATGGGTTTTGTTCTTAGGTAGTTCTTTGATTACCAGTTCAATTTATTTGCTGGTAATTGGTCTGTTCAGATTTTCTGTTTCTTCCTGGATCAGCCTTGTAAGGTTGTATTTTTCTAGAAAGTTGTCCATTTCTTCTAGATTATCAGTTTGTTACCTTATAGTTTTTCATAGTATTCTCTCATAATTCTTTGTATTTCTGTGGTGTCTGTAGTGACTTTTCCTTTCTCATTTCTGATTCTGTTTATGTGTGTAGACTCTCTTTTTTTCTTGGTAAGTCTGGCTAGGGGTTTATCTATTTTCTGTGTTTTCTCGAAGAACCAGCTCTTGTTTTCATTGATTCTTTCTATTGTTTTATTCTTCTCCATTTCATTTATTTCTGCTTTAATCTTTATTATGTCCCTCCTTCTACTGACTTTGGGCCTCATTCTTCTTCCTTTTCTAGTTTCATTAATTGTGAGTTTAGACTGTTCATATCGGATTGTTCTTCTTTCCTTAGGTAGGCCTGTATTGCAGTATATTTCCCTCTTAGCGCGGCCTTCTCTGCCTCCCACAGGTTTTGCAGTGTTGAATTATTGTTGTCATTTGTCTCCATGTATTGCTTGATCACTGTTTTTATTTGGTCATTGATTCATTGATTATTTAGGAGCTTGTTATTAAACCTCCACGTGTTTGTGGTCTTTTTCATTTTCTTTGTGTAATTTATTTCTAGTTTCATACATTTGTGATCTGAGAAGCTGGTTGGTACAATTTCAATCTTTTTGAATGTAATGAGGTTCTTTTTGTGGCCTAGTATATCATCGATTCTTGAAAATGTTCCATGTGCACTTGAGAAGAATGTGTATCCTGTTGCTTTTGGATGGAGTTTTCTGTAGACGTCCTTTAGGTACATCTGTTCTAATATGTTGTTCAGTGCCTGTGTCTCATTACTTATTTTCTGTCTGGTTGATCTGTGCTTTGGAGTGAGTGGTGTGTTGAAGTCTCCTAAAATGAATGAAATGCATTCTATTTCCCCCTTTTATTCTGTTAGTATTTGTTTCACATATGTAGGTGATCCTGTGTTGGGTGCATAGATATTTATACTAGTTATATCCTCTTGTTGGACTGACCCTTTTATCATTATGTAATGTCTGTCTTTGTCTCTTGTGACTTTCTTTGTTTTGAAGTCTATTTTGTCTGATACAAGTACTGCATCTCCTGCTTTTTCTCACTCTTTAGTTTCATAAAATATCGTTTTCCATCCCTTTACTTTCAGTCTGTGTATGTCTTTGGGTTTGAAGTGAGTCCCTTGTAGGCAGCATATAGATGGGTCTTGCTTTTTTATCCATTCAGTGACTCTATGTCTTTTGATTGGTGCATTCAGACCATTTACATTTAGGGTGATTATCAATAGGTATGTACTTATTGCCATTGCAGGCTTTAGATTTGTGGTTAGCAAAGGTTCAAGGGTAATTCCCTTACTATCTAACAGTCTAATTTAACTCACTTAATATGCTATTACAAACACAGCCTAAAGGTTCTTTTTGTTTTCTCCTTTTTCTTCCTCCTCCATTCTTTGAATGTTATGAATCATATTCTGTACTCTTTGTCTATCCCTTGGGTGACATCTGTTTACTCTTAGGAATACTTCCATCTATAGAAGTCCCTACAAAATGCACTATAGAGGTGGTTTGTGGTAGGTAAACACTCTCAGCTTTGGCTTACCTGAAAATTGTTTAATCCCTCCTTCAAATTTAAATGATAACCTTGCTGGGTAGAATATTCTTGGTTCAAGGCCCTTCTGCTTCATTGCATTAAATATATCGTGCCACTCCCTTCTGGCCTGTAAGGTTTCTGTTGAGAAGTCTGATGATAGCCTGATGGGTTTTCCTTTGTACGTGATCTTTTTTCTCTCTCCAGCTCCTTTTTAAAGTCTGTCTTTATCCTTGATCTTTGCCATTTTAATGATTATATGATCAAGACATGTTGTCTTCCTTGGGTCCCTTCCGTTGGGAGATCTGTACATCTCCATGGCTTGAGAGACTGTCTCCTTCCCCAGATTGGGGAAGTTTTCCGCAATTACCTCCTCAGTGACACTTTCTATCCCTTTCTATCCCTTTTTCTCTCTTCTTCTTCTGGTAGCCCTATAATGCGAATATTGTTCCATTTGGATTGGTCACACAGTTCTCTCAATATTCGTTCATTCTTAGAGATTCTTTTTTCTCTCTGTGCCTCAGCTTCTTTGTATTCCTCTTCTCTAATTTCTGTTCCATTTACCATCTCTTCTACTACATCTAATCTGCTTTTAAATCCCTCCATTGTATATTTCCTTTCAGATATGGAATTTCTTAATGATTGAATCTCCAAATTAAATTCATTCCTGAGTTCTTGAATATTTTTCTGTACCTCCATAAGCATGCTTATAATTTTTATTTTGAACTGTCTTTCAGGAAGTTTGGTGAGTTCACTTTCATTTGGCCCTTTTTCTTGGGTTTGTGAGATTTTGGTCTGAGCCATGTTCTTTTGACGTTTAATATTTCTGTGTGGTGCCCACTAGTGCCCAGAAGTTCCAGTCTCTGGGGCTGCTCAGTCCCTAGAGTGAGGTTGGGGGGTCATAGGGGAGCAGAGCTGGGGCCTGGGGGGAGGAAAGATCTGTTTCCTGATTCCCATCTGCGGTGCCTGTCTCCAGTGTCAGAGGCAGTGGGCCAAGCACACACATGTAAGCCTCTGTGCTTTGCGTCTCTAGCTGTTGTAGGCAGTGCCTTCCTCTCGCTGGCCTGACACCAGCACAGTGACTGCCAGTTTGTGAACTGGTGCCGGCAGGCTAGGAGGAAGGTGCAGCAGGCTGCATGTCACAGTGGAGGGCCTCGGAGCTGAGTAGGCAGCCAGGGGTATGGAGCACCTGAAGCTCCTCAAAGTTCCCAACTAGCTGGGCAGAGTATGCCCAGACAACCTTGTTCATCTCTCCCTTCTCCCACACAGCAAGCTCCGTGCAAACCCCTCCCCTTCAGCAGCCCTCTAACTGCTAGGAAGACTCTCAGACTGCCTGCCTTTTCTCTGACACAGAGGGGCCAGATGTGGATTCTGTCCTCCACAAACGGCCAGAATGTCAGTCTCTCAAGCACTCCACCAATCCTAGCTCCCTAACATGCAGAGCACCACACAATATAGGTTTCTGCTCACAAAGCAGATCTCCAGGGCTTCCAAGCTTCCACCCGCTCCCCATTCCATTTCTCTTCCTCCCGCTGGTGAGCTGGGGTGGGGGAAGGGCATGAGTCCCACCAGATTAAAGCTTTCATACGTTACCCTGTTTCATGAGGTCTGCTCTGTTCCTGAGGTCTGTATGCAGTCTGGTTCAGCCTTCTTTCTTCTTGCTGTTTTAAGGTTAGTTGTATTAATTAACTATATTTTTGTACTATTTGTCGTTTTGGGAGGAGTTCTCACTCTCACCTCTCACTCTGCCATCTTTAATCTTCACTTTTCACTTTTCTTGAAGAAAAATACACACATACATATATGTGAAATCTATGTGCATATATATATATGTGTGTGTGCGTATATTTTATATATACACTGTACTCTCTTTAGGATGAATGATAATACAGCTTTGCATATACGTATCAAAATTGTTTCCATATTGAAAAAGTCAGCCAAGGCCACTGCACAGTCTCTATTAGGTCACGGAGAAAGCACAACTTTGGTGGCTCAGGGTAAGATCTAAGGTTAAAATAGATTTTGAGTCATTTTTCCCCTCATATCCCTAACATTTTTTTAAATAGTGCCACATTCTACTTGTTCTATTTAAAATAGATTTTTTTTTACTCTATTGTAGTATATCAGTTCTTGAACACTGAAATTAATGTTGGAAAGCGCCTAGCTAGTTTGAACATTAACAAGTCCCTAGAGTCCCCCAAATCAGGCAAATGAGTTAGGCTGTGATGATCACATCCTCCCTGGCTAACACTGTAAAGCTCTGTTGTACCTAGCAGGTGGTGTACGGACATGCTCCCTGATTACACCTTCCCACAGTATGTAATACACATCAAGTCAAAACTAATTCCTCTGTATTAAGAGGGCCCCTTTACCATAAATCACTTCTGTAACTTCTGTCTTCTTTCTTACTCAGATATCCTGAAGCATCACTGCCTCCTTCCCTGACCATTGCTCCACCTAGGATGACCAGGGAAGTAGAGTCCATCGTAACCTAACCATGCTGTCTTATTAAGGATGTCTATGGAGAATATATACATCTTGAAGACCTCTGAACCTAGACCCCTGGGGGAATACTTACGTAGCTGTTGGGATCCAACATATCATATTTCTAAAGGGAGTATATCCTCCAAACTTGCTCTGTGTGTGTGTGTGTCTGTGTGTGTGTATGTATTTTCAAATTTGAGATATGAGATTTTTACAAAACGTTGGTCTTTACAACTGACAGCATCACTGCCATCCTGACTCTGTACTGGTCTCTTTACACATATGTAATCTAAGAAATGGTTATTTCCTACCAACCAGTAGTCTACCAACTCTAACAACTAAAATAACACTAAATCCTCAGGCTGCAGAGGTGGCAATATAAACCACAGTGTGTCTCAGCATCAGATAGGTTCCTTTCCAATGCAATAATTCTCTCCTCTCTGTCTCCCTGCTTGGGTGACATGTTTCTTCTCATCTGCTGCTGTTAGAAACAGTAAGACTGCTGAGAGTTAGAGAAGATTGTCCAACTATATGTTTGTGATGCTATTGACTTCAGCATTCTGATATTTTGAAATTAGCACCTCATAATCTAGTGGTGGTGGACAATTCAAACCAGACTCTTAACAAAAGGCATGAAAGCACTGGGCTTTTAGCTAAACTGCCAACAATGAGTGAGTGTAATTGGTGGCCTCCACATTTTCCCTTAAGTTTCTTATCTACTGATCACCTAGCATATGTCAGGCACTATGCTGGACAGAAGGAATTTTTAGATGATTAGTTTTATCCTGAAGGAATTCTCAGACTGAGAAGAGGGACAGATAGAAAAGCAAACTACCTCTTGGTAGAATGGTGAGTGATCTGAATACCCTATGGTTAGGAATGGAGACACACAAAAGAGGGATTCTTGGTCTAACCTTGAAGGGTAAGGCTTCCTGGAACAAATGATTGTTGAATTGAAAATTGAAGAATGAAAAAGATTGCAAGATACAAATGGGGGAAAAGAATGTTTCAGACACAGAGAACTGCATGGGCAAAGAATGGTAGCAGGGAGAGGATTAAAGATGGTAGCATGAGAGGTGAGACAGAGGCATCCTCCAAAACTGCATATAATACGAAAATATAATTAATACAACTTGCTGAAAGAGCATCAGGAAAGAGGACTGCACCAGACTGCGTACACCTAGAGAAAAGACTAGACCTCATGGAACAGGGTAATGTACCAAAGATGTGGCCCGGCAGGACCCAAGTCCTTCTCCCACCACAGCTCACTGGTGGGAGGAAGAAAAATGGACCAGGGAGGCAATGGAGGCCTGGAACTCCTGCATACCTAACTCCGGAGATCTGCTCTGGGAGCACAAACCTACATTTCATGGTGCTTGCATGATACTTATGTGATTACAGGGTTGGAAAGCTAAGACAGTAGAATTCCTGGAGAGACTGAGATGCCAGCCACTTGTGAAAGCAGGGATCCATATCCAGCTGCTCTGGGACAAAAGAAAGGCAGGCAGTCTGAGAGTCTTCCTAACAAGGAAGACTTTAGCAAGAGGACAGCTAAAGGGGCAAGGACTACACAGAGCTTACTGCTCAGGAGAAAGGACAGGTAGACAAAATTGTCTGGGTGCACTCTGCCCAGCAGGTTGGGAGCTTTCACAATCTTCAGGTGCTCCAGCTCCCTGGATGCCTACACAGCTCCAAAGACCCTCTCCGTGAAATGCAGCCTACTGCATCCTTCTCCCGGCCAGCCCCACCTGGCTCGCAAATTGGCGAACCCTACCCTGGTGTTAGGCCAGCCAGAGGGAAGATCTGTCTACAGAACTACAAATGCAAAGCACAGAGGCTTATACCTGTGTGCTCAGCCCACTGGTTCAGGCAGTGCAGACAGGCATAGAAGCCAGGAAGCAGGAAACAGCTCTTTCCTCACCCTAGGCACCAATACCACTCCCCTGCAACCCGCGACATTGCTTCAGGGGCTGAGCAGCTCCAGAGAGTAGAGCTTCTGGGCACTAGAGGAGGCCATATACAAATATGAAACACCAAAAGAACCTGGTTCATAGTAAAATTATGAATACAACTCCTGAGAAAGATTTAAATGACATCAACCTCATGAATCTTCCTGAAAGGGAGTTCAAAACAAAATTCATAAACATGCTTATGGAGGTACGGAAAGATATTCAAGAACTCAGGAATGAATCCCAATCAGAGATCCAATCATTGAAGAGCACAATGGAGGGTATTAAAAGCAGATTGGATACAGTGGAGGAGACCATAAATGAAATAGAAACTAGAAAAGAGGAATACAAAGAAGCTGAGGCACAGAGAGAAAAAAGGATCTCTAAGAATGAAAGAATATTGAGAGAATTGTGTGACCAATCCAAACGGAACAATATTCGCATTATAGTGGTACCAGAAGAAAAGAGAAAAAGGGATAGAAAGTGTCTTTGAGGAGGTATGCTGAAAATTTCTCCAATCTGGGGAAGGGATAGTCTCTCAGGCCATGGAGATGCACAGATCTCCCAACACAAGGGACCCAAGGAAAACAACACCAAGACATTTAGTAATTCAAATGGCAAAGATCAGGATAAGGACAGACTATTAAAAGCAGCCAGAGAGAGAAATAAGATCACATACAAAGGAAAGCCCATCAGGCTATCATCAGACTTCTCAGCAGAAACCTTACAGGCCAGAAGGGAGTGCCATGATGTATTTAATGCAATGAAGCAGAAGGGCCTTGAACCAAGAATGCTTTATCTGGCAAGATTATCATTTAAGTTTGAAGGAGGGATTAAACAATTTCCAGATAAGCAAAAGCTGAGAGAATTTACCTCCCACAAACCATCTCTACAGGGAATGCTATAGATGGAAGTGTTCCTAAGGTTTATTAGCTGTCACCAGAGGTAGTAAAATCATCGTAAAGAAAGTAGAACAGCTAATTACTAAGCAAATGCAAAATTAAATTAACTATACCCAAAGTCAATCAAGGGATAGACAAAGAGTACAGAATATGATACCTAATATATAAAGAATGGAGGAGGAAGAAAAATGAGGAGAAAAAAAAAGAACCTTTAGATTGTGTTTGCAATAGCATATTAAGTGAGTTAATTAGACTCTTAGATTCTAAGGAAGTTAACCTTGAACCTTTGGTAACCATGAATCTAAAGCCTGCAATGGCAATAAATACATACCTATCCATAATCACCCTAAATGTAAATGGACTGAATGGACCAATCAAAAGACACAGACTTACTGAATGGATAAAAAAGCAAGACCCATTTATATGCTGCCTAAAAGATACTCACTTCAAACCCAAAGATACAGACAGACTAAAAGTAAAGGGATGGAAAAAGATATTTCATGCAACTAATAGAGAGAAAAAAGCCGGAGTTGCAGTACTTGCATCAGACAAAATAGACTTCAAAACAAAGAAAGTCACAAGAGACAAGGAAGGACATTATATAATGATAAAAGGGTCAATCAAACAAGAAGATATAACCATTATAAATGTCTGTGCGCCCAACACAGGAACACCTACATATGTGAAACAAATACTAACAGAATTCAAAGGGGAAATAGAATGCAATGCATTCATTCTAGGAGACATCAACGCTCCACTCACTCTGAAGGACAGATCAACCAGACAGAAAATAAGTAAGGAGACAGAGGCACTGAAAAACACATTAGAACAGGTGGACCTAAGAGACATCTACAGAACTCTACACCTAAAACCAGCAGAATACACATTCTTCTCAAGTGCACATGGAACATTTTCAAGAACAGATCACATACTAGGCCACAAAAAGAACCTCGGTAAATTCATAAAGATTGAATTGTACCAACCAGTTTCTCAGATCACAAATGTATGAAACTAAAAATAAATTACACAAAGAAAATGAAAAATACCACAAACACATGGAGACTTCACAACATGCTCCTAAATAACCAATGGATCAATGACCAAATAAAAACAGAGATCAAGCAATATATGGAGACAAATGACAACAATAATTCAACACCATAAAATCTGTGGGATGCAGTGCAGGCCATGCTAAGAGGAAAGTATATTGCAGTACAGGCCTACCTCAGGAAAGAAGAACAATCCCATGTGAGCAATCTAAACTCACAATTAATGAAACTAGAAAAAGAAGAACAAATGAGGCCCAAAGTCAGTAGAAAGAGGAACATAATAAAGATTAGAGCATAAATAAACAAAATCGAGAAGAATAAAACAATAGAAGGAATCAATGAAAGCAGGAGCTGGTTCTTTGAGAAAACACACAAAATAGATAAACCGCTAGCCAGACTAATCAAGAACAAAAGAGAGTCTACTCACATAAATAGAATCAGAAATGAGAAAGGAAAAGTTACTACAGACACAACAGAAATACAAAAAATTATTAGAGGATATTATGAAAAATTATATGGTAACAAACTGGATAACCTAGAAGAAATGGATGACTTTCCAGAAAAACACAACCTTCCAAGGCTGACCCAGAAAGAAACAGAAAATCTGAACAGACCAAATACCAGCAACAAAATTGAACTGGTAATCAAAAACCAACCCAAGAACAAAACTCTTGGACCAGATGGCTTCACTGCTGAATTTTATCAAACATTTAGAGACGACCTAATACCCATCCTCGTTAAAGTTTTCCAAAGAGTAGAAGAAGACGGAATACTTCCAAATTCATTCTATGAGGCCAGCATCACTCTAACACCATAACCAGGCAAAGACACCACAAAAAAAGAAAATTACAGACCAATATCCCTGGTGAATATAGATGCAAAAATACTCAACAAATTATTAGCAAACTGACTTCAAAAATACATCAAGAGGATCATACACCATGATCAAGTGGTATTCATCTCAGGAATGCAAGGATGGTACAATATTTGAAAATCCATCAACATCATCCACTACATCAACAAAAAGAAAGACAAAAATGACATGCTCATCTCCATAGACGCTGAAAAAACATTCGACAAAATCCAACATCCATTCATGATAAAAACTCTCAACAAAATGGGTATAGAGGACAAGTAACTCAACACAATAAAGGCCATATATAACAAACCCACAGCCAACATTATACTTAACAGCGAGAAGCTGAAAGCTTTTCCTTTAAGATAGGGAACAAGGCAGGGATGCCCACTCTCTCCACTGTGGTTTAACATAGTACTGGAGGTCCTAGCCACGGCAATCAGACAAAACAAAGACATACAAGGCATCCAGATAGGTAAAGAAGAAATCAAATTGTCACTAATTGCAGATGACATGATATTGTACATAAAAAACCCTAAAGACTCCACTCCAAAACTACTAGAACTAATATCTGAATTCAGCAAAGTTGCTGGACACAAAATTAACACACAGAAATCTGTTGCTTTCCTATACACTAATGATGAACTAACAGAAAGAGAAATCAGAAAACAATTCCATTCACAATTGCATCAAAAAGAATAAAATACCTAGGAATAAACCTAACGAAGGAAGTGAAAGACCTGTACTCTGAAAACTACAAGACACTCCTAAGAGAAATTAAAGAGGACACTAAGAAATGGAAATGCATCCCATGCTCTTGGCTGGGAAGAATAAATATTGTCAAAATGGCTATACTACCTAAACTAATCTACAAATTCAACACAATCCCTATCAAAATACCAACAGCTTTCTTCAATTAAATGGAACAAATAATTCTAAAATTCATATGGAAACACAAAAGACCCCGAATAGCCAAAGCAATCCTGAGAAGGAGGAATAAAACAGGGGAATTACGCTCCCTTACTTCAAGCTCTACTACAAAGCCACAGTAATCAAGACAATTTGGTATTGGCACAAAAACAGACCCACAGACCAGTGGAATAGAATAAAAAATCCAAACATTAACCCAAACATATACAGTCAATTAATATTTGATAAAGGAGCCTTGGATATACAATGGGGAGATGACAGCCTCTTCAGCAGCTGGTGTTGGAAAAACTGGACAGCTACATGTAAGAGAATGAAACTGGACTACTGTCTAGCCCCAAACACTAAGGTAAACTCAAGGTGGATCAAAGACCTGAATGTAAGTCATGAAACCATAGAACTCTTAGAAAAAAACATAGGCAAAAATCTCTTGGACATAAACATGAGCGAATTCTTCATGAACATATCTCCCAGGGCAAGGGAAACAAAAGCAAAAATGAACAAGTGGGACTATATCAAGCTGAAAAGCTTCTGTACAGCAAAGGACACCATCAGTAGAACAAAAAGACTTCCTACAGTATGGGAGAATATATTCATAAATGACATCCATAAACATCCAAAATATATAAAGAACTCAAGCATCTCAACAAACAAAAAGCAAATAATCCAATTAAGAAATGGGCAGAGGACATGAATAGACACTTCTCTAAAGAAGAAATTCAGATGGCCGACAGGCACATGAAAAGATGCTGCACATCACTAATCATCAGAGAAATGCAGATTAAAACCACAATGAGATATCACCTCACACCAGTGAGGATGGCCAACGTCCAAAACACAAACAACAACAAATGTTGGCAAGGATGTGGAGAAAAGGGAACCCTCCTACACTGCTGGTGGGAATGCAAATTAGTTCAACCATTGTGGAAAGCAGTATGGAGGTTCCTCAAAAACTCAAAATAGAAATACCATTTCACCCAGAAATTCCACTCCTAGGAATTTACCCTAAGAATGCAGCAGCCTAGTTTCAAAAAGACAGATGCACCCCTATGTTTATCGTGGCACTATTTACAATAGCCAAGAAATGGAAGCAACCTAAGTGTCCATCAGTAGATGAATGGATAAAGAAGAGGTGGTACATATACACAATGGAATATTATTCAGCCAGAAGAAAACAAATCCTACCATTTGCAACAACATGGATGGAGCTAGAGGGTATTATGCTCAGTGAAATAAGCCAAGCCAAAAAAGACAAATATCAAATGATCTCACTCATATGTGGAGTATAAGAACAAAGAAAAAAAACTGAAGGAACAAAACAGCAGCAAACTTACAGAACCCACGAACGGACTAATAGTTACCAAAGGGAAAGGAACTGAGGAGGATGGGTGGGAAGGGAGGGACAAGGAGGAAAAGGGGGCATTACGATTAGCAGACGTAATGTTGGGGGGGGCGCGGGGAGGGCTGTACAACTCAGAGAAGACAAGTAGTGATTCTATAGCATCTCACTACGCTGATGGACAGTGACTGTAATGGGGTTGGTGGGGGGGACCTGATGAAGGGGTAGTTTAATAACCGTTAATATTGCACATGTAATTGTAGATTAATGATACCAAAATAAATTATTTAAAAAAAAGTTTCTATACAGCAAAGTACACCATCAACAGTACAAAAAGGCATCTTACTGTATGGGAGAATATATTTGTAAATGACATATCCGACAAGGGGTTAACATCCAAAATATATAAAGAACTTACGCGTCTCAACACCCAAAAAGCACATATCCCAATATAAAAATGGTCAGAGGATATGAAGAAACAGTTCTCCAAAGAAGAAATTCAGATGGCCAACAGACACATGAAAAATGCTCCACATCACTAATCATCAAGGAAATGCACCTCACACCAGTAAGGATGGCCAGTATCCAAAAGACTAAGAACAACAAATGCTGGCAAGGATGTGGAGAAAGGGGAATCTTCCTACACTGCTGATGGGAGTGTAAGCTAGTTCAACCACTGTGGAAAGCAGTATGGAGGTTCTTCAAAAAACTAAAAATAGAAATACCATTTGACCCTGGAATATCACTCCTTGGATTTACCCAAAGAATACAACTTCTCAGATTCAAAAAGACATATGCACCCCTATGTTTATCACAGAACTTTTTACAATAGCCAAGCAACCTAAGTGTCCATCAGTAGATGAATAGATAAAGAAGAGGTGGTACATATACACAATGGAATACTATTCAGCCATAAGAAACAAACAAATCCTACCATTTGCAACAACATGGATGGAGCTGGAGGATATTATACTCAGTGAAATAAGCCAGGCAGAGAAAGACAAGTGCCAAATGATTCCCCTCATTTGTGTAGTATAACGATGAAGCAAAACTGGAGGAATAAAATAGCAGCAGACTCAGAGACTCCAAGAAGGAGCTAGTGGTTACCAAAGGCGGGGGGTGTGGGAGGGCGGGTGGGGAGGGTGGGGGAAAGGGATTGAGGGGTATTATGTTTAGTACACATGGTGTGGGGGATCACCGGGAAAACAATGTAGCACACAGAAGGCACATAGTGAATCTGTGGCATCTTACTACACCCAAGGACAGTGACTGCATTGGGGTATTGGTGGGGACTTGATAATATGGGTAAATGTAGTAACCACATTTTTTTTCATGTGAAACCTTCATAAGAGTGTATATCAATAATACCTTAATAAAAAATTAAAAAACAAAAAAGAATGATAGCAAGAGGCGTGCAGATAGTCTGTACAGCTACACATAAGGCAAAGAAGAACAAGTGGTAGAACTGGTGAGAAGAGAGTGGTCAGAGCAACTTAGATTTTATTCCATAAGCCTTTGTGCATCATAACTTATGTAGTAAATGATACCTGCATGGAATACAGGGGTAAATCAAAGAGGCCACCTACAACTTGGCTACCCTTTGAGCTAAAGGGATCAGTATTTCTACAACACTTGTAATCCAGTTCAGCATATTGGTGGGGGAGGCCCACAAAAAGAAATAAGGGGTCACTGAAAGCTTTGAGTTATCACATAGAGTTGTATTTTAAATGGCTTACTTGGCTACAGTGTGGAAAATGGATTTACTTAGTATTTAACCACAATAGATTAAGTAACAGCTGATGAGAGCCTGAACTGCGTCAGTGGTTATAATGAAAAAGGAGAAAGAAACAAGTTCAAGAAACACTGAGGGAGTAAAATTGCCCAAACTTGATGATTTATCACATGCAGGAAAAAAGGCATAAAACAGTCTAGCACAGCTCTCTGGTCTCTAGCCTAGGTATTGAATGAATGTATAAAACCTAAATCTATTTTGTGTAAAAGATTAAGACCTTTACCCATTAATCACACCACACATAGAGAACTAGAGGGTTTCTTTGTTTTTTAAGACTTCTTCATTCAGACACACATACAGCAAGGGCTTGGGCATCCTCCCTTCTTTCCCCAGTCCTATCTGACTTCCAGAGTCAACATCCTTAAAGAGATACAATTAAGAAAAATTAAGAAGTCTGGGTTTCTGTGTGACAGCCTGATATTAAACGCTCAGCCTAGCAGCTCCTTTGCCTCTATGCTTTCCAAGACCAGGTGTCAAGACAACAGTGTGGGTCTCAGTTCTTTCAAATGACTTTAATATTAATGAAGCTAGCCACCTGGGCCATATTGGTCCATCATGTCATAGCTCTTGGGAACACTTTTCTGACTAGCTTTAAATTAATGCAGCTTTAGCGATACCAAATGGTATGAGCAACTTTTCCTGAAAGATGCAGAAAAAGTTCAGATAACCTCATTGGCACGTCACTGAGTGCACCAGGCCCATTTCACGTCCCTGGCAGGCCAAACCTTGAATAACACTAGCCAATTACAAATGCTCCAAGAACTGCGCAAAATTCTCCTGTAAAACAAATTTAGGTTTCTTACATAACAGACCTTGTTTGGATCAGACAGACAATAGGAAAAATTTTATTATGGACTACATATTAGATGATATTCAGGAATTATGGTTAATTTGGATTGGAGTGATAAAATGTAGTGGTTACATTAAAAAATGAAAGAAAATGTCTGTCAGCAATACATCCTAAATATTTATGTGATATATGGGATTTGCTCTTAGAAGCTACCAGAAAAGTAAAGAAAAAGAAAGAAGGAAAGAAAAAAAGAGAGAGAGAGAGTGAGGAAGGGGGGAAGGAAGGAAGGAAGGAACGGAGGGTGGGGCTAATAAATGAAGACTGGCCATGGATCCATCTATGGCAGTTGCCCAGTGACGGTGTCTCCCTACCCATGTGTATGTGAGGGAAATGTCCGTTGTAAAGCTTTCTTCTACCTCATGCATGGACCACTTGTTAGATTTGAGCCAATCTGCATTCGTTTAGCAATGACCCAGGACTGTGTAAATGAGAGTCTTTTCCAAATCATTGACCCTGTTGCAGTAATATAATAATCATAGCTACCATTATTTAGTGTTTATTACATTCCAGATGCTGTGTTAATCATTTTGCATACAGTAATTTATTCAATCCCCACAATAACTCTGTTTAAGAGCATGAAGAGGAGCTCAGATGCTGACTTTAGACAGCTTTCAGTACAGTTTTGTATTTTAGTACAAAAACACTATTCTAGCTGAAAAGAATGGCACAAAATCTCCTATAAAACTTGCATTGCCTAGATAACAACAAATGTAACGCATAGATCTTGTTTGGATCAGACAGACAATGGGGGCAAATTTTATTATGGACTAAGTATTAGATGATATTCAGGAATTATGGTTAATTGGATAGGAATGATGAGGTGGTTATAAAAAAAAAACTGAAAAATCCCCAAAAGTCTTTGAGGCAATTTTCTAGGAATTGCTCCAATTTCTAGCTATGTTTTCTAAGATACACACAAAAAATATGATTATGATGATGATAATGGGTAAAATATATGGAGTGCTTACAATGTCTCTGCTTTAAGTACTTTCCATGTATTATCTCACCTGATTCTCACATCCACTTGTAAGATAGGATAGTGAATTAAGTGCACTGATGGTCTTAATCAGTGGCTTCCCTGCATCCACGCCCTTTGCAGCTCTTGCCATCAAGAGGTGGAATATATTTCACATCCCTAGAATCTGGGCTGGCACTGTGACTTGCTTTCACCTGTAAAATGTGGTCAGTAGAAGTAAGGATGCCCAGTTCCAAGCCTAGATTTCAAGAGTCCTTGCACACTGCTGCTTTCTCTCTTTGAAAGCTTGCCTCTGCCATGAAATTAACCTTGGAATAACTGGCTGGAAGATGAGAGACCACGTGGAGGAGAGCCAAGGGTCCTGACTGTGTGCCAACCACTGGAAGCAGAGCCACCTAACAGCCTGCCAATTAACTGCAGCAGCAAAAGCAGGCCAAGCCATGACCAGTACTGCCCAGCTGAATCCACCCTAACTAATTAAATGGTTCAGAAACTGCTAGGTCTTAGAATGAGTTTATGATACAACAATAGCTAGCTGCCATAAACAGGTGCCATTGTTTTAATTGGAAAAGGAAACCATGACACAGAAAGGTTAAGTGGCTTGCCCAAAGTTACACAGCAGGTGGTGGAACTGAAATATGCACCCAGAAGTCTGACTCTGAAGTTCACACTGCTGGTGAATGGTGTTCAGAGTACAAGATTTTCACTAAAGACAAAGTAAGGTGGGAGGTTATTGGGCTTTGACAAGCAGCAGCCCAATGACAAGGAAAGAGTCATTACTTACCACCTGACAGCACAGGTCTCCCCACAGATCCTCACTACTCCAAGTACATCTTCCCTAGAGCTCTGCCTACCCTTCAGGAAGGACTCTCTCCTCTCTGGATATAACCACCAAGAGACAAGGAGGACATTTAGTTAAATTATGTTGAATTCTGCAGGAGCCCAGTGGGGACCCTGAGAAGCAATGATGTGATAACTGAATCCCAAAGGTCAGAAGAATATAAAGTAGCATTCACACTTAAGTCAGAGACCCATAATAAAGTTTTATTTTATCCTAAAAGCTAGTGATGAATTTTCAATAAGGAAGTAACTTGATAACATTTAAGAAAATCATTCTGGTTACAACATGGAGAATGGGCTGGAATAACCTTGGAGATGTGGAGATCCATTCAGAGCTGGAGCAGTCACCTGGAAGATGATGGTGACCAGGACCGGGATTACATGCATGGGAACAGAGGGAAGGGGAGGACTCAAGGCTGTTTAGGAGATAGAATCAGCAGGACCTGGTGACTGATTCATGAGTGAAGGAGACGGACAGGTGGGGACAACCCAATCATAGGGCTACAAGAAGCAACTGACAACCAAGAGACTATTCCATCCCACATGGTGTTTCTGAGTGACAACTGACCTGTTTCTGACAAAGGTTTGGACTTAGGGTTCCCATGGCAGGAGAATTTCTGATGGAGATTCACTCTGAATCACTCTATGTGCAAAGAATAAAGGCAGGCTTAGAAAGAGAAAATGTCAAAAATTAAACAGCCTCTTGTCATGACAGCATTAAAAATAATCTGTCACCTGCTCCTAACTTTGTTCAAATTACAAAAGCCATTGTTTGAGTGAACAAAGAGGGTGAGGAATCTGGGAAGAACTGTTTACCCAGAGTAACTGATAAGAGCTCAGGCTGGAGAAGACTTGCAGGTGAATGAGGAAGGGGGTGGGCAGCTCCAGGCACAGCCATTCTGTCTGCTGCAAACAACTCAGGGGCTCATATTATGAATGGAATGAGTATGGTTTGCAGCAGCTGCTCTTGGTATATCCAGAGTATTCTGACAGTGACCTGGGCTCTCAAGAAAAAGCCATTTCCCATCTGATGAATCAGAAATTCCACTCCAAGGACAATAAAGTGTTGGTTATTGAGAACACAGAGGTCTCCAGCTTCCTCCATCAGACTCACAGCCCTGGTGTACCCTCCTTCCAGCAGCTTCCTATGCTGCCCAAAGTAATGCTGGACTCTGGCAAGCATTCACTAAATGCAGACTGTGGTCACTCCATTTTATGAAAAGTCCTTAGAAAATTATGAAGAGTTAAAAAATAGTATCTGAGCATACGAACACCTACAGGATTTTCTTCAGATCTGTCTTGACGCTGGTTCCTATTGTTCCCACTCTCTGCTAAACTCAGGATGACTGTGATGATTTTCCTATCATAATCTCCTCCCTGAAAATTCTGGGGAGCTTTAGTTACCATTAACTAGCTGGTTGTTTAGACTGTGAGTGTTCTGTTTGACCCAACCCTCAATTTAAGGGCACTAGATAGGCCTGTGGACAGGATCCAGCCAATTCTGTAGAAGGATTGTAGTTGATCCAGTCAAGCCAAGGGACAAATGAGAGAGGCTGGGAAAGGTAGAGTGCTAGCTCTCTAAAGGCAAAACAGCGGCTCGGAGCCAAGGCCTTCCTGCAAAGACAAAACCACCTCAGTCACTAGAGAGGGGCTCAAGGCTGGACCAGGAGGTAGACACATAAAGAGCTGAAAAGAGGCAGAGATGCTTACAGGAAGCTCTCCTTGAAGAAATTTCACTCTGTTTTATAAGACGTTAGTTCCCTCTGAATGTTAGCTAACCTATGATAGATTGCACTATACAATGAAACATTGTTTTGAAGTAAATCTCCCGCACTCCATAAAAATGATAGTTTATGGCTTGTGTTGCTAATCTGTCACCCATTTGGATTCCGCCTGACAGCAAAAGTTGACATTGTTAAATAGTATTAAGTCCTCTGAGTTCCCTGACCTTGCAAGAAAGCCTCCAACTACTGTTATGTAGATAAACCATAGTTAAATATGTGTAACACAAACATGGGGAGAGTGCGCCTTCTGTCTTCTAGTTGTCTAGAATCACAGAAGCCAGTCTGGTTTCATCAAAAACAAAAATGAAAAAACCCTATACCATGGGGCTATTACCTTGACTTAAGCAAAGCATATCAGGATTCCTCACATGATGCACTTACCAAATTCAGAAGGGAAAAACCTGCAGAGGCCAGAGGCCCATTAGCAACTTCCTATTTATCAGATTTGGCGGAAACAGGGGAATAAATTGCTCAGCCTCTGCATGCACATCAGTCCCCTTCCACCCTCATGTACAGATTGGGAGTGTAGTCACCAACTGGTGAAAGAAAATGCTCCAATCATTGTTCTTCCTCATTTGGAATTTCTGATGCTATTTGGGATAAAATTCAACAACTTTCTAAATCTAGAAAATAGACACCAACACCATATGTAAAATCAGTGTTTGGAGACCAGATTTACATGGCAGTGTGATCTGATAGGAGTTTGAGATTTGCAGTCATTAAGTCTATGTTGAAGTTCAGTTTGTCTTTCACTAGCTGGCTAACCTCTGGCTCATCTAGCGCGCAGTGTCCAGAGCTGCAGAAGAAACAATGATGTCTGCCTCATAGGTACTGAGGGTCACGGGGTCACATCAGGTGGAAGGTGATGGGCAAAGAGCTTGGCAAGCATGCACCACTGCTATTGCCTTACCTTCTGGAGCTTGCTGAAGGCTCATGAACAGCGCATTAGGAGTGAGGATATTTCAGTCTTGAACTCATGTCTGTCACAATAATAAGTTTTCCCCATCAGCAAAGTGGGTAAATGCTTTTCTCTCACATATGCCTATTTGCTTATACCCATTACTAATGAATGGAGCATTATATTGAGAATCAGGCAGCTTAATTCACCCTACCACAGTGATTCTTCAACTTTGCAGTGCACTGAAATCACCCAGGGAGCTTTCCAACATCCCAATGTCCAGTCATACCCAATACCAATGAAATCAGAATATATAGGGATGGAGTCCAGGCATCAGTATTTTTCAGAGACCCTCAAGTGGTTTTCCTATACAGTAAACATCCCTTTCTTCCATCCAAGAGGAAAGTGTGAACCATGAGTAAGCAAAGGATGCCTGGCAGTAGGAAGGTGAGCCCAGGGTCGGGAAGAGCACAGAGCACCCCTTCCCAACCTGTGTGATCATCAGGATAACATAAATCAAATAAAATTGGAGTATTCTGGCTTCACCAACGATAAGCAAATTTCTTCATTGTAAGACTTCTCAAACCCTTTAAACTGGAGTATTATTATGAATCTGCCAGAGAAGGTTGTAGCAGCATTTCTCCCCAGGGAAAGCTTCATTTTCTCAGAGCATTTCAAGGACTATTCTTTGAGAAACGCAGAGCAGTGGTGAGCATGGGGGTTACTTGGTAATGTCCGGGACATATCTGTGTGCCACAGCTGGGTGTCGGGCAGCTGTTACTGGCCCCTAGTGAGCAAAGGGCAGGGATGCTGGTGAACATCCAACAACACACAGGACAGCCCCACAGCAAAGTTATCCAACCTCAGATGTCAACAGCATTGCAGCAGCAAAGGCCCTGGCCTAGAGTGAGCTCTTCTCCCTGACACCAAAGCCTCAGAAATTAAGGATGATAAGAGAGCAAGGTAGACAGGAGAAAGAGAAGAGGAGGAGGAGAAAAAGGGATGAAATGAAAAAGAGGTGAAAATGAAGGGACCAGGGAAGAAAATAAGGAAAAGATGCCAGATTCATAATTGCCAAAATTTGGAGGCAACCAAGATATCCCTCAGTAGGTAAAATATGGTATATCTAGACAATGGAATATTATTCAGTGCTTAAAAAAAAAAGTGAGCTGTCAAGCCATGAAAAGACATTAATTGCATGTTGCTAAGTGAAAGAAGCCAATATGAAAAGACGACTTATGATTCCAACTCTAGGGCTTTGGAAAAGGCAAAACCACAGAGACAGTTAAAAAGATCAGTGGTCGCCAGGGTTTGGGAGGAAGTGGGGATGAACAGGTGAAGCACAGAGGAATTTTAGGGCAGTGAAAATACTCTGATACTGTAAGGGTGGTTACATGTCACTATACATTTGTCCAAATCCACAGAATGTACCACACCAAGAGTGAGCCCTGCTGTAAACCATGGGCTTTGGGCGATCACGACATGTCAGTGCAGGTTCACCAGCTGTAACAAGTGTACCACTCTGGGAGGGGAAGCTGATAGTGGGGGAGGCTGTGCCTGCGTGGAAGCAGGGCGTGTATGGGAAATCTCTGTACCTTCTGCTCAATTCTGCAGTGAACCCTGAACTGCTCTAAAAGAGAAAAAAGAAAAAGCCGGAGCAGCATACTCATGTCGACTGGCCACAGCCTCCTCACACCTTTATTACTGCTCTGAGTTCAGGAAGGCCTGTAATTCTGCTCTTCAACAGGCCTGAGCTGGTGCATGAAGGCCGGGAAGACAAATGCAAGGCGGGTTTACTTTGACTGAGGGTTCTGTGCCCGACGCCCAGGGGCCTCTATGAGTCTTGGAGGCCTCAGACACTGCTGGGCTTTTTGGGGTCCTTGCTCCTGGCCAGCATGAAGGCAGAGAGCTCCTCAGCGAGCATCTGCATCCTGGTGGTGACCTGTGTCACTGTGTCCATGACCAGCCTCAGCGTGTTGTTCTCCCACAGGCCCTGCCCTCCTCCTGGAAGGCCCTGTGCTCCTTCTGCAGGGCCTGCAGTAGCTGTTTCATCTGTCTCAGCAGCTCCAGCAACTGGGTCCCATCAGGCAGGCTGGGGCCGCCTCTGCTTTCCTCCTCCCTGGGAGACAAAGACAGGTTGGTGACCATCTCGCACAGGGCACGAAGCGTCCTGGAATCCTCCTGCAGGGTCAAGGGCTTCGGCTCCTCAGAAGGAGAAAAGAGGCCTGGGCCCTGGTCCGGCAGCAGCCTGGAGCTGTGGGGCTCCTCGTGGGGCAGGGGGCCAGCTTGTCCTCCTCAGCAGGGGCTGTCTTCTCCACCCGGGCCCAGTAGGCCCTTCTCTGTTTCAGCAGCTGCTGCAGGTCACAGTTGTCCTGCCTGAGGAGCTGAAGGGTGCTGTTCTCCTTGCTGCGGTGCATCTGCAGGGCCGTGTCCTTCTTTGCCGCCTCCAGGGAAGTGTTGTCCTTGTGCAGCAGCAGCGAGGAAGCCTTGCTCTCCTCCCAGCCCACAGTGGTCTTGTGCCCCTCCCAGAAGCCCTGCAGGATCTTGTTCTCCTTGCGGAGGGTCTTGTTCTTCTCATGGAGGGCCTTGTTCTCCTCCTGCAGAGACTGATTCTCCTCCAGCAGCAGGAACTCCCTGGCCAACGTCTTGTGGTGGAAGGAGGAGGAGGTGGAGAAGTCTGGGGACTGTAAGCGGCAGTTTTCGCTCACCCACTTCCCGCGCTGAGCTGCACACGGGGAGGGTTGTAATCCAGCTCAAGGTCCGCCTGGGAGGTGGGGCCCTCCATGGGGTCCAAGGGCACAGAGGAGAAGCAATTCAGTGGGTAGGAATGCTGGCTGACCACCCTGCGGCTCAGCCTGGGCAGGGTGGTCTGTCTGGCACAGCACGAGGTCGGGTACGAGTTGTGGAGCCTCAGGAAGGGCTCAGCTGTGCCCCTCTGCAGGAGAAAACAGGGAAGCCCAGAGTTAGTGCAAGAGCTGACACACCCAAGGCTGGCTGACCAGCTGGGAGGCCAGGCTACCCCACTGTAAGCCCAGTCTGACAGTCTGGCCTGGCCACAGTGGGCACCGCACTCTTGTACTTGGCTTTTTGGGGTGCTCACAAGAAATACAATTGATTCTCATAATTTGCAACAGTTCTGTTCTATAAAGTCAGCACAAACCCTGGATTGTGGACTATGGAGTCATTGCTCCTAGGACAAATACAAGGTTAGGTTCCTGCCAGACTCTGGTCATATTTTTGTTAGTCGATCAGTACATGACCTTGTCTTATCTGTATTTCTGCTGAGAGACACCTTTAACATGTACTGTTGACTCATTACCGTTGAGCTCTGGGCCAATAGCACTATACCTCATGCCCAAAGGCTACCTAGCATGTGCTTTCCCCATGAGGCACATCCCAGCCTTCTTGCACTTAGGAATACTAGACAGGACATCGGCACTGTGCCTGTGCCATTTTAAACAGTGAAATCACCACTGAAAGGCCCAAAAAGGTGAAAAAACGTGGCACTAAAAAGACTGTAAAAAGGACACTATTTTACAGTCTGAGAGCTGAGACAAGCCCCCACAAACTGGGGATGCGCCATCAGGCAACTCAAATGCTCCATCACTCTGTGCGTGTCTGTGAATGGCCAGCAAAGTGCCTTAAGTATGGATTTTTGGGTTACAAGCAAATTTTAGGAAGTGGTCATTCATACACAAATAGAGAATCTGCGAATAATAAGGATCAACTCTATGTTGTGGAGATTAAAGGTACTGATTTTGGAGCCAATCAGGTGTTTTGATTCCTGGCCTCACTATTTTATCAATTATAAGAACATGGGCAAATTATTTGAGTTTCAGTTCCACATTTTCAAATCTGAATAATTGCATCTACTGCCTTGCTTCACAGAGGTTTTTTGGGAGTCTAAAAGAGATAATGTATGAAAGCACTAAGCATGGGCCCCTGCACACTTCTGTCACCCTAGGGGAGGAACACTGTTCTCAATCTGCCCCAGCTGCAGATGTGTGCTTGCAATTGGCATGTGAGTCACTTCTACAGCTGCCCAAAGTTCTGTGTCCAAATGGTGGGGCTCTCCATCAGCCCAGCCTTCTCCCTTGGCCCATTCAAGTTCATTCTCTACTTTCAGATACCCCTGAGTCTGTCCTGCCAGCAGCCCCTTTAACATCCGCCAACACAATGCTAGGCTCAAAGCAGAGTCCAGCTGTGAATTTTAGAAAGGAAAGCTATCATCACAGATGTCCATGAGCAATGAGAATTCAACATGTGCTAACAAAGACAGCAAAGGACCTGAGAAGTTCATAAAGAGGGATGCATGATGGCAGTCATGAGCTTCAAGACAACCATATAAAAAGGGGATCAGCTCCAGGGAGCTTAAATACAATAAGCCAGTAGCTCTCCCACTTCCTCAGTACAGAAGAATCATCTGAGTGTGCTTTAAATGATGATTTCTGAGCCTCCTAATTGCAAAGCCGATTCACTCAGGCTGGGGTATGGAATCTGCATTTCTATCCAGCTCCCTCAAGGGATTCTGGTTGCAGGTGGTCAGAGCAGCTCTAAGCCAAGTGGAATGTGTGGTTTGCCTGGGTGGGGGTTACACCAGGATTAAAGTTCAAGACTGCAGGTCACAGGGATTCTTATCTGGGTTCCATCACTGATGGGGAGCGTGACACTGGAGAGCTCTCTCATCTCTGAGACCCAGGTTCTTCACCAGTAAAAAAGAGCCTGACCCCATGATCTTACACGCTCATTCCAACATTGAAAATCAGTAAAATGTACCTGTAAAATGGAAATAAAAATATGTCCTTAGTTCATGACACTGTTGTGAGGACTGAGTGAGGTAATGAATCCAAAAGTGTTTCAAAAACTGCCAAGTGCCATAGAAAAGTAAGGTATTGTCATCAAGAAAACTACATTTCACTAATGGAAGAATTCTGAGATGTATTCAAAAAGTGGTGAACAGGTGGAATGCATCCTGGAGAAGGGGTGACAACTGCAGCAATTAATTTAAATTAAAATAAGATCATAATAGCTACTTCTAAATATACTGAAAGCATTTTCTCCAATTACATCACAGTACTCTCCAAATATCAAATATCCTCATTTCTTATGTTATTTTCACAATTTTACAGGTAGAGAAGATAGAAAACAAGGTTATCTGTATTATACATAGGGATATATAATGTGCACAGTGTATAAAGTTAGCTAGAACTTTAAGCCTAAAGAGCTAGATAAATAGAAGACATGGTTCTATGCCATTAATTTTACAATAAGCACATGTCATTAACTTCATAAGGATGTGCTTAATCTTCCAGATAGTGAGGGTGCTGGGGCACTCGGTAATCAAAACTTTATCTACTTTCAATAAATGCAGCCTCTATGATGCTCATACTTCTGGCTGGGAACACATTGGCTCTTGCAGCTGAACCTGCAATCGGAATGAATGTCATTGTGGATAGCCCAGGCTGTGTCCTTGTCAATGTGAGGCCCCTTGGTCCAGACCTCTGGGCAGGCGAGCCACGGTCACAAAGGAGTGAATGTTGAGAAGTCCTCTCTAGCCTCATACCTGCCAATGCAGGGCCCCTTCTCAGCAGGATCTTGCCCTGGAAGACGTTACTATGGAAATTGTGGTTTTACTCGACTGGGTATATCCCATTCTTGAGAAGGAGAAGGAGGAAACAAATATTAAGCCCCAGTTTTGTGCCAGGCCCTGAACTGAGCATTCTACCTGCCGAATTCATTTAACCCTCACAACACTGACTTGATATGGTATTATTATTCCTATTCACTAATGGAGGAACAAACTCAGAGAACTTAAATAACCAGCACTAGTTTACTCACTAAAGTCACAACCCCACTTCTGCTTCCCTGAATTTACACGTGTGAAGCACACACATGGGAAACCACCATGGATTTATCAAAGCACTTGCAGGATTCTGGTTCGTCAACATGGCTTTTCACTGACTTATTATGGAAAACTTCAAACATACACAAAAAGAATAATCTGATAAATTTCCATACACCCAACACCCAGCTTGAGCAGTCATCAAATCAAGGCCGCACTTGTGTCATCTTTCCCCCCACCGGATTCCACAACCATTCCCCCACTACCGGGTTATTTTAAAGCAAAGTGTAGACTTTGTGTCATTTTATCCATAAATCCATCAATGTGTGTCTTTAAAGCAAAACCACTGTATCATTATCGTTCCTTTGAAATTGAACAATGAACTCGATAATGGGGGGTGTCTAGTAACCGTAATGTTGCTCATGTAATTATACATTAATGATACCAAAATAAAAAATTTTTTAAATTGAACAATGATCCCTTAATATCAGCAAATACTGAATATTCAGATTTCCCAGATCATCTTATTTCTATTTTATGACTGATTGGTTTCAACCAGAGACGGTCACCTTGATCCAGCTGATTCTCCAAAGAGGAATCCTGTGCTTTATACCTGTTCAGGGTATCCGTGATGGCCTTTAAAGCATCCTGCTCGGCGGCCTTTACTCTGCATTGCAAACCCAAGGAATTTTTGACTGTCTCCTCAACAGAAATGCACTATATAAAACTTTGACAGGCAGGTGGAGGTCCCTAGCTATGGACAGTCTGGCTTTTTGGGCCGTTGTCCTTATGCATCCCATCTAGGGGCCTCAGTCATACCTCCTCACCCTCCGGCCTTGCTGTCCACTTCTGTGTAATGAAGGGTCAGTGGCATTACATTACCTCTAAATGCTCTCTTGGTCTAACTTTTTCTGGTCCAGTGCATCCGTCTTTGTAAACGGGCACCATTATGGGCCCAGCAGCCATCTTTTACCAACTGAATTGATGTCTTGTCCCCTCATTTAAATGGCCAATGCTTATCAAGCAGACCCTGTGCCTTCTCTGTTCCATGCCCACAGCACATGATCCAGAAAATGTTGATGGACTCATAGTACTTCCTCACTTAGTAAACCAAATCTTCTTCTTATGACTGGGCCCTAATTCTTTCTTCCTATCCCCCAGACAGGACTGAAGAGGAGGTCAAGTCCAGTCTGGCCTCATGACCTAGTTTCTTAGAATACAAAAACATTTTTGAAAAATTTTAATAGCCGTACGTTTATTTTAATGGGTATTAGAAGAATATACCAATTTTATCAAACCCATAATACTATGGATAGTATGAAGATGAGGCTAAAATAGAGCAGCGCCTTTTCTATTTCTGCAAGTGAGAAGATTTAAGGAAAATACTAAATGTACCGGCATTTCAGATATGCCAAGACTCACGAATGAACTTTGGGAAAACATTGAGCCAAGACAATTCTTCCTTTCCTGTGGTATTTTCCCCAATTCCAACCAGACCTTGCTGGACTTAGACCTCACAGGAACTTTCTTTCTTGGCCCTGTGAAAACTCCTCACCCTAATCTGTTCCCACTCTGAATATTCTTGCACCAATTAATTCTTCCTTCCACATTTATGTTAATGAATCACAAACAATTCGGCATCTGGCCTCAGATCCTGCCCTCAGGGAATTTCCAGTCAATCTGAAAAATCAGTGAACAGCACCAAATATTTCTTGGTGCAAATGAGGGAGGTCAAAGTGCAGCGAGCATTAATGCAGGTAAGGCCTGGAGATCCAGGGACCAGACATTGTAGAACCCGAAGAGCTCTGCACTGTATGAGTGCTTCACTTCCACAAAATCACTTGATCTCTGTACCTCCATTTCCATAACTAGAAAAGGTGGCTGCTGGCATGATTCAGAGCCACCCTGTATGTTTGTGCAGGTTCAGGGGATTCCCTTCACAACTGTTGTTGCAATGAACAACCTATGTGAACAACCATAGCAGCCTTACTAACATCTGCCTTATTTATTTCAGCCAGTTTGTTACAGAGTTCAGAAATAAAATGAGAATATATGACATTTTTTAATTTATAAAGAACTACAAAGATGATTCCTGAAGATTCCTAAAAAAAAGGTTGCTTGGCATTTCCTTAAAGGAAGATTTATAGAACAAGAAAAAAGAAACAACACTTGCTGAGTGACTACTATGTGATGATATGATAATTGTTTCCATATTCATATGGGATAATTCACCAAAATGAGCTACTATGGTTCTACCTAAGATGGCACACCCGGCAAGGGGGCAGAGCCAGGGTTGAAAATCAGGGTACCTGATTCCAAAGGGCATGATCATTCTAGTTCTTTAAATGCCCAGATAGTTTATTTTTCAGGTGTTGAAATCATTACTTTGCAGTGGTTTTCTTGTGTCCTATAGCATCTTCTCCCCAGATGAATACATTGCAATTCTGTAAGGACAGGGATCTGTCCCTGATTTTTTTGACAACCCTAGTCCTGAAAATTAAAAGAATGGCCGTGAGGATGGATGCAGGAGGGCATGCGGTTGACTGTCGGCTTCATCATACCTTTCTACCAGGCCTTGTTAGGAAAGTGATCAAGAAACTCTGCCCTCAGGAGCAATGTGCTCAAATTGTGACCTAAGATCTGTTAGTCCTGGGGATCCAGGAAGGGCCCTGGGCACAAACATCTCCGTCACAGAGGCCTAAATCCCACCCTATAGATGGGAAACCTTCCTTAGTATCAGGCCTGGCCCTCTCCCCAGTGTCTCCTTTTCAAAGGTAAGTGGCCCTAGAAAGAAAATGCTTTAAACCACCGCTTGAAATCGCAGCTGCGTTGCCTTGTCAGATCAACCAGCCTTGTGACAAGTGGACAGCAGGAGGAAGAGTGGTCAGTGGAAAGCAGGGGTCAAAGGGCAAAGGGGAGGTGATAAGACCAAAGTCTCCTGCTGACACTGCAGAGTTTCTTTACGGAACAGGACTCTCTGAGTGGGATCTTCTGGGGTGAAGTCTCTAGTGTTGGTGGCTTCTCATCTGAAGAGTTTGGGGACAAGACTGGATGGTGGCAGAGTGACTATCCAGGTTTAGCTGACGCACAGTGAAGTTCTCTCTGCTCCTGGAAAACTGTGGCTACCACAGACCAGAAAGATGGCCAAACACTGCTGGGAAACTCCTAGACTGTTGACCAAGTTTTTTAAACACTTGCTTTGCAACATTTCTGAGGGTTACAATCAGAGAACATCAGCCATCTGAGGGACTTTTACGCACATGAAGCCGAGAGGCCCCAGGATTCTGTAAGGAAGAGCCCATCTGCCACTAATTTTCAGTTGAGGTGACGAAGGCTGAACCTCACAATCATATTTTTAAATTGACTCAGCTCCCTGGTACCGTGATTGAGTCAGTGTTAGCTTTAGTAATCGAGAACAGGGGGGAGGATGATTCCCAGGTCAACGTGATTTTGATAGAATTGTAACATTGACAGCAATAAGGATAAATACATCATCATATGTGACAGTTTTAGCTAACTGCTTAACATAGAATCTTCAGAAATCTTTCTCCTCCTAAAAGTCATTCAAACTGGGAGAGATACAAGTATTGTCAGATGCCATAGCTTCTAAAGAAAAAGCCCAAACAAAGGAGACTGAGAAAAGAGAGGAGTGAGAGAGGCACTAGGGGGTGCTGCCGGAGCTCACTGTGATCTGGCATAGACCCTGCATTAAGGATCTGGCTGTAAACAGCACGTTCAGGAAATTCACTGGGGAAATGCGGGGCCCCTGAGAACCCAGTCGTTCCTTTCAAAAGGAGCCAGGAGGTCAGCTAGCTTGGGCAGGAAATAACACTGATGGCTGGCAAGTTGTGCTGGAGGGAACAGACCAGAAAACACAAATATTTAATGTGAGGAAGAAAAACTGGAAATCAGTAAGACCTGAAAATACCTCAGGGTTATAACAAAGAGTGAACCCCAGGCATTTGCAATGTCACTGAGAAGCCCGAACCCCCCGCGTGGTAGGGAGCTGGGAGGCCAGAGGCATTTTCTGGAAACAGTGCTGCTACCACAATTTCCTTCTAAACGGGGTGAACCCAGCCCCAGAATAAAGGAGCAGGTGGCAGAGAAATGCAGGGGCTCACGAGCAAGCAGTTAGGATGGGAGAAGGGGGGGCACTGCCTCCTAAAAGCCCAAGAAGTGGCAGAGCACTGAGGCGTGACCCAGCACGGCCTGGCAGCGTATGCCCAGCTCATGGCACAGCAGAGAGCGTGGGCACTGGCCAGCCCCAACCTCCAGCTCTGCCCCTGCTAGTGGGGCTCCTGGGCTTCCCAGTTCCTATGCCCACACAATCTCTACCGCATGCTCGCAAGGCCCAGCGCCCGACACATGATCAAAGCAGCGCTCGGTCAATATTTTTTCCTCCCCTTGTTAACCAGATCAGTCCTTTCCCCTGAGCCACGCGCCACCTCATTTGGGGGATATAATGAGCTCATTGGTCCCTCCCACAGCTCTGGTAGTGACTCAGATCATCTGAACTTACAGACACCCAGACCCCTCCCCCAGAGGGCCAGCCTGGAGCATCCTGGCAGCTGTCCGAAACCCAGCACATGACTTGTGCCCCCCTGGCAGGTGTACCCATGAGGCCGCCTCTGCCCAAGTGGGGTTACATGTGCCCCGGCAGCAGGTATCCTGTCATCCCCTCCCTCCGTACCCTCCTGGACCCCGGCAGCAGAAGCAGGTCCTGCAGTGCGGGAAGTAGATGGCTGCAGAACAGCCTGAGCCTCCTTAAACCACTCCCCAGGTCTGCTCACGGTTCCCTCACTCCATGCTGGGCTGTTTCGGAGAGCTGGGTGGGCAGAGTCGTGCTACGTGCAGATGGAAGACTTTCCCCACTCTATCACATGTCACACACTATTTTAAATCCTATCCCCCCATCTCCACACTCACCCCCAGGTTGGCACCCTCTGCTTGTCCCTTAGTGATATAAAGATTGATTTTTGTGGGCTGTGAATGAACCAAAGGAGCAACACCCACCCACTCTCGGGGGAGTAGCGGCCAACGAAACTACCTGCACAATTCGTGCAGAAAAAAATCAGACCTAAAACAAGGTTCCCACAATGGTGGGGACCCTGTGGACAAGCCATCTTATGTAATGATCAGGAGAAAGTTAGCTTACACTAAGTTTCATAAGCTAAAATGGATAGAGCAGTATTGCTCATTACAGAGTTCTAAGGAAAATGTGAAAACAAATAGCCAGACAATTTTTTTTTGTCCTATATTTTTCCATTCTGGTGAACATACTTGCCTAGATTGTTAAAATCACCTCTCCCTATAGATAGAATGCTGAAGGTTTTCTTTCTAATCTCATTCTGAAAATCCTTAAAAAGACATGGCTTTAGGTGGGAAAAAAAAGAGATATTTATATGTATATATTATAAAAATATATACACACAGGATGTGCACTTGTGACCAACCCTGTGGCTACACGGCCCCGGACAGAGCTTTCAGTTACCTCCACACTGGATTCCTGCAGCCTACATTTCAGCCCCTCTGGCTGCACCGCCATGGCCTTCCGCAGGGCCGTGGGTGACTCACTCTGGAGAAGCCAGCCTGCTCCTTTTGTAACACAGCAGTAGGAACAATCCAATCAGGAGGAACCCACTGTGGAAACGGCTGCTTAGCAGGACACCTGAGAATCTCAAGCCTGTCAAGACTTCATCTCTTCATTGGCCTCCCTGCGGAATCCCTGGGGCCTACTACCACCCTTATACTCGATTTCTGGTATATAGCAGGACTTAATTCTCGCAGTACCTCCAGATGGCCCAGTAATCCTTGGTCCTCATACTAGGTCTGCTACTCATGGACCGAGGCATATGCATTTCATCCCAAGCCCCAGTTCTAATTCTCCCCCCAGAAACCCAGAGTGGTCGCACGATGGCAAAGACCAAAAGATCTAATTTTGAGAAAACTGACTTATTTCAGAGTATCACAGAAACTCCAAATGGAAGGTCTACCAGACCAGATCACCTAATCCGCCCTCCTCATTCGAGGGATGAGGACCCCAGGGCCCAGAGTGGCCAAGAAGCCTCCCCCAGGCACACAGCTGACTGGCAGCTGACTCACAGATAGAGCCTGAGGTCATGACAATGCCTTTCACTCTATACTGTCCTGCGAGAGTTTTTAAAAAGGAGGGCTTTCCTGGCTAAAACTTTTAGGTTACGTCCTTCTGTGAGGATCCCTGCCTGAGGTAGAATCACATTGACTGGAATTTCTAGCCTTTAAGATCTGGTATCTCTTGTAATATTTGGCCGTGAGTGCTGTGGAAAAGAGAAAATGAGAAGATTTTCCCAGCCTGTGCTCTGGGCCTCAAGTGCTCACCTGAAAAGCCGAGGACTTTCTATTCCCTTATCCCCTTTTGTCAGTTATGTACGTTATGAAAACCCGAGTCTGAAAGAATGTGATAATATCTGATAAGATGCTTTATCCCCCTCTGAACACAAATTAAGATAGGTATTACCGTTGATGGAAAAGCCTTCCAAAAGTCTTTGGAACAGAGATAACTACACCTACTACCTTTTTGAAGATTATTATTTCTATCTTAAGTAAAAAGCCATACCAATGTGAGATGCCAGGTATAAGTCTTATGCAGAAGATGGTCACCGAAACACTCAGAACGTTCCGGAAGTGACATCACAAAACAATATGGTGTTTTTCAGAGCTCATGATCTCTGTCTGAGCATCACAGGCAAGAATGAGTCATCTGGTCAGGAGCAACAAGCCTGGTTGTCCCACTGGGCTGGTCAGGGTGAGTGTGACACACAATAAGTCAAGCACTAGCCTCTTGTTTGGTCATCCTGATGGCCATACACATCCCCCCTGCCAGACTGCACTGACCCCTATCCTCTCTCCAGAGGGGGCATCTGCTCCTTGGAGTTGGGTCACTCAGGAAGGAGGAAACCCAGACTGAGCTCTTTCCAGACCAAGAGAAGAAATGTAGTCTGAGATATTTTCTGACGCCAACTAATTCTCCAATTCTCTGATGCCAACTGCATATCCTGACACAATCTACCTGGAGTTAGTGTCAGGGCCCATAAGTTAAAGGGCTCAGTCCCACAGCACTGCCCCCACTTCAGACACCAGTGGCAAGTCCTGGGCCATCAGTAGTTCTGACCACCTGGCTATAAATTGGGAGTCCCCACAACTTCCTTCCTAGGTTGGGTAATCTGCTAGAATAACTCACGGAACACAGTGTAAGAGAATCACTTCACTTACAATTACAGTTTTATTATAAGAAATACAGCTTAGGAACAGCCAAATGGAGGAGATGCTCAGGCCAAGGCATGGGGCAGAGAGACATAGAGCTTCCAAATCTTCTTTAGGGCACACCACCCCCGAGCTTCTCCATGTGTTCACCAAACCAGAAGTTCTCCAAATCCTGTTTAGGGGTTTCATGAAATTTCATTCAATGGTCATGACTGATTAAATCACTGGCCATTGGTGATTGGAAATCTTCAGCCCATTATCCTCCCCCGAAAATCCCAACCCTCTAATCACATGATGATTCCTCTGGCAACTAGCCCCATCCAGAAGCTATCTAGCCATCCCCAACCCCAATTAACCCAAGGGTCACCTCATTAGCATAAATGTAGGTGTGTTCCAAAGGGGCTCCTTATGAATATTAAAAGATGTTTCTATCACCCAGGACATTCCAAGGATTTTAGGAGCTCTGTGCCAGGAACTGGGAACAAAGACCAAATATATATTCTCATTATACCACATGTAGAAACTGGTCAGGATCACAGTGCTGACCTCTGGGCTTCATGAAAGGGGCAGCCCAGCCCCCTGGCCTCAATTCTGTCAAAGCATTTGCCTCTAGAGGCTGTTAAGTGGGAGGCTCTTATGTTTCTTAAGCCTCGTATTAGGCAGAGAACTCCAATTCTACAGTATTATGCCATTATGTGGGAGAAAGGAGTGGTGGACCAGGGCAGCAGATCCAGGGACACCATAACTGCCCTCTGGATTCTCCCATACCTAAGTACAAGTGACTCTTGCTTTCAGAAAATCCAATGTTCAAAAATTCAAAGGTATACATATGAAAAAAAAATCACATTTTCAAAGAATTCTTCATTTTAGAAGGGAACCTCTCCAAGGGGTTCTTTTTTTAATTTAAATTTTATTTTTTAACTGTGGTTTCAAACATATTAAATTTAGACTCTTAAGCATTTTAAAGTATACAGTATTAAGCATATAGTTTTAAGGGTGTAGCATTATGTATATTCACAGTGTTGTACAACAGATCTCTAGAAGTTTTTCATCTTAAAAAACTGAAACTTTATGCCCATCAAACACTAATTTCCCTCAGCCCTTGACAATCACCCTTCTACTTTCTATTTCTGTGGTTCTGATTAGTTTACATACCTCATATGAATGGAATCACAGGGTTTGTCTTTTTGTGACTGGCTTATTTCACTTAGCATAATGTCCTCGTTTCCTTCATGTTGAAGCATGTGACAGGATCTCCTACTTAAGGCTGTATAACATTCTTTTGTATTTACATGGCACATTTTCTCTCTCCATCACATCCATTGATGACCATCTGGATTGCTTCCACTGCTTGGCTATTGTGAATAATGCTGCAATGAACATGGGTGTGAAACTATCCCTTCAAGATCCTGCTCTGAATTCTTTTAGATATATACCCACAAATAATATTGCTGGCTCATATAAAGCTCTATTTTTAATTTCCTGAGGACTTTGCATACTGTTTTCCACAGCAGCTGCACCGTCATTTTGCATTCTCACCCATGGCGCACAAGGGTTCCAATTCTTCCACATCCTTATCCACCCTCACTGTTTTCTGTTTCTCCAAGGGTTTCTTTAAGTAGTTAACTCTCATACTGTCTAAAGATGTGATTCAGTTTTCCATGACCCACACACCACAACCCTGGCCCATCTCCAGCAGGTCCAGTTGAGCCCCTTCCCCCGCAGGAGGTGCCTCTGGTGCCCAGGCGCACAAGCTCTGCCCTGAAAGGCTGCCCATGGATAAAGGAATCCGCTGGCAAGCCTGATGTATTTTGCTGCTGTTATACATTATTCATATTTATTATTGTTTCCATCATGTTATTGTGCTTGCTTTTAGTCCCCCTACCTTCTCCATACTTTGGGCCACCGGGCACTGGGTTCCCTCCAGCGTGGTAAGATCCTTACCCCAGCCCTGTCCTGAGGCCATATGTAGAGAAAGAAACACCCCACCCCATTTAAGCCCCTGTGTGGTTTTGTAGTGTGACCCCAAAGTCATGCCCACGATAGCAGAAGGAATTGGAGGCACAGTTCATTCCTAGAAAGGAAGTATTGCTGTTGGATAATGGTGAAAGCTCCCAGGGTCCAGGTGATGGCGCAGAGCATTCCTGTTCCCACCACAGCGCCAACTGGCCCAGCAGAGTCCTCTCTGATGAGCCTCTGGGGACCCTGCTGTCCGGGACTCCCTCCTTTGCGGCTCTTCCACAGTCCTTGGCCTTTCTCCCCTCGGGGGCCCGGCTCCAGGTGAGGGCACCACCACATCTGTGGCTGGCGGTGTCGGCTCTCGCGGGATCTCCACCTTACTACCCATCACCGCCTGATCACAGACCCTCCCTGCCTCGTCCTCCCTCACTGAACCCAAAGCAAGGGCGTTGAGAAGAATAGGCGAGGCCGCCAAGAGCAAGGTCAAGGGGACTGGCGCCAGAGACCTGCGTGCACATCTCAAGGCCAGGAAAGAGTTAGGAACTATGCACCGTAGTCAGCTCGGGCTGCCATAACAAAATGCCCTAAATCAGGTGGCTTCAACAACAAACACTGATTTCTCACCGTTCTAGGGGTTGGGAAGTCCAAGATCAGGGTGCCAGCCGATTGGTCCCTGTGGAAGCCTGCTTCCTGGCCTGCAGATGGCACCTTCTCATGTGTCCCCACACGGGAGAGAGCGAGCGAGCTCTGGTTTCTCTTCTTTTATAAGGAAACTCATGCCATCCTCAAGACTTCATCTAAACCTAATCCCTTCCCAATAGCCAAACCTCCAAACACCATCACACTGGGGGTCAGGGCTTCAACAGAAGAATTTTGGAGGGGCACAAACATTCAGTTCCTAGCACCATGTGATTCGGGCAAATCACCCCACCTCTCAGAAGCTCAGTTTCCTCATCTTCAAAATGAGGCGATTGTATTTAGTTTGAGATAATACACGTAAAGAAGCCGACACTTGGCAAGCTCTCAATAAATCCTCGCTGCTGTGGCTCCCTCACACAAAACTGCCTTGCTCCTTTTCACTTAAAATCTCAAGCAGCTAACACACACCTGGGGATGCTGTTAAAAAGCCTTGCTACTACGGCTTATGTGAGGGCTTGTCTGTTTGCTTGGTTGCTGGATTTGCCTTTCTTTTGTTTTTAAGGGAGGAGCATTCCACGCTGGGCCATCCTGGCATGGGCGTCTGCAGTTGCCCATTACCTCGGTTCCTCTCTCGTCTGCAGGACACACACATCCATAACACAGCACTGAGAAGCTTCCTCAAAACTGTGCACAAAATGCTTTTATTATTCAGATTACCACCATCATCAATCATCCACGTTCCTTAAGCATCCACAATTGGTGGGCGTCATGCCGAGCCCGGAGGTAGACATGCCTCCTGGGTTTCTAATCTAAACACACAGGTAGAGCAGAGACAAAGGAAAGGGCAAGTGTGTATCTGAGATTCTCCAGGCTCTACTCACCTGCAGCTGTCTGATGATGTATCCTAGCAAAAAATTCAACAAGCAGGAGGGAACATTTTAGAGCACGGGGCCCCCTGCCCTTCCCCAGAGAGTCAGAGAAACTACAGCCCTTGGTCCAGGAGTCAGAGAAGGACATGGCGAGTATGTTCTGACCTTCTCCCCCTCATCTGTGGAGAGGAGGACTGGAAGCGGGCGGGTGTAGTAGACTTTTGTGATCCCGGTCATCTCCAAACTGCACGACATGATTGGGGGAAATCTGTTATTTCTGCTACTTAGGGCAGGGGGTCATTCTACTCTGAAGCCAGAGTTGTAGCCTAAGTACAGCAAGGCTTTGGGCCACACTGCTCTTGGGACAGCTGGGAGTCCTCACCATCTGAAGAAGCAGAAGACAGTCTAGAAGTGCAAGAGATAGTGCAAGTCTATTAGGCAACAAATAAGGTCAACTGTTGGAAAAGTCTAAGAGAGAAGACACTGGAGAAATAGAGTGGCAGCTATCAGAGGCAGCTGGCTCAGGTTAATGGCTGTTATTGATAAAAGAATCACTCACATTTGTGGGAATACTGAAGGAACCAGCAGAGCTGGAAGGCACTGGAAAGCAGTTGGCACTCCCAAGTTCCAGAGATAGCTGGGATAAGGAAATACTTCTTGGTGAAGTTAGAAAGGAGACTGTGTGCAGGACTGTCCTTACAGGTAGCATGAAAACTTGGGAGGCTTTATGTTGTATTCATCTTTACAAACCTCCCTCTGAATCTAGAAGCTGCTAGAAATCCCCCCAAAGTTCTGAGTTTCTCCTAATATTGGTTCATTTATTCACTCCATCCAAGAGTGAGGCTCTGTCAAAAGACATCTAATGGAAAAGACTTTCAGTCCCTAAGACATCCTCTTTTATTTTGGCAAAAGTCAGAAGAGGTGACTGCATGGTCTCTGGCCTCAGAGACCATGAATGGCATTTGTCATTACAGGCAGGCAGAGCCCTGGGAGTGGACACTTCCTAACGGAGTGGCAGGCGGTCTCCACTCCACGTCCAACCAACGGGGGCAAATTGGAAGGCTTTGTTTACTAGCACAACTCTAATTGTGATTTATGGGATTCAGTACATTTCAATCTAACCAAAATTTAAAAATCATCAAATTAGTTAAGTGTGTATTCCCTTCAATTAATTATCCATTAGTTGCTGTTTAATGATAATGGAATGCTTACCAGATAGCATGTGATGTCTGAACAGTGCCAAGTAAATAGATTAAAATATTTTTTTAAGAAGTAACAAGGGTTCCATTTGCTGTTTCCTCATTGAGTTTTTATGTGGTCAGGTCTCCAAAAAGTGGGTCTGAGGTTAGACTTGCATCACTATACAGACAGCCTCTGAAGGTAACAATAGCAGAGGAAAAATTCACCTCCTCATTGGGTATTTTAGAGGCACTGAGTTACCTACTCCGAACTCCATTTCTACCCCCAGCTAGCTTTGTGACTTCTGCCGTTTAATTTTGCTAAGCCTCAGTTTCTTTGCTGATAGAAAAGGGCATTATAGTTCTTACAATTTAGGTGGTGTAAGGTGATCATTAGATAACCCAGGAAATGAAAGACTTCAAAAGAGTGGTACATGGGCTTCACCCATAAATGAATAAATATGATCAATAAATATTTATCCATTGAAAAGTTCATGTTGTTAATAAGCACTTGAGCATTACCTCTGAGCAAGACACTGTGCTTGGTAGTGGAGATAAAAAAGGAAAGGGAGGAAAAGGAGACAAAGGAAAAAAATCCTCTTGCTCTCAAAAGGATTGTAATTTAATTGGAGGGCAGAATTTAGGGGGAAAAGAGATACAATAATAGCCAATATTTTACTCAGTGATAACTATGTGTCAAGCACTGTTATGAACCCTTTAAGCATCATTTAATTTTCTCAACAATTCTGTAAGATAAATACTATTACTTTTAGCTCCATTTTACAGATGAAGAAACCAAGGCCACAGGAAGTTAAGGAACTCGCCTAAACGTACTTAGTGCCAAAGCTAGGACATGAACTCCCGTTCTGTACCCTTCATACTTCCCATAGTATTGGGCGGGGGAAGCATCCTAGACTTGGAGTTGGGAGCCCTGCGTTTGCATCCTCCATTCCATCTCTGTAGCCCTACACAAACTACACAGATAGACAAAACCTGGACACTGAATGTGCTTCAGACTTTCTCATAAAGTTGACCCAGACTATTTTGAACATTATATCAGGGAATTACAGGTGAATATCAATAATCTGCAGTCAGTGGGCTACAGAATTTTTTCATTGTAAATCCCACCAAAATATATTATTATAGTATGCATATTATAAAACCCAAAGTTGAAATTTTTACAAGATAAGCAAAGATAAAGTAACTTTTATAATAACATTATTTTATCTTATTCCTTAATAACACAAAGAACTATTTTGCTTCCACAAAAAAATTACCAATAATATCAATTTTGAATGTCAAAATTATCAATAATATTTTTAGTGAGCACAGTATAAATATGGTTCCCTCTTTCTAAAAATCTTAGTTTAACACAGTGAACCAAAAGTCAAGTTCTAAATTCAGTTTACTTAAGAGTTTTGCATTGCATGACTGCCCTCACAAAGATCTACAGTTCCAAACAGAAAAATACTTTATTGACTGCAATTTCTAAATGACAATTCTCAATATTCGGTCCTATCCCCAAATAGCACCAAGGTTTTGCTAAAGTTTGCATCTATTTTCAAAATACTGTCTTCATTGAATAAGTTTTTTTTAACTCTAAACTCATTTATTGTTAAAATACCATTTTTCTCATGAAGGCAGAAAATTAAGAGTGCTTTTTTTCTTTTTAAAAATGGCTCCTAGATATCACACTACCAGTCACTTGTCACCACAAGAAAAGGTAAGCAAATTTGAACACTTCACCTTTTGTAAAAACAGACAATCACAAAACTCTGTGCAGCACAGATTTGTCTGGTCATTCTCCACCTTGGCACAAAGTACTGCAAAGATCCTGGCATTGTATACAGCTCTCACTTGTTAAAATCAGATTAATTGTATCCATGATATCTTCTAGCTCATTGTGCACTTCTGGCCTCGGCTGCTTTGCAGCAATAGTTTGAGTATGAGCTAGCAGAGGGGAAGGGGCTGGAGGGCGAAATGGGCGAAAGGGGTGATGGTATGGTGACGGATGGTGACTAGACTTCTGGTGATGATCATGTGGTAGTATACACAGATGTCGAATTATAAGGTACACCTGAAACTTATATAATGTTATATACCAATTTTACCTCAGTAAAAAAAAAGAGACAATGCCTTCATTACTGGGCCACAGCCAGCCCCAAAAGATTTCTCCTGGGGTCAGGAGGAGTCAGGAGAAAGTATGCCCTGATCACCTTCTATGTCCTATTGAGGTGTCTTGCCCATGGGTTTCAGCCCCAGGCAAGTTCACTATGAACTCAGTGAGACCGAGGATTGACAGTGGAACGTTCATGGGGTGAAAGGGTTTATTACCCGGCTTGTTCTCCCAGCAGTAGGTCGAGCACTAGAGCTATGTCTGCATCCAACAGTCTGCAGGTCTGCAGTCCTCCTTCATCTCTGCCTCCGCCCAGAGCACTGGGCAGAGCTCTTTATATAATGACTCGGTCAATAATAGCTTATTGCCTACAGGTGTGCAAAGTAGTAGCCTTACAGCAGGCCAGTTACATCATCAAGGCAATAACTATTATTAATCATAGGCAATTACCTAATATTGACTGAGCCACAATAAAGAGCTCCGCCCAGTGCTCTGGGAGGAGGCAGAGACAACGGATTACCGACCTGCAGACTGCTGGATGCAGATGTAATTCTAGTGCTCGACCTACCGCTGGGAGAACAAGCCAGGTAATAAACCCTTTCACCCCAAGAACATTCCATTGTCATTCCTCAGTTTCACTGAGTCCATAGTGAAATTTCCCTGGGCTGAAACCCATTGGCAAGACACCATCCAAAATTCAGAGTTAGTATGTCAGAGGTGTAGCCTAAGTACAGTTTTTTTTTAAGTCTTTAAATGATTCCAATGCACAGTTAAGTTTGAAATCCCTATCTTTATAAGACACGAATGACCTTGAAGATTCTAAGCAGATCACACAATACCATCTCACCAGAGTCTAAACCAACAGGACCAAATCACCTTAAGAATCTTCTCTAAAGGGATTGTATTTTGTACTATTACAGTCTCCTGTCTGGGGCAGCATTTACTGGTCAGAGAGAATTGTGTCACTTTTTATCCACGTACTAATCCTTAGGATAACCTAAGGATAAGTTTTGTACATTTCAACATTATTGCCCTTTTACCCCCTCAGTAGAAAATACAAGTAATAGCTCCAAAAGAAAGACTTGACTTCTAGGAACTCCTCTTGTAGCCAGACCCTCAACTTTAAATGGTAACAGGCTTAAATATCTGAAAAGACTGCATTTCCATGAGGACCATCCATTGGCAAGTCACGCTGTTCAGAAGTTTTATTTATTTATTTTTTTAATATAATTTATTTTATTATCATTAATTTACAATTACATGTGCAATATTATGATTATTAAACTACCCCTTCATCAGGTCCCCCCCACCAACCCCATTACAGTCACTGTCCATCAGCGTAGTGAGATGCAGTAGAATCACTACTTGTCTTCTCTGAGTTGTACTGCCCTCCCCGTGCCCCCCCAACATTACATCTGCTAATCGTAATGTCCCTTCTTCCCTCTTATCCCTCCCTTCCCACCCATCCTCCTCAGTTCCTTTCCCTTTGGTAACTATTAGTCCGTTCTTGGGTTCTGTGAGTCTGCTGCTGTTTTGTTCCTTCAGTTTTTTTCTTTGTCCTTATACTCCACATATGAGTGAAATCATTTGATACTTGTCTTTTTCGGCTTGGCTTATTTCACTGAGCATAATACCCTCTAGCTCCATCCATGTTGTTGCAAATGGTAGGATTTGTTTTCTTCTTATGGCTGAATAATATTCCATTGTGTATATGTACCACATCTTCTTTATCCATTCATCTACTGATGGACACTTAGGTTGCTTCCATTTCTTGGCTATTGTAAATAGTGCTGCAATAAACATAGGGGTGCATCTGTCCTTTTCAAACTGGGCTGCTGCATTCTTAGGGTAAATTCCTAGGAGTGGAATTCCTGGGTCAAATGGTATTTCTATTTTGAGTTTTTTGAGGAACCTCCATACTGCTTTCCACAATGGTTGAACTAATTTGCAGTCCCACCAGCAGTGTAGGAGGGTTCCCTTTTCTCCACATCCTCGCCAACATTTGTTGTTGTTTGTGTTTTGAATGTTGGCCATCCTCACTGGTGTGAGGTGATATCTCATTGTGGTTTTAATCTGCATTTCTCTGATGATTAGTGATGTGGAGCATCTTTTCATGTGCCTGTTGGCCATCTGAATTTCTTCTTTGGAGAAGTGTCTATTCATGTCCTCTGCCCATTTCTTAATTGGATTATTTGCTTTCTGTTTGTTAAGGTGCATGAGTTCTTTATATATTTTGGATGTCAACCCTTTATCAGATACGTTTTTTATGAATATATTCTCCCATACTGTAGGATGTCTTTTTGTTCTACTGATGGTGTCCTTTGCTGTACAGAAGCTTTTCAGCTTGATATAGTCCCACTTGTTCATTTTGCTTTTGTTTCCCTTGCCCGGGGAGATATGTTCATGAAGAAGTTGCTCATGTTTATGTCCAAGAGATTTTTGCCTATGTTTTTTTCTAAGAGTTTTATGGTTTCATGACTTACATTCAGTCTTTGATCCACCTTGAGTTTACCTTTGTGTATGGGGCTAGACAGTAGTCCAGTTTCATTCTCTTACATGTAGCTGTCCAGTTTTTCCAACACCAGCTGCTGAAGAGGCTGTCATCTCCCCATTGTATATCCAAGGCACTTTTATCAAATATTAAGTGACTGTATATGTTTGGGTTAATGTTTGGATTTTCTATTCTGTTCCACTGGTCTGTGGGTCTGTTTTTGTGCCAATACCAAATTGTCTTGATTACTGTGGCTTTGTAGTAGAGCTTGAAGTCAGGGAGTGTAATTCCCCCTGTTTTATTCCTCCTTCTCAGGATTGCTTTGGCTATTCGGGGTCTTTTGTGGTTCCATATGAATTTTAGAATTATTTGTTCCAGTTCATTGAAGAAAGCTGTTGGTAGTTTGATAGGGATTGCATTGAATCTGTAGATTGCTTTAGGTAGTATAGCCATTTTGACAATATTTATTCTTCCTAGCCAAGAGCATGGGATGCATTTCCATTTGTTAGTGTCCTCTTTAATTTCTCTTAGGAGTGTCTTGTAGTTTTCAGAGTACAGGTCTTTCACTTCCTTCGTTAGGTTTATTCCTAGGTATTTTATTCTTTTTGATGCAATTGTGAATGGAATTGTTTTTCTGATTTCTCTTTCTGTTAGTTCATCATTAGTGTATAGGAAAGCAACAGATTTCTGTGTGTTAATTTGTATCCTGCAACTTTGCTGAATTCAGATATTAGTTCTAGTAGTTTTGGAGTGGAGTCTTTAGGGTTTTTATGTACAGTATCATGTCATCTGCAAATAGTGACAATTTGACTTCTTCTTTACCAATCTGGATGCCTTGTATGTCTTTGTTTTGTCTGATTGCTGTGGCTAGGACCTCCAGTACTATGTTGAATAACAGTGGAGAGAGTGGGCATCCCTGTCTTGTTCCCGATCTTAGATGAAAAGCTTTCAGCGTCTCGCCGTTAAGTATGATGTTAGCTGTAGGTTTGTCATATATAGCCTTTATGATGTTGAGGTACTTGCCGTCTATACCCATTTTGTTGAGAGTTTTAATCAGGAATGGATGCTGAATTTTGTCAAATGCTTTTTCAGCATCTATGGAGATGATCATGTGGTTTTTGTTCTTCTTTTTGTTGATGTGGTGGATGATGTTGATGGATTTTCGAATGTTGTACCATCCTTGCATCCCTGGGATGAATCCCACTTGATCATGGTGTATGATCCTCTTGATGTATTTTTGAATTCGGTTTGCTAATATTTTGTTGAGTATTTTTGCATCTACGTTCATCAGGGATATTGGTCTGTAATTTTCTTTTTTGGTGAGGTCTTTGCCCGGTTTTGGTATTAGAGTGATGCTGGCTTCATAGAATGAGTTTGGAAGTATTCCCTCCTCTTCTATTTTTGGAAAACTTTAAGGAGAATGGGTGTTATTTCTTCTCTATATGTCTGGTAGAATTCAGAGGTGAATCCATCTGGTCCGGGGGTTTTGTTCTTGGGTAGTTTTTTGATTACCAATTCAATTTCGTCACTGGTGATTGGTCTGTTTAGTTTTTCTGTTTCTTGCTTGGTCAGTCTTGGAAGGTTGTATTTTTCTAAGAAGTTGTCCATTTCTTCTATGTTTTCCAGCTTGTTAGCATATAGATTCTCATAATATTCTCTTATGATTCTTTGTATTTCTGTGGGGTCTGTCGTGATTTTTCCTTTCTCATTTCTGATTGTGTTTATGTGTGTAGATTCTCTTTTTCTCTTAATGAGTCTGGCTAGGGGTTTATCTATTTTGTTTATTTTTTCAAAGAACCAGCTCTTGGTTTCATTGATTTTTTTCTATTGTTTTATTCTTCTCAATTTTATTTATTTCTTCTCTAATCTTTATTATGTCCCTCCTTCTGGTGACTTTGGGCCTCATTTGTTCTTCTTTTTCCAATTTCAGTAATTGTGTCTTTAGACTATTCATTTGGGAATGTTCTTCCTTCTTTAAATAGGCCTGGATTGCAATATACTTTCCTCTTAGAACTGCCTTTGCTGCGTCCCACAGAAGTTGTGGCTTTGTGTTGTTGTTGTCATTAGTCTCCATATATTCTTTGATTTCTGTTTTGATTTGGTCGTTAACCCATTGATTAATTAGGAGAGTGTTGTTAAGTCTCCATGTATTTGTGAGCCTTTTTGATTTCTTTCTAAAATTTATTTCTAGTTTTATACCTTGGTGATCTGAGAAGTTGGTTGGTAGGATTTCAATATTTTGAAATTACTGAGGTTCTTTTTGTGGCCTAGTATGTGGTCTATTCTGGAAAATGTTCCATGTGCACTTGAGAAGAATGTGTATCCTGTTGCTTTTGGGTGTAGAGTTCTGTAGATGTCTGTTAGGTCCATCTGTTCTAGTGTGTTGTTCAGTGCCTCTGTGTCTTTACTTATTTTCTGTCTGGTTGATCTGTCCTCTGGAGTGAGTGGTGTGTTGAAGTCTCCTAAGATGAATGCATTGCTGTCTATTTCCTCCTTTAATTCTGTTAGTATTTGTCTCACATATGCTGGCGCTCCTGTGTTGGGTGCATATATATTTATAATGGTTATATCTTCTTGTTGGACTAACCCCTTTATCATTATGTAATGTCCTTCTTTATCTTTTGCTACTTTCTTCGTTTTGAAGTCTATTTTGTCTGATACAAGTACTGCAACACCTGCTTTTTTCTCTTTGTTGTTTGCATGAAATATCTTTTTCCATCCCTTCACTTTTAGTCTGTGTATATCTTTGGATTTGAGGTGAGTTTCTTGTAGGCAGCATATAGATGGGTCTTGCTTTTTTATCCATTCTGTTACTCTGTGTCTTTTGATTGGTGCATTCAGTCCATTTACATTTAGGGTGATTATTGATAGGTATGTACTTATTGCCATTGCTGGCTTTAGATTCGTGGTTACCAAGGGTTCAAGGGTTGCTTCTTTACTAACTAACAATGTAACTTAACTTTCTTGTTAAGTTATTGTAAACACAGTCTGATGTTTCTTTCTTTCTCTCCCTTCTTATTCCTCCTCCTCCATTCTTTCTATAATAGGTGTTTTATTCTTTGCCTTTAGTTGGCATTTGGATGGTCTGCTTTCTTTGCTATGATTTTTTTTTTCTCTGGTGACATCTTTTTAGCCTTAGGTGTGCTTCCCTCTAGAGCAGTCCATTTAAGATATCCTGTAGTGGTGGTTTATGAGACGCAAATTCTCTTAACTTTCGTTTATCTGGAAATTGTTTAATCCCTCCATCATATTTAAATGATAATCGTGCTGGATACAATATTCTTGGTTCGAGGCCCTTCTGTTTCATAACGTTAAATATATCATGCCATTCTCTTCTGGCCTGTAAGGTTTCTGTTGAGAAGTCTGATGATAGTCTGATGGGTTTTCCTTTGTAGGTGATCTTTTTTCTCTCTCTAGCTGCCTTTAATACCCTGTCTTTATCTTTGATCTTTGCCATCCTAATTATTATGTGTCTTGGTGTTGTCTTCCTTGGGTCCCTTGTGTTGGGAGATCTATGAGCTTCGGTGGACTGCGAGACTACTTCCTTCCCCAGCGAGGGAAGTTTTCAGCAATTATTTCTTCAAAGACACTTTCTATCCCTTTTTCTCTCTCTTCTTCCTCTGGTACTCCTATAATGCGAATATTGTTCCGTTTGGATTGGTCACACAGTTCTCTTAATATTCTTTCATTCCTAGAAATCCTTTTATCTCTCTCTTCCTCAGCTGCTCTGTACTCCTGTTCTCTGTTTTCTATTCCATTAACAGTCTCTCGCATCTCATCCATTCTGCTGTTAAGCCCGTCAATCGCTTGTCTGATTTCTGTATTGTCTTTCCTCAGTTCCCTCACTTCCTCCCTCAGCTCTTGCACATTTCTCTGTAGGTCCATCAGCATGGTTATGACTTTTATTCTGAATTCTTTTTCAGGGAGGCTGTGCATTTCCATCCCTTCAGACTCCCTCTCTGGGGTTGTCTGGTTGATTTTGGTCTGAACCATATTCCTCTGTCTTTTCATGACTGTATAATTTGGTCACTGATAGTTGCCACGTATGTCAGCTGGGCTCTTTAAGACTTTAAAAAGAGAAGAAAAAAAAAAAGAAAGAGAAAAAAGAAAAAAAAGAAAGAAAAGAAAAAACAAAAACAAAACAAAAAACAAAACAAAACAAAAAAAACAAAAAAATGCCCACCGTACGTAGATTCTGTGGGAATGCTCTAGGTGGCGCTATTGCCCCACTATTCAACAGCTGTGACTGTGCCGCTCCGCAGGGCCCTTTATCGCTCTGGCAGGGGTGGGAACGAATAGGAGGCTGCTGATCTCAGTGAGAAGTGTTAAGTATGGCTACGCTTCCTCAGTCGCCAGCTAAGGCGTCTGAAACTCCCCAGGACTCCCAGCCTGCTGGGCTGAGTGTGCTGGGGCGATCCGCTCCTCCGCTGGGCTCCTGTCTCTTTAAGACCGCTGAGGAAAGCGCGCGCTTTTTTTTTTCCTTCCCGGGAGCCGGCTGCAAGCACCCTGGCGCGTTCCCCGCTCAGATCCTGCCCCTCTGTCTCTCAATCTCCGCTGCACTGCGCAATGTGGGTCAGCGCTCCCCGCGCAGATCACCGGGGCTGGCTACTTCGCGGGGTGTGCTTCCACTCCCTCCCGGCTCTGAATCCTCTCCTCCCGCCGGTGCGCTGGGGTGGGGGAGGGCTCGGGTCCCGCCGGGTCGCGGCTCCGTATCTTACCCGCCTCTTGGGGTGCCGAGTCCTCTCGGGTGTAGCTGCACGCTGTGCGCTTTCCTGTGTATTCTCGTCTCTCTTTTAGGAATAGATGTATTTTCGGTGTTTTCGTAGATAAATATAGTGTTGGGAGGAGATTTCTGCCGCCCTGCTCACACCGCCATCTTCCCGGAAGTCAAAAGAAAATCATTTAAAACAATATTTTTTTTCTTGTAATTGGAATGTGGAGTAAAATTGGTGTTCACCTATTTCATGTGCCATCTCATAACTAAGGAGGGCTTAAGTTTATATAAAAAATTACTGTATTGATGACACCTTTCCATTCACCCTAATCAGTCCAACACAGTTTTCATGCATATTCTGATTATGAGAGTCAGTGAGGTATTTGGCATTACCTAAGAAGAACATCTGAAATAGATCAGAATACTGCCTATTTTCTGACCTTTCTGCTGATGATACTCTTTGCAGAGCTGCAGATTGCTTGGAAATGCAATGTGCCCATAGCTTATTCCACCTTTATCAAGTACTATAAATGTATGCAAAGGGAAGGGGAACCTAAAATTACTTCCTTATAATCTGATAATGTGAGGATGATTCATTATAATTATTGTTAATAAATTTAAAATACCAACATAATCCCAAGGCATGTATCTCTGTTTTGCACATGAAAGACCAACTCAGTTCCTTAAGATCGTGTATACAAAACCTATATAAGTATACATTTTTTTTCCTTTTTAAAATTGTTTTGTTTTGTTTACTTCAACAAATTCAACAGTCTGTGATTAAATTCTTGCCTCTGTCAGGAAAATAAAAATCTGTAGGAGTCTGCCAGTAGTTCAGATCTCCTAGGGGTACACCGTTACCTCCTCTGCCTTGGGGCACTGCCTTAGATGATGGGGTTTATTGTAAGGATATATGTGGAAGGCCTGGAAACTGTCAGCAGCCATTTAGTCCTTCTAGTTCCTGCACACTTCAAAGATTGGGACATATTGATGGCCTCATGGAGAAATGGACAATGGATTTCATTCTTCAGAAATCAATAGCTGTAGTGACCCAGTCATCTTGTCATCCCCTCCCTAAAAGCAATCACCTTTTACTCTGATGCCTTCTCAGTATACTTCTCATAGTAAATTCTCAGAGAAGATTAACTGATTGTATGTGAGTGACACCATTCACTATCTTTTTCTGCAAGGAAAGATTTTTTGAGAGGCTATGATGTGCCAGACCTTGTTCTAGATGCTAGGGAGACAGGGATAAACAGACAATCCAGATAAGGGCTCTTCTTTCATGGAGCATACATGTTAGAGCACCATATATAAATATAATACACAAATAAGTCAACTAGATAATTTTAGTCTGTGCATTTTAGGTGCTCAGAAGGGACTACACCAGTAATATTTAGATTGGATGGTAAAAGAGAGCTCTAAGAAGGTAATATTTGAGTTAATACCTATACTATGAGAAAGTACAAGCCATGGAAAAGACTAGATAATTCTAGACAGAATAAGCAAGTGCAGTGGGCCTGAGTCAGGAAAGGGGTTGGTGTGTTCAGATAGAAAGTGTGGCTACAACGCAGTGATGGTCAGGGAAAGTGGAGTCAGAACACATAGAGCCCTAACAGTAATGGTAAGGTGTCATGATATGGAATTGTGAAGGAGAGACCTGTGCAGGGATTCAAGCCAAGGAGTAAAATGCTCTACATTTTGTAAAGATGACCCTGCAAAACAGAAAATAGGTTGGACAGAGGTAGGAATTGAAGTAAGATTTGAGTCAAGGTTATTATAGCAGTCAGGCAAGAACTAATGGTGGCTTGGACTAGCAGAGAAGATGAAGAGAGGGGGCTGAATTGGGAATGTCTTGGAAGTAAATCCAGCTAGACTTGGTGAGGGAAGGAAGGCAGGTGGAAAAGGAAACAAACAAGGATACCCCGTGGGTCTGGGGTTTGCACCACTGGGTAGATAGTGATGTTTTTATTGAGATGAAGATTTGGAGTTGGAACACTTTTGGGGTAGATGGAATTAAGAATTCTGACTTCAGTGTACCATATAAGGGATGCCTAATAAAATTCTAAGAGAAGAGGATTAAAGATGGCAGCGTGAGAGATGAAACAGAGGCTTCCTCCTAAAACCACATATAATACGAAAATATAATTAATACAACTAATCCTGAAAGAGCAACAGGAAAGAGGACTGCGCCAAACTGATTACACCTGGGGAAAAGAATAAACCTCACAGAACAGGGTAACGTACCAAAGCTGTAGCCAGGCGGGACCCAAGCCCTTCCCCCACCCCAGCTCACCAGCGGGAGGAAGAGGAACAGAGCAGTGAGGGAGTGGAGGCCTGGGACTGCTGAATACCTAAGTCCGGAGATCTTCTCTGGGAGCACAAACCTACATTTCATGGTGTTTTCATGGTACTCTCGTGATTAGGGGGTTGGAAAGCTAGGACAGGCAGAAATCCTGGAGAGACTGAGATTCCAGCTGCTTGTGGAAAGCAGGGATCCATATCCAGCTGCTCTGGGACAAAAGAAAGGTGGACAGTTGGAGAGACTTCCTAACAGCAAGAGGCCTGCTAACAGCAAGAGGCCTTCCTAACAGCAAGAGGATTGCACAGAGCTTACTGCTCAGGAGAAAGGATATGTAGGCAAAATTGTCCAGATACACTCTGCCCAGCAGGTTGGGAACTTTGACAATCTTCAGGAGTTCCAGCTCCCTGCCTAGCTACAGAGTTCCAAGGACCCCCCCTGTGATACGCAGCCTACTGAGCCTTTCTCCCAGCCAGCCCCACCTGGCTCACAAACTGGCAAACCCTACCCTGGCATTAGGCCAGCAGGAGGGAAGCCCCATCTACAGCAACAACAAACACAAAGCACAGAGGCTTATACCTGTGTGCTCAGCCCACTGGTCTGGCAGTGGAGACAGGCATAGCAGCCGGAAAGCAGGAAACAGCTCTTTCCTCCCCACAGCCACCAATACCGCTCCCTGCAACCGCATCATTGCTTCAGGGGCTGAGCAGCTCCAGAGAGGAGAGCTTCTGGGCACTAGAGGGCGCCATATAAAAATATGAAATGCCAAAGGAACCTGGTCAAAGTAACACGATGAATACAACCCCTGAGAAAGATTCAAATGAAATCAACCTCATGAGTCTGCCTGAAAGGGATTTCAAAATGAAAATCATTAACATGATCATGGAGATACAGAAAAATATTCAAGAACTCAGGAATGAATTCTGGTCTGTGATCCAATCATTATGGAACGCAGTATCAGAAATGAAACATACAACAGAAAGTTTTAAAAGCAGATTAGATACAGTGGAGGAGATGATAAATGAAATAAAAATTAGAGAAGAGGAATGCAAATCAGCTGAGGCACAGACAAAAAAAAGGATCTCTAAAAATGAAAGAATATTCAGAGAACTACACGACCAATCCAAATGGAACAATGTCCGCATTATAGGGGTACCAGAAGAACAAGAGAGACAAAAAGAGATAGAAAGTGTCTTTGAGGAGGTAATTGCTGAAAACTTCCCCAATCTGAGAGAGGAGATAGTCTCTCAGGCCTGGAGGTGCACAGATCTCCCAATACAAGGGACCCAAGGAAGACAACACCAAGACATATAGTAATAAAAATGGCAAAGATCAAGGATAAGGACAGACTATTAAAAGCAGCCAGAGAGATAAATAAGATCACATACAAAGGAAAGCCCCTTAGGCTATCATCAGACTTCTCACCAGAAACCTTACAGGACAGAAAAGAGTGGCATGATGTATTTAATGCAATGAAGCACAAGGGCCTCAAACCAAGAATACTTTATCCGGCAAGTTTATCACTTAAATTTGAAGGAGGGATTAAACAATTTCCAGATAAGCAAAAGCTGAGAGAATGTACCTCCCACATACCGTCTCTACAGTGTATTTTGAAGGGACTGCTATAGATGGAAGTGTTCCTAAGGTTTAACAGCTGTCACCAGAAGTAGCAAAACCACAGTAAAGAAAGGAGAACAGTTAATTACTAAGCAAATGCAAAATTAAATCAACTACCCCCAAAGTCTATCAAGGGATAGACAAAGAGTACATAAAATGATACCTAATATATAAAGAATGGAGATGGAAGAAAAAGGTGGAGAAAAAAAGAACCTTTAGACTGTGTTTATAATAGCATATTAAGTGAGTTAAGTTAGACTCTTACATAGTAAGGAAGTTAACCTTGAACCTTTGGTAACCACGAATCTAAAGCCAGCAATGGCAATAAGTACATACCTATTGATAATCACCCTAAATGTAAATGGTCTGAATAAACCAATCAAAAGACATAGAGTCACTGAATAGACAAAAAAACAAGACGAATCTGTATGTTGCTTACAAGAGACTCACTTTAAACCCAAAGATATACACAGACTAAAAGTGAAGAGATGGAAAAAGATATTGCATGCAACTAATACTGAGAAAAAAAACAGGAGTTGCATTACTTGTATCAGACAAAATAGACTTCAAAACAAAGAAAGTCACAAGAGACAAGGACATTACATAATCATAAAAGGGTCAATCCAACAAGAAAATATAACCATTATAAATATCTATGCACCCAACACAGGAGCTCCTACATATGTGAAACAAATACGAACAGAATTAAAGGGGGAAATAGAATGCAATGCATTCATTCTAGGAGACTTCAACACACCACTCACTCCAAAGGACAGATCAACCAGACAGAAAATAAGTAAAGAGACAGAGGCACTGAACAACATATTGGAACAGATGGACCTAACGGACATCTACAGAACACTCCATCCAAAAGAAACACGATACAAATTCTTCTCAAGGGCACATGGAACATTTTCAAGAATTGATTATATATTAGGCCACAAAAATAACCTCAGTAAATGCAGAAGGATTGAAATTGTACCAACCAGCTTCTCAGATCACAAAGGTATGAAACTAGAAATAAATTACACAAAGAAAATGAAAAAGCCCACAAACACATGGAAGCTTAATAACATGCTCCAAAATAATCAGTGGATTAATGACCAAATAAAAACAGAGATCAAGCAATATATGGAGACAAACGACAACAATAATTCAACACCACAAAATCTGTAGGATGCAGCAAAGGCCATGCTAAGAGGAAAATATATTGCAATACAGGCCTACCTCAGGAAAGAACAATCCCATATGAACAGTCTAAACTCACAATTAACAAAACAAGAAAAAGAAGAACAAGTGAGGTCCAAAGTCAGTAGAAGGAGGGATATAATAAAGATTAGAGCAGAAATAAATAAAATCGAGAAGAATAAAACAATAGAAAGAATCAATGAAAGCAGAAGCTGGTTCTTCTAGAAAATAAACAAAACAGATAAACCCCTAGTCAGACTTATCAAGAAAAAAAGAGAGTCTACACACATAAACAGAATCAGAAATGAGAAAGGAAAAATCACTACAGACAGCACAGAAATACAAAGCATTATTACAGAATACTATGAAAAATTATATGCTTACAAACTGGATAACTTAGAAGAAATGGACAGCTTTCTAGAAAAATACAGCCTTCCAAGACTGACCCAGAAAGAAACAAAAAATCTGAACAGACCAATTACTAGCAATGAAATTGAACTGGTAATCAAAAAACTACCTAAGAACAAACTGCCTGGACCAGATGACTTTACTGCTCAATTTTATCAAACATTTAGTGAAGACCTAATACCCATCCTCCTTAAAGTTTTCCGAAGAGTAGAAGAAGAGGGAATACTTCCAAACTCATTCTATGAGGCCAGCATCACTCTAATACCAAAACAGGCAAAGATACCACAAAAAAAGAAAATTACAGACCAATATCTCTGATGAGCATAGATGCAAAAATACTCAACAAAATAGCGAACCAAATTCAAAAATATATCAAAAAGATCATCCATCATGATCAAGTAGGATTTATTCCAGGGATGCAAGGATGGCACAACATTCGAAAATCCATCAACTTCATCCACTACATCAACAAAAAGAAGGACAAAAACCACATGATGATCTCCATAGATGCTGAAAAAGCATTTGACATAATTCAACACCCATTCATGATAAAAACTCTCAACACAAACCCACAGCCAACATTATACTTAACACTGAGAAGTTGAAAGCTTCTCCTTTAAGATCAGGAACAAGACAAGGATGCCCACTCTCTAGGTCCTAGCCACAGCAAGCAGACAACACAAAGAAATAAAAGGCATCCAGATTGGCAATGAAGAAGTTAAACTGTCCCTGTTTACAGATGACATATGTACATAAAAAAACCCTAAAAAAATCCACTCCAAAACTACTAGATCTAATATATCAATCAATTCAGCAAAGTTGCGGGATACAAAACGAATACGCAGAAATCTGTGGCATTCCTATATACTAACAATGAACTAGCAGAAAGAGAAATCAGGAAAACAATTCCAATCACAATTGCATCAAAGAGAATAAAATACCTAGGAATAAACCTAACCAAGGAAGTGAAAGACCTATAGTCTGAAAACTACAAGACACTCATGAGAGTAATTAAAGAAGATACCAATAATTGGAAACACATCCTGTGCGCATGGATAGGAAAGATTAATATTGTCAAAATGGTTATCCTGCCTAAAGCAATCTACAGATTTAATGCAATTCTTATCAAAATACCAACAGCATTCTTCAATGAACTAGAGCAAATCGTTCTAAAATTCATATGGAACCACAAAAGACCTGAATAGCCAAGCAATCCTGAGAAGGAAGAATAAAACTGGGGGGATTATGCTCCCCAACTTCAAGCTTTACTACAAAGCCACAGTAATCAAGACAATTTGGTACTGGCACAAGACAGACCCATACACCAATGGAACAGATTAGAGAGCCCTAACATAAACCCAACCATATATGGTCAATTAATATAAGATAAAGGAGCCATGGGCATATAATGGGGAAATGACAGCCTCTTCAACAACTGGTGTTGGCAAAACTGGACAGCTCCATGCAAAAGAATGAAACTGGATTATTGTTTAACCCCATATGCAAAAGTAAACTCAAAATGGATCAAAGACCTGAATGTAAGTTATGAAACCATAAAACTCTTAGAAGACAACATAGGCAAAAATCTCCTGAATATAAGCATGAGCGACTTCTTCCTGAACACATCTCCTTGAGCCAGGGAAACAAAAGCAAAAATGAACACATGGGACTACATCAAGCTAATAAGCTTCTGTATGGCAAAGGACACCATCAACAGAACAAAATGGCATCCTACTGTATGGGAGAATATATTTGTAAATGACATATCCGACAAGGGGTTAACATCCAAAATATATAAGAACTCACACGCCTCAACACCTAAAAAGCAAATAACCCAATTAAACAATGGGCAGAGGATATGAAGAGACAATTCTCAAAGAAGAAATTCAGATGGCCAACAGACACATGAAAAGATGCTCCACATCACTAATCATCAGGGAAATGCAGATTAAAACCACAATGAGATATCACCTCACACCAGTCAGGATGGCCACCATCCAAAAGACTAAGAACAACAAATGCTGGCGAGGATGCGGAGAAAGGGGAACCCTCCTACACTGCTGGTGGGAATGTAAGCTAGTTCAACCATTGTGGAAACCAATATGGAGGTTCCTCAAAAAACTAAAAATACAAATACCATATTTCCCGGGAATCCCACTCCTTGGAATGTACCCAAAGAATACAACTTCTCAGATTCAAAAATACATATGCACCCCTATGTTTATTGCAGCACTATTTACAATAGCCAAGGTATGGAAGCCACCCAAGTGTCCATCAGCAGATGAATGGATAAAGAAGAGGTGGTACATATACACAATGGAATACTATTCAGCCATAAGAAATAAACAAATCCTACCATTTGCAACAACATGGATGGAGCTGGAGGATATTATGCTCAGTGAAATAAGCCAGGTGGAGAAAGACAAGTGCCAAATGATTTCCTTCATTTGTGGAGTATAACAATGCAGCAAAATTGAAGGAACAAAATAGCAGCAGACTCACAGACTCCAAGAAGGTACTAGTGGTTACCAAAGGGGAGGGGTGTGGGAAGGCAGGTGGCTTGGGAGGGATAAGGCGATTGATGGGTATTATGTTTAGTACACATAGTGTGCGGGGTCACAGGGAAAACAGTGTAGCACAGAGAAGACAAACAGTGAATCTGTGGCATCTTACTACACTGATGGACAGTGACTGCATTGGGGTATGGGTGGGGACTCAATAATATGGGTAAAAGTAGTAACCACATTGTTTTTTCATGTGAAACCTTCATAAAAGTGTATATCAATAATACCTTAATAAAAAAATTTTTTTTAATTCTAACTGGAATTGTCAGATATCCAAATGGGAAATCTAAATTGGTCAGAGTCGTATACTAAACCACTTCATAGACATTTGGCCTTCTTCATATCTAGCCAATCAGTGGTTGCTTCTCAGCTTAGACATTGATACTTAATGTCAGTCAATTTTTCTTTGAGGAGTTACCATTTTCTTGCAGTGTCACCATAGCTCCAGGTATAGCAGCTCTATACTTCAGATAGAAGAAACCATGTGTCGTAGCCATCTGTAAAAGGGCATATAGGAGTACAAAAATATTCTATGGAAAGAAACTTAGAGTATGCATTGAAAATCTTTGTTTCTACTACTTTTCCAGCTATGAGACCTTGGGAAAGTCATTTAACTTCTGTAAGTCTCATTTTCTACTTCAATAAAGTGAATTTAATAAAAATCTCTCCTATCTACTTAACAAGAGGATTTTGAAGATCAAGTGAATGAAGAGAACAATTATCGAGTGCCTAGCTTGTCTGGTATAACACAAGTTCTCATTTAATTTTCACAGAAACTCTGAGAGATAAATAAATATTATTCACATTTTCACAAATGAAAGAAACAAGATTCTGAAAAATAAATAATTGTTATCTTCAGTTTGCCCCACCAGATGTGTAGAAGAGAAAAGAGTGAGGTTGAAATACTCTTTCCTCTGACACCCTGCCTGTAAGGTCATTCTGGGCTGACTGGCCCTTTTTTACCAAAGGTCACAAGACCTCCTCCCAAGTAGCCACTCACTTCTAGCTAGTTCTGGGTTCCACTAACCACCCCCTCCCCTTATTCCCTGTGGTTTCCTGGTATGGTCTCAGAACTTTATAAAAAATCCCTTTATTAAGCATCTCAAATTGCCAAATTCGAGAATGCTGTTTCCAGCTGGGATCCTAACTGATAAATATCCAAGGAGATACAGCCAGAACATCTTTGATTCAAACACGCATCCTGTTTGATCTCATCCCATTCTTCTCAAGTGGAAAGAAACTTAGTAAACGATAAAGTACTATTCAAGTATAAGATATTGGCAAATAATAAAGAACACCAGAGTTAAAAAGTAAAACAAATACAACTGATTTATTTATTTCCACACAAAGGAACACACTAGTTGGCTGAGGAGAAAAAGAAGGTGTTTTTAATTGTTAGGAAGGACTTTCATGATTGTTATGCTTACCAAAGATTAAAATAAACACTCTAAATTGACTGCCCCATAATTTACTGGTCAAGAAAAAATAAATCTTCAGAAAGGCCCTATAAGGGTCTTGCTTTAGCTTACCAGGGTCATTCAAAGTTCACAGTTTCTTTAACATCTCTAGCTGGTTAGGAGAGTGGAAGCACAACACAGTGCTCAATGTGCTATCTCCTAGGTAGATTTTCCATTTCTGCTGTAAATGGAAGAATTTACCAAATATAGTAGATGGCATGTCTGTGGTCATTTATACAACTGGCCTTTAGCAGATCTGAATCTAGAACCCAAATACCTAATCCTCAGTCCCTTTTTTCCTAATGTAATTAATGGAAACTTTTTAGGACTGCACCTGTATTGTTCTTTAAACCTTCTGTAACTAGCATATAGTAGTTACTCAAATATTTCTTTCGTGAATTGAAACTGATAGTTCCTCCTGAATTTCTTTTAATTGTCTTAGGCAGTTAAAGCTGCTATAACAAATATACCATAGGTAGGTCGCTTAAACATTTATTTTTTCATAGTTCTGGAAACTGGAAGTCTAAGATCAAAGTACTAGTAGATTCAGTACCTGGTGAGAGCCTTCTTCCTGTTTCGCAGACATCTACCTTCTTCATCCTACCCTAACCCTGCAAAATGCATGTTCCTTTCGCATGAAAAAAAATTCATTCCATTCCAATATCCCCAAAGTCTTAACTCACTCCAGCATCAACTCTAAAGTCAAGTCCAAAGTCTCATCTAAATCATCTAAATTAGATATGGGTGAGACACATCCTGAGCAAAATTCCCCTCCAAATGAACCTATGAGATCAAGTAAGTTTTATGCTTTCAAAATATAGTGGTAAGACAGATATTCCCATTCCAAAAGGAAGAAATAGGAAGAAGGAAAGGGTCATAAGTCCCATTCAAGCAGGAAACCCAGCAAGGCAAATTCCATGAAATCTTAAGTCCTGACAATATTCCCCTTTGGCTTGATGCTCTGCCTTTAGTACCACCTTTGGGACTCCCTGGGGTGGTGGCTCTGCCACTGATGTTATTCCAGGCCAGAGACATCCCCAGAGCTCTACCTGATAGTGGTCATGCCCCCAAGGCTTTGCATGGAGTTCAATTGGCCTGTTGAAACTGAGGCAGTGGTCTTCCCTTTTAAAATTCCTTTTCAAGGTGGCAACCTTGACGATTCCAAATTGTTTTCAGGGTCATTCTTTCCCTGTGAAGAAGAATGGCTTACATTCCAACTGAGTAACTCTGTGGTCCTGGTCCTATAAAACCCAAACAGTCCAACAGCCTTCCTTCATTCCATTCCATTCCATTTCCATCCCTTTTGGTTCATACTAGAGCGTTCCTGCTGTGGTAGCTGATTAGGTCTGTGGTTCATATCCATACCAACCTCCTTATCAGATGGTCAGTCACCCATACACTTAGTGTTTTCTTCCAAACGTGCTTTCTCATTTTTTGTAATGAGTATAGGCTTAGAATTTTCCACATCTTTAAGTTCTTATCCTTCTCTCTTCTCTCATTTTACTGTAAGCAGTCACAGGGAAACAAGCCATTTCTTCAATGCCTTGCTTAGAAATCTCCTCAGCTAAATATTCAATTTCATCACTTGCAAATTCTACCTTCCACAAAACACTAGAACACAAACAATTCGGCCAAGTTCTTTACTGCTTTATAACAAAGATCACCTTTCCTCCAGTGTCCGATAACATGTTCCTCATTTCTGTTTGGGACCAAAATTACCTAGCTCCAAAACTGCTTCCACATTTTTAGGTATTTGTTACAGCAGCACCCCCACTTTTGTGTATCAATTTCTGTCTTAGCTCAGGCTGCCAACAAAAATACAATGAACAACTAACATTTATTTCTTACAGTTGGAGACTGGGAAGTCCAAGAATAAGGCACCAGTAGATTTGGTGTCTGTGAGAGCCCTATTCCTAGTTTGCAGATGACTACCTTTTTGCCATGTCCTCACGTGGCCAAGAGAAAGAGAACTCTGGTCTCCATCCCCTTATAAGGACACTAATCCCATGGTGGTGCGGGGCAGGGGGAAGGGGGGCCGTCTACCCTCATGACAACTAAACCTAATCACCTCGAAAGGCCCCGCCTCCTGATACCATCACATTGGGGAATAGGGTTGCAACATATGGATTTGCGGGGAACAAAACATACAGTACCTAGCACTAAATAATTTTTTTTCAAAGTCAAAGGACTTTGCTTAAAAATCATATATAGGTCGGAAGACTGGAAAGAAGTAAACGGATGGGGGCTGTCAATCCATTTTGGGTTAGTAAATGAGGAAATTCACCGTGGGAATTAGATGAGTCAATTTGCCCCAATAAAATTACCATTGAGCATTTCTTGTATACAGAGAACTTAACATGCATTATCTCAATCAATCCTCACAACAGCCCTGCAGGTAAACTCAGATCCTTGGAGATCAAGATTTGCCACTCATATGTGCCCTCTCTATTAAAGGATTCCCAAATGAATGCATCCCTAAACTAACATCACCCCAGGATTCAGGATTCAGAAGGCCGAGAGAAAGATTTAATGTATTCCTAAGGCTAATGGTTCTGTCTCAGTCTTCTGTTCTCTCATGGTTTCAGTATTAACTCATTTCAACTTTGTTATTGTTGTTTGAAATCATTTCTTTGAGCTCAACACTGTCAAAAAGAAGATGAAAAGAAAATATCAAACTTTTATTTGCTAAGTAAGGGAATATCCCCTTTGTTTTCTAGGGCAAAGGAACTGTAGCTTTGCCCCCAGTGGGGCCTTTGCCCAAGTCACAGGTGATCATTGAGACTAGCCTCAGGTAGGAAGCTCAGGTCTGTCTTCTCCCAGGAGATGGCAGCAGTAGCCGTCGCAGCCACCGCCTGCTGAAGAAGTCAGACAGAATTCATCCTTTAGCCTTTCGGCATCCAAACCCAGAAATTCCTGATTCCAGAGACCACTTTATCCCTCCCTTGGTTTGCTGAGCTTGGTTCTAGCTAAGGCACAGGGAGCACAGGAACTGGGAATGATTCCTCTCCTAAGTACCTAGTTTTTTTATAAACACTTTGGTCTGAGCTATGACCTTGAAGCATTGTGAAGGAGGACCAGGAAGTCTCCGGCCAGGGAAAAGAGCTTCAACAAGAAACAAATAATGACTTAAAACCACAGAGGCGTAAGTCGAAAAGACCCCAGCTCACAATTTGGTGCTACACAAACAACAGAGATTATAGACCCAGCCTCCCAGCTACCAGCCAGCTGACCTTGTCATTGAATCTGTTAGAGCTGCAATTTTCTCATCCACCTACTGTGAACTAGGTGATCTTTAAGGGCTTGATAATTCTTAAATTATGAGTTACTGCACTTTTATTTTCTGGATTATGTAGGGTTGGGCCTTTACCCTTTCAGAATTTTAAGAACCTCAGACACAACGAAGCACTACTGGTTCCAAGTTAACCCCAGGTGAGCACATATCTCAGTTTGGTGAACACTGCCAGCTGCCTAGGAGGTGGGCAGGAATCCCAGGAAATGTCTGAACACCACGCAACTATGGATGAACTGTCAACTGAAGGGGGTTGCTTTGCAAATTACCACATCTAAGTGAAGCTGACAAACGAACATTCTAAAAAGCAATTAACAGATTCCTAGTGTATTTGGAACAAAAGACCTTTTGGGGAAAGTGAAATTGGCTCAGAAAAAAATTATCGCAGCCTTCTGGGTAGAAACGTTTGAGGTTAAGGGGATGCTTACATCAGGATCTGTCAGGGTGTTTGTCCCATCACCACAGTTAGGGGCTAAACCCGGTTTTTGTGAAGGAGAAGACAGAACTAGCTCCTCTCATTTCCCTCATTTCATCCTATTTGCTCTCACCTTCATTGCCTGGACTGCTTAAACTTACATCCATTCATTCAGTAAACATTTATTAGGCACCTACTGTGTGTGGTGCTGGAAGTACATCTGCCTATTAAGGAGCTCACAGTCAAGTAATGAGGCCTTAAATGGGTTAATACACAAAGCATTCAGAAAGGATTAGAATATAAAATATAAAGTAATGTAGTGGTCATAGTGGTAGGTAGCAGTAGCATTGTCTCCCTAAGGCCACAGGCCAAATCAATTTCCTAGTTAAAGCTATACCCAGAATCGTCTAGAGATAACCTGATAGTCCTCTAGCTATTAGTTCCTGTGGGTCTTTCAAGGCAACCCTTTCTCCCTGTTTCACAAGAAAATAATATTAGAATCCCTTTCTAGGTTAGGAAGCTTTGGCTAGAGAAGGCCATTACAAATAGAAATATGTGTATGTTACCTGGCATGAAAGGATCAGGCTGACTGGGGACAGCGTCCTCCTCTACTTTTCCCCATTAGAATATTAGCACAGGTGAGGGTAGGTTAAATAAGTTTTACGGTTACTGAAACAGAGGTAACTAGACAGAGTGAACTGGGGAATGCTAGAAATAGGAAATACTGTGATAGTTCATTCTAGATGGCTCCACACTAGAAAAAGAAAAACAGATCCAGCCTGGAAAGCAGGTCAGAGAGGAAGGGAACACAGGAATGTCCAGTGGAACTGAGCGAGCTATATAGTACAACAAACAAGCAGAAAAGAAGGAAACCGTTTTTCCTGGTTCCCCCACATCTCAGATCAGTCTGAGAGGTCAACTGAAGTTTGTCTTCAAAGAGACATCAGATGCCCTCATAATGTTGGAATCAGGTCAAATCATTTCTCAACTGTGAATTTTTATGAAGACCTTCCTCATATTGATCATTTGGATTTCTTTTGTTCCTGTATATTTCCAAGTAAGTTTACCTCACACCTCTACAACCAATTTTCAAAAATGCCAGTTACAAAATATATAGCACAAAGGTTGAGAACCTCTGGCCTTTCTTTTAGCTTAATTGTATCCAGTTTAATGTCCATGTCACTGCTCTCAGACCAAAAAATAACTGGCATAACAGAGATTCTCTGGTGAGCACAGACAGAAGCCCCTAAGCAGTGGCTCTTTTTTGGATGCATATTGGAATCACATGGGGAAATTTAAAAAATCCCCACACTACATCCCAAACCAATTATATCTTAGGAGTGGGATCTAAGCATGATACATTAATTTTAAGTTCCTCAAAAGATTTCTATGTGCAGCCAAAGTTGAGATCCTTTCCCCCTTATGTCCCAGAATAGTGGCAAGCAGGAGGCTGCTGGTAACTGACAGCCGAGCTCTCCTCCCTTTGGAGTTTCTCCAGAGAAGTCAGCATCAAGAAACCAGACACTGTGACAGCAGCTAGCTTGGACATCCACTTTGTAAGGTTTCCATTTCGACTTCCCCACTTTATCCACCAGGTGTACAATTAAAATGATTTGAGTATTAAGAGTTGTATCAGTATTTCAAAGAATGTTGGTAATGGGTAAAGGTGATACAAATGCCATGCTCGAGAGCCCCCACATTCATGTTAAAAACAAACATAAATATTTTCCTTAAGTCCCTCACACTACTAGTTGTTTTCCTCTCCTCCTTTACTCATTTTTCTTATCCCCTTCCTCTCTCTTCCTACCTAATTGTCTCCTTCACCTGCTCTCTCACCATCTTTCTGTCCTATTCCTTTTACCCCTTCTTTATCTTTCATTACCCTCCCCACCTCCCTATTCTTTCTGCATCTGACTCCATTTACTTCACTCTTTTACTCTCCCCCATACCCACAACACACACTCTCTGTATTTTGTCTTTCCCACTTGTACTTCCTTAATTGACTATACTGTAGAATTGTAGATAAAATGAGAGTTTCTGTGGCCAGGATTCTCACCTAGCCCTGGTTGACTAGCTCACTGCACACCTGTGGGCAATACATGGCTGTTGACGCTATATAAAGAGCTCCACCCAGTGCTCTGAGTGTGACACGGTGGCACGGCTGCAAGGCTGCAGGACAGTAGAGCAGAGGCTGGAGTGGTGGCAGCGCAAAGGACAGAGGCCCAGAGGACAGCTGTGCAGGACAACTATGCAGAGAGGCCCAGAGGACGGCTGTGCGGGATGACTGTGCAGAGGCCCAGAGGACGGCTGTGTGGGACGACTGTGCAGAGAGGCCCAGAGGACGGCTGTGTGGGACGGCTGTGCAGACAGAGGGGCCCAGAGGCAGAGACCGGCTTGCTGCATGCCGACTCGCTCTGAGTGAACAGGATTTTGGTGACTGACCTGCCACCGTGGAAATAAAGTTGGGTATAACCCTTTCACCCCAATAATATTTTGCTGTCAATTTCTTTGGTCACATTGAATCCATAGTAAACTTGTCCAGGGCTGAAACCCATTGACAAGAACAAAATCATTGTCAGATATTTATAATGACTAAAGATATTTTGTTTTTGATTTTAAAAGCAGGTAAGTTCTGAAAACGCTATGTTTGTATTGCCAAGGGAGAAAAAAAACTTGCGCATAGCTAGCACTCCTCAAGTACAAACTATATTACTTATTTTTCTTAAAACTTCCTGTATTGGCCCTAGATTACTTTTTTCATGTAGTCAGTGACCCTCAATAGAAAAATGTCTCTGTTTTTCAATAATCCTGACAACACCAGCTGACATCAATGTAAAAAGAGAAACAAGCTAAAAACAGTAGTTGAGTGTACGCATCCTGAATTGCATATTCAGTTGCAAAATCACCAACATCATTATTATTGTAATTGCAGAGGGGAGGTATTTAAATAATTGTTCAAAGTATCTTCTTGAGGAAATAACTAAATGAGGGCCAGCTGTCACAAACCAACCTACAATAATAATTCTGTATGTGCATCTTCAGTATTCATAGCAATTCTACAACAAATTTGTGCATTTATCTAATGTCCTTAAACAACCTAAAAAATAACAAACAAACCTTCATCAGATCCAGTGTCTCACTTGGTAGTTGACCTCTGTTTTTTTAAGCAGTGTCTCTGAACAACCTTGGAATCATAAACCACCAAACAAAAATTGCACCATCAATTCTATGATCAACTGGGGAGAGTGGCCCAGTATCCATCTGCTATGTTATGGCAACAAGTCTAGGTACAAAAGTAGAGTGGAAACCAGGAAGTAGATAGATGATAAGACAACTGAAAAATTAGGAGCAATATCCGTGAAGGTAGACATGTTTTACTGACCTGAAATTTGTAAGCAAACAGCAACTGTGAGAAAAGAGGGAAGGTCTTGTTTTCAGTTTATCTGTGAAATTAGGCAAAAGCACTTGAGATTTTCTCTTCTCTCTCTAGATACAGCTGTGAAATGACTAATAGGAATTAAGCGAACCTGTACCAGGAACTGAATGTGCCACTGCACTGCGAACAGAAAATGTTCCCCTAATAGAGGCTGTCCTCTCAGATTAGTACGTTGGGTGTTTTAAAGAGGATCAGCCAGACATGAATATAGTGCATTTATAAAGAGCAGCAATCATCCAAGCACATTTGTAAATTTTTCCCATATCTTTGGACTTTTGAATCATGTTTCTATCTTACCTTCCATGTCCCTAAAGAAACTCAGGAGAGAGGGAAAGAGGGAGAGAAAGAAAATTTCCTATCACATTGTTTTCTCCTTGCCGCATTGCTTGTGGCTTTCTAGTAGGAGTCTCTCTGAAGGTTGACCTGAGCAATTTAAGAAGGGTGAATGACACAGGACTGCTTCCTAAAGTTGGTGACTGCTCTGATCCAGCCTTCCTAGGTTCTAAAAATCATACACCCTAGTTGTAAGGGCTCAATAGTATTTGCATATTTGTATCCCCAATTAAAATCAATTTGCACACAACATCATCCTTTTTTAGTAATTAAAATATTTTCTGTAAACGTATCAGAAGGAGCACTGACTGACATTTTGAAAGTTGTTTCAAGGCACAATCTTTTGGTTTTTTTTCATTGTACAAATATGATACCAACATAAAAATAAATTCAAACTTTAAAATAGTTTAAAATGGAAAGAAAAATCTCCTTACCACTCTTATCCCAAAGTAAGCATTGTTATCTGTTTCTTGTACATTCTTTCCACATAAACATATATATGTAAACCATTTTTACAAAAAACAGATCATCATTATTATCCAGTGTCCTATTGTGAGATAATAGAAAACATATACATTGGTCTCTGTCCCCAGTTCCTGGCATGGAGCTCCTAAGACCCATGTAAATTCCTAAGTGATAAGAACACTAATATTATCTTTTGTTCTAATATTTGGTCTCTGACCCCACCTCCTGACCCAGAGTTCCTAAATCCCTTTGAATTTCCTGGGTGGTGGGAGTGTCTTTTGTTGTAGTGAGGTGGGCTCAAAGATAGGTCCTAAGTGGGGCAGGTGGTCCCCAGAAAAACCAAGACATCATTAGAAGATTGGAATTTTCAGTCTCATCCCCCATTCACTAGAGAGGGGAGAAGGGCTAGAAATAGAGTTAGTAATTGATCCTGCCTACATGAGGAAGCTTCCACATCTACGCTGCAGGGTGACACAGCCCAACTCCACAGGGACAGAAGCTACTGCATTCAGGACCTCCCAAACCTCACCCTATGTAGCTCTTCATTTGGCTGTTCATCTTCATCTTTTACACTATCTTTTATTATATAATAAACAGATAAATGTGTTTCCCTGAGTTCTGTGAGCTATTCTAGCCAGTAATCAAATCCAAAAGGTAGGAGGTCATGGGAACCTCGCATTTGTAACCAAGTCAGGCAGAAGTTGTGAGTAACCTAAGGACCTACTACTTGAGATTGGCATCTGAAGTGGGGGACAATCTCATGGGACTGAGCCCTTAACCGGTGGTAGCCGATTCTGTCTGCAGGTAGGTGGTGTCAAAATTGAATTAAGTTGTAGAAAACCCATCTGGTGTCACAAAGAATTGCTTGTTGGGAAAACATCTGGTGCCAGAAGTGTTGTGAGTGTGATCACGGTGTGAGTGTAAAAGAGAGAAAAATGGGAAGGAAAATTGAGTTTTTCCTAAACACCTTGTCTTGCCAATGGGTTTCAGCCCCGGGAAAGTTCGCTATGGATTCAATGTGACCAAAGAAATTGGCAGCAAAACGTTCTTTGGGGTAAAAGGGTTTATTACCCAGCTTGTTCTCCCAGCAGTAGGTTGAGCACTAGTGTCTCTGCCTCTGCCCAGAGCACTGGGCCAAGCTCTCTATATAGTGCAATAATAGCTTATTGCCTAAAGGTGTGGAAGCAGTAGCCTACCAACAGGCCAGTTACATCATCAGCTGGTTTAAGATCAGTGAGGATCCTGGCCATAGGAACCCCAACTTCCCCACACTCCACCCCTCCAGGATTCTTGCCTTAAGAATCTACACACTTTCAATCTTCCGCAATGGTCCCTGTGTGAGAAAGCTGGAGCACTGTAACCAGATTCCTCAATAGCAACAGAGGATAACAACAACTTAGAGATAATAACAAAAATTAAGTACAACAAGATTTTGATACAGGTAATAAAAATCACAATAATCCTCAAGCCAGAGGAAGTTCCCAATCCATAAAGACTTTAGGGGCGATAAGACACGTTTTAATGCCACCAACATAGGCAAATCTTGTCCATCAGGTAGCATGCATGCAAAAGAGTGGTCCTGTGATAGGACTGTAGCACGAAGGGGTCCCTTCCAGGTCTAGTATACCATACTTATTCCTTTCCCCGTGGGGGTTACCAAAGGGTCTATATATAGTGCTACTGGAGGTGCATGCACTGGCCATAATGATAAAAACAAAACTCCCCGGTAAGATGCTCCTACCTTCTGGCAATTCAGGATATACTACTTTGACCTTTGGCAGCCACTCTGCTGTTATTCCAGGAATACACAGGAGGCCAACTTCCAGGCCTTGTCCCCAAGGTGCTAGGAGAGCCAGCCATCATTGGTCCATGTGTCGAAAGTTCCAAGGCCACGTCCACTCAATGGAGTCTCCAGGGTTCAGTGCAGTTGGTGCTGGCAGCAAGATGTTATTCTGGTGGCCGAACTTGGCTTCAGTGATTCTTCCTTGGTTTGTACTTGCAGTTGTATAGGGGAGGCAACCATATGTGTTAACATGTCTACGGGGCTCAGGGCTCCCTTTCAGGGTCTCTCATTCAAACGCTGTAGCATGGTCCATAAGTGGACTGACCATCCCCGCAGACTATTAGTATCTGCCTTTAGTCTGGATTTTAACAAGCCATTGTGCCTCTCTATCATGCCTGCTGCGGTAGGAGTGTATGGTACATGAAACTTCCATTTGATTCCCAGCTGTTGCACCCATTCTTGCAGTGTATATCCAGTAAAATGGGTGCCCTAATCACTCTCAATTACCTGTGGTCAGCCATAGGCAGCAAATAGACGCGCTAGGCCTCTTTTGGTCATCTGCTGGCCTGAACAACGGGTAGGAAAAGCAACCAGAAGTCCAGTACCTGTGTCCACACAAGTCAAAGCATACCAATATCCTTCTGACACGGGTAGAGGCCGAACATAGTCTATCTGCCACCTGACGAGGGGTATAGGACCCTTAGCTATTGTCCCATGTTGCTGTGGAACTCAGTGTAAGTCCCTTTTGGAGCACACGACACACTTCTGCCGGGCTCTACTAACTTCTTCAAAGGTCAAAGGCAAGCCCCACCAATGGGCTACAGCCCACATTGTCTTTTGCCCAGCATGCAACAAACGCTGATGTAACCATTGGGCTACATCAGAGGCAGGCTTTCCTTCTAACAAATGTATCTGATCCAATTTATCTGCTTCATCATTTCCTGGGGATGCCAGTAGCAAATGACCTGTCACATGGTATTCTGTAATTACTTTAGTCTGACCACAGGCCCGTAAGTCTTGCCACAATTCTTGCCCCCAAAGGGATTGGTGACCAACCAGCCAGTTGGCATAGTACCAGGTTGGTAGCCACAGGGTCAAGCCCCAATAGACAGCCCAGGTGTCAGTGCAGACAACTAGAGGGGAGGGCTCCTGGCTGATCACAAGCCACACGCCCCGCAACTCTGCCCACTGGCTGCTCTTCCTCTCACCATCTTCCATCCATATTGTCTCAGTCTTAAGATGGAAAGCTATGGCCCTCCATTTTGGGGGCTGCCCATGGCTGGAGCCATCTGTGTACCATGCATCTTCTGGTATAGGAGCTCTTCCCTCCCAATAGGGACTCTCTGCTACTAATGGTTCAAAAGCAAGTTCTTCCTGCATTTCACTAGTATATGTCATCGGCCCCAATAAGTGTTGGAGGTCTTCACTCAAGGGCCTACTAGAGAGGGCACTATGCTTCTGTAGGTAAGCACCCCACTTGGCGAGTGTGGGCATTTGTGCCACACTACTCCTTGGCTTTTGCGTCCAGTCTTGTACCCACCCCAAGATGGGATAGGTGGTTATTACCTTTATCAGGGCCATTCTAGTGATGGGGTCTGTAGCCAGCAAGGCGTGATACACAGCAGCCAGTTGTTTTTCTGTCAAAGTGTATCATACCTCTGCCTCTTTCCAGAGTTGTGACCAAAATCCAACTGGTTGGCGAGTTCGTTCAAGCCACTGCTGGAGACCCCAGCCATAACCGTCTTCAGTCACATGAGCATCCATCTCACAGGGCCTCGATGGGTCTGTCACACTCAAGGCCTGCACGGCCTTGACTGCCCGCTTTGCTGTAGTAAAGGCAGATGCACATGTCTCATCCCAGTCCCACCTGATGCCCTTTCGTACCAACTGGTATGAGGGCTTCAGAATTTGTGCCAAGTGCGGTATAAACACTCTCCAGTAGCCTAGAATACCCAGAAACTCCTGTAGCAATGCTACAGTTGTAGAGGTAAGAAAGGCCTGGACTTTATAACTGCTTCTGGTATCACTTTGGTCTTACCTGACCAGATGACACCCGAGAATTTGACAGACAAACCAGGTCCCTGAACCTTGGTGCTGTTCACAGCCCATCCTTTCTCCTGTAAATGTTGCAGCAGTCTAGGTGCTGCACGTTCTAGATCTGAAAGAGAATCGGACGTGAGCATGACATCATCAATCTAATGGTGCAGCCGCACCGTTGGCAGTTTCTCTCATGTAGCCATGACCTGGGCTACAAGTCCATGACAGATGGTGGTGAAGGTATCCCTGTGGGAGGACGGTGAAAGTCCATTGCCATCCTTCCCATGTGAAGGCAAACTGTTCCTGACTTTCCTGCTCAATGTCAGTGGAAAAGAAGGCATTAGCAAGATCTACCACATAATGATATGTTCCTAGTTCATGGCTGAGGGTATCCACCAGACCTGCAATAGAGGGGACAGCAGCATGCGTAGGGGGTATGACTTTATTCAGTTCTCTGTAATCCACAGCCATACACCAGGAGCCATCTGGCTTTTTTACTGGCCACACTGGGGAATTGAAAGGGCTATGGGTGGGCTTTACAATACCCACCTTTTCCAGCTCCTGGAGAGTTTCTCCAATCCCTTTATGCCCTCCAGGCTATTTGTATTGTTTGGTATTAATCACCCACCGAGGCACAGGCAAAGCTGTAGGCGGGTGCCTAGCATGTCCCCTCAGAACTGCCTTCACCACACGTAGTCTTAGTCTGAACTCACCTGCAGTGGTCTGCAACCACAGACCCTGCAGGATATCAATCCCCAAAATATACTCAGGGATAGGAGATATATACACAGTATACTCTTTTGGGGTAGACGCCCTATTCCCAAAGGGATTTGGGCTTTTTTCACTCTGATAGCCTCACCCACATATCCATCTATGATAGTGGGGGTCCTGGGCAACTGCTCAGGGTTACCATGAATAAGTGAATATTCCGCTCCTGTGTCCACCAGAGCCAGGACATGTTGTATGTTCACTGGCGACCAATGGATAGCTATTTCAACACGTGGCCTTCGGTACCTCCCTGGTCCCTCAGGACAGATACTTTCACCTTCCCTCAGTGAAACTGTGTTCCCCAATCACCTTCCTGTGTGGGCCCAAGTGGGGTTGGCTCGCTCTCCAGCAGGAAGTCTTGCAAACACACAGGTCGAACATGTGGCTCTGTCTCTGACCTCTGCCTCTTTGGTCTTAATGGCTGGAACTGCTGCTCTGGTTTCAGCTGTTGCCATAGCTCTAGTAAGATCCTATTTGACTTCCCATCTAATTTCCTTCCATCTTCTCTTGCCCATATTAAATCAACCCATATCTGGGTCCTCGTAACCATCACAGGGCCCTTTAAATTCTTCTTGTGAGTAACAGATCTCATTTCTTTCTGGCTTCTCATTGCTTCATCCTCTTCTAAGTCTGTTACTATACGTGTCACCTTGCTTATGGGATGCCCTGAGGGAAAAGAATGGCCACTAGAGACCCAAAGAGCCGTTTGAAGTACAATATTTTCTCATCCCAATTGTGAAAATCTCTTCATCTGGGCCATAATTCTCTGAACTATAGATGGCACTTCTTATGCCTAGCTCTCATAACACCTGTTGGAGCTCAGCATACGTCTGCCATCTAACAGGAGAGGATGGTTGATCACCCGGATTGGGCCACACATCAAGAAGTGCAGCCATAAGCCAATTGAGGAGGGCGTGACTCCCTGGGGTCTGATGTGCATTTTGTAATCGCTGCCTCAAGGCAGGCTGCACTGTCAGGGAAGACAGCTTTCCCATCTCTGACCCCGACAGAACAATTCCATCCACCCCTAAGTCCCACAGACTCAGGAGCCAAGCTGATATTGACTCCAAGGGCTTCTGCCTAAACCAGGAGCCCAAATCCACCAGCTCAGCCTGAGTATAGGGATGGACCATAGAGTGCTCCATGACCTGGGGAGGGGGCTGCCCCTCTCTTTGGGGAACGTTCACCTGCTAGGTCTTTATTTTCTTTACAATCACTGGGTGTGCTTTCAATACAGGAGGGGCCAGTGCCTCTGGCACCACCCCTTGACCCTTCCCCAGCTCCTGCATTTCTGGGGCTGATGGCACCTTTATGCCCTCCCCTGAGTGCCTCCTCTGCTGCAACCTTTACCCTTTCTACTGTGCCTCGCAGAAATGCTAGCTCAGTCTTCAGAAGCTCTCTTACCTTCACCTCAATACTTAGCAGCTGGCATTCTCATGCCACCTCCGCCTGTGCTTCCCTCAGGAATTTGTCTTATTCCATGATGGCCTTTTCCGTCTTCCAAGCACCTGGCAGCGCTGCCATCTCGTTCTGTAAGGAATTGTTTACGTCTTCAATGGCACCTTTCTGCCAGTGTTCTTGTGCTGCCTCCTCTCACATCAATGTCATTTCCTTCTTCAGGGAATCCACAGAAGTTTGCAGCTCGTGTTCTCATGCCGCCATTTCTTTGATCTTTTTCAGGAGCATATCCTTCTCTTCTGTAGACTTTTTTAATACTGTGAGAAGCAGCCAACCCACAGTCCCTGTTGCCTCATAGGCACTATGTCTCTCAAAAGACCTACTTACTATACCAAAGGCTACCCTTACTGCCTCAGGTATCACCTCCACTTGCCTCCAGTCCTGGGGTGGGGCCCAGACCTCTAGGAGGCAAGCCACCTCAGACCACATACCCATTGGGGGACAGTCCACTGTCTCCCCATTCACAGGGGCAGCCCGCTGAAGCACCCCTCCCATAAGGGCAGCCTGTCTTTTTCTTCGGTCAACAATGAACCCTGCAGACTTTCGCCAATGTCTTGCCAATGGGTTTCAGCCCCGGGCAAGTTCGCTATGGATTCAATGTGACCAAAGAAATTGACAGCCAAATGTTCTTTGGGGTGAAAGGGTTTATTACCCGGCTTGTTCTCCTGGTGGTAGGTCGAGCACTAGCATCTCTGCCTCCGCCCAGAGCACTGGGCCGAGCTCTCTATATAGTGCAATAATAGCTTATTGCCAAAAGGTGTGGAAGTGGTAGTCTAGCAACAGGCCAGTTACATCATAAGGTGGTTTAAGTTCAGTGAGAATCCAGGCCATAGGAACCCCAACTTCCCCTCACCTATACCTTGGTTTATTCATTTAATAATAAATCAGAAGTATTTCCATGTCAGCACATACAGATCTTCCAACATGTTTCAATCATTGAATATGCCATAATTTTTTTAGCCATTGACCCATTAATGAATATTTAAATCACTTCTACTTATTGTTATTATAAACATGTTTCCATGAGTAGCCTTATACAGTGGCACTGGGAACTCCATGATTCCATCTGTAGGATAAATTCCTTTGAGTGAAATTGCTACATCAGATATGTTTAAAATTGGGTTCAGTGCTCCCAAATTGTAACCCCAAAATAGTTGTAATGTACATTTTTATCAACAATGTAAGTTCACATATGCCCTTGCCAAACTTAGTTTTATCAAACTTACAACCTTTTGCCAATCTAATAGATAAAAATGGTGTCAGATTGTTGTGATTTGCACTTCTCAAGGTACTAATGAAATTTAGTGTTTTTTCCAGTAGTTTTTGCCATTCTTATTTTCTTTACGGAATATTTCTTCATATTCTTTGCCCATTTTTCTGTTCATTTTTCCCCCAATAAAGCTGAAAGATCTCTTTATGTAAAAAGAAATAAGCACTAACATTGGAGAATTAAAGATGGTGGCGTGACAGATGAGACACAGGCTTCCTCCTAAAACCGCATATAATATGAAAATATAATTAATACAATTAATCCTGAAAGAGCAACAGGGAAGAGGACAGCACCAGACTGCATACACCTGGAGAAAAGAGCAGACCTCACAGAACAGGGCAACATACCAAAGCTGTGGCCCAGCGGGACCCAAGCCCTTCCCCCACCCCAGCTCACTGGTGGGAGGAAGAGAAACGGAGCAGGGAGGGAGTGCAGGCCTGGGACTGTGGAATACCTAACTCAGGAGATCTTCTCTGGGAGCACAAACCTACATTTCATGGTGCTTGCATGATACTCTTGTGATTACAGGGTTGGAAAGCTAAGACGGGCAAAATTCCTGGTGAGACTGAGATTCCAGCCACTTGTGGATAGCAGGGATCCATATCTGGCTGCTCTGGGACGAGAGAAAGGTGGGAAGTCTGAGAGACTTCCTAACAAGACTTCCTCAGCAAGAGGCCTGCTAAAGGGGCAAGGATTGCACTGAGCTTACTGCTCAGGAGAGAGGACAGGAAGACAATATTGTCCGGGTGCACTCCACCCAGCAGGTTGGAAACTTTACGATATAGACTCTCATATTTAAGGAGGAAAAAGAAAACATCCTCCTTAGGCTATCTTCAGGTGCTCCAGCTCCCTGGCTGGCTACACAGCTCCAAGGACCCCTCCATGATACACAGCCTACCACACCTTTCTCCTAGCCAGCCGCACCTGGCTCATAAACTGGCAAACCCTACCCTGGTGTTACACCAGCCAGAGGGAAGATCTGTCTACAGCAACTACAAATGCAAAGCATAGAGGCTTATACTTGTGTGCTCAGCCCACTGGTTTAGGAAGTGGAGACAGGCATAGCAGCCAGGAAGCAGGAAACAGCTCTTTCCTCCCCTCAGGCACCACTACCACTCCCCTGCGACCCCCAACATTGCTTCAGGGTCTGAACAGCTCCAGGGAGTAGAGCTTCTGGGCACTAGAGGGCGCCATATACAAATATGAAATGCCAAAGGAATCTGGTTGAGAGTAAAATTATTAATACCACTTCTGAGAAAGATTTAAATGACATCGACCTCATGACTCTTCCTGAAAGAGAGTTCAAAATAAAAATCATTAACATGCTCATGAAGGTACGGAAAGATATTCCGGAACTCAGGAGTGAATTCTGGTCGGAGATCCAATCGTTGAAGAGCGCAATGGACGGTATTAAAAGCAGATTGGATATGGTGGAGGAGACAATAAATGAAATAGAAACTAGAGAAGAGGAACACAAAGAAGCTGAGGCACAGAGAGAAAAAGAGGATTTCTAAGAATGAAAGAATATTGAGTGAACTGTGTGACCAATCCAAACGGAACAATATTCACATTATAGGGGTACCAGAAGAAGAAGACAGACAAAAAGAGATAGAAAGTGTCTTTGAGCAGGTAATTGCTGAAAACTTCCCCAATCTGGGGAAGGAGATAGTCTCTCAGGCCATGGAGATGCACAGATCTCCCAATACAAGGGACCCAAGGAAGACAACACCAAGACATATAGTAACTAAAATGGCAAATATCAAAGATAAGGACAGACTATTAAAAGCAGCCAGAGAGATAAATAAGATCACATACAAAGGAAATCCCATCAGGCTATCATCAGACTTCTCAACAGAAACCTTACAGGCCAGAAGGGAGTGGCATGGTGTATTTAATGCAATGAAGCAGAAGGGCCTTGAACCAAGAATACTTTTTCTGGCAAGATTATCACTTAAATTTGAAGGAGGGATTAAACAATTTCCAGATAAGCAAAAGCTGGAGAATTTACCTCCCACAAACCATCTCTACAGTGTATTTTTGAGGGACTGCTATAGATGGAAGTGTTCCTATAGTTTAATAGCTGTCACGAGAGGTAATAAAACCACAGTAAAGAAAGTAGAACAGCTAATTACTAAGCAAAGCAAAAATTAAAATAACTATCTCCAAAGTCAATCAAGGGATAGACAAAGAGCACAGAATATAATACCTAATATATAAAGAATGGAGGAGGAATAAAAAAAAAAGAACCTTTGGATTGTGTTTGTAATAGCATATTAAGTGAGTTAAATTAGACTCTTAGATAGTAAGGAAGTTAACCTTGAACCTTTGGTAACCACGAATCTAAAGCCTGCAATGCCAATAAGTACATACCTATCAATAATCACCCTACATGTAAATGGACTGAATGCACCAATCAAAAGACATAGGGTCACTCAGTGGATAAAAAAACAAGACCCATCTATATGCTGCCTACAAGAGACTCGCTTTAAACCCAAAGACATACACAGACTAAAAGTGAAGAGATGGAAAAAGATATTTCATGCAACTAATAGGGAGAAAAAAGCAGGAGTTGCAGTACTTGTATCATACAAAATAGACTTCAGAACAAAGAAAGTCACAAGAGACAAAGAAGGACATTACATAATGATAAAAGTGTCAGTCCAACAAGAGGATATAACTATTATAAATATCTATGCACCCAACACAGGATCACCTACATATGTGAAACAAATACGAACAGAATTAAAGGGGGAAATAGAATGCAATGCATTCATTCTAGAAGACTTCAACACTCCACTCACTCTGAAGGACAGAACAACCAGACAGAAAATAAGTAAGGAGACAGAGCACTGAACAACACAATAGAACATATGGACCTAACAGACATCTACAGAACTTTATACCCATAAGCAGCAGAATACACATTCTTCTCAAGTGCACATGGAACGTTTTCAAGAATAGATCATATCCTAGGCCACAAAAAGAGCCTCAGTAAATTCAAAAAGATTGAAATTGTACCAGCCAGTTTCTCAGACCACAAAGGAATGAACTAGAAGTAAATTATGCAAAGAAAATGAAAAATCCCACAAACACTTGGAGGTTTCACAACATGCTCCTAAATAACCAATGGATCTATGACCAAATAAAAACAGAGTTCAAGCAATATATGGAGACAAATGACAACAATAATTCAACACCATAAAATCTCTGGGACGCAGTGAACGCCATGTTAAGAGGAAAGTATATTCCAATACAGGCCTACCTCAGGAAAGAATAACAATCCCATATGAACAGTCTAAACTCACAATTAATGAAACTATAAAAAGAAGAAGAGATGAGACCCAAAGTCAGTAGAAGGAGGGACATAATAAAGATTAGAGCAGAAATAAATAAAATTGAGAAAAATAAAACAATAGAATCAATGAAAGCAGGAGCTGGTTCTTCCAGAAAATAAACAAAACATATAAACCCCTAGCCAGACTTATCAAGAAAAAAAGAGTCTACACACATAAACAGAATCAGAAATGAGAAAGGAAAAATCACTATGGACACCACAGTAAAGAAAGAATTATTAGAGAATACTATGAAAAATTAAATGCTGACAAACTGGATAACCTAGAAGAAATGGACCACTTTCTAGAAAAATACAACCTTCCAAAGCTGACCCAGAAAGAAACAAAATCTGAGCAAACCAATAACCAGCAACAAAATTGAACTGGTAATCAAAAACCTACCTAAGAACAAAACACTTGGACCAGATGGCTTCACTGCTGAATTTTATCAAACATTCGGTGAAGACCTAATACCCATCCTCCTTAAAGTTTTCCAAGGAGTAGAAGAGGGAATACTTACAAACTCATTCTATTAGGCCAGCATCACTCTAATACCAAAACCAGGCAAACACACAACAAAAAAAGAAAATTACGGACCAATATCCCTGATGAACATAGATGCCAAAATACTCAAAAAAATATTAGCAAACCAAATTCAAAAATGCATTGAAAAGATCATCCATCATGATCAAGTAGGATTATTCCAGGGATGCAAGGATGGTACAACATTCGAAAATCCATCAACATCATCCACCACATCAACAAAAAGAAGGACAAAAACAACATGATCATCTCCATAGATGCTGAAAAAGCATTTCACAAAATTCAACATCCATTCATGATAAAAATTCTCAACAAAATGGGTATATGGGGCAAGTACCTCAACATAAAAAAGGCCGTATATGACAAACCAACAGCCAACATTATACTTAACAGCGAGAATCTGAAACCTTTTCCGTTAAGATCGGGAACAGGACAAGGATGCCCACTCTCCCCACTTCTATTCAACATAGTACTGGAGGTCCTAGCTATGGCAATCAGACAACAGAAAGAAGTAAAAGGCATCTAGATTGGCAAGGAAGAAGTTAAACTGTCCCTGTTTGCAGATGACATGATAGTGTACATAAAAAAGCCTAAAGAATCCACTCCAAAACTACTAGATCTAATATCTGAATTCAGCAAAGTTGTGGGATACAAAATTAATACACAGATATCTGGCATTCCTATACACTAATGATGAACTAGCAGAGAGAGAAATCAGGAAAACAATTCCCTTCACAGTTGCATCAAAAAAGAGTAAAATACCTAGGAATAAACCTAACCAAGGAAGTGAAAGACCTATACTCTGAAAACTACAAGACACTCATGACAGAAATTAAAGATACCAATAAATGGAAACACATCCTGTGCTCATGGATAGGAAGAATTAATATTGTCAAAATGGCCATCCCGCCCAAAGCAATCTACAGATTTAATGCAATTCCTATGAAAATACCAACAGCATTCTTCAACAAACTAGAGAAAATTGCTCTAAAATTCATATGGAACCAAAAAAGATCCCGAATAGCCAAAGCAATCCTGAGAAAGAAGAATAAAGCTGGGGGGTTATGCTCCCCAACTTCAAGTTCTACTACAAAGCCACAGTACTCAAGACAATTTGGTACTGGCACAAGAACAGACCCATAGACCAATGGAACAGACTAGAGAGCCCAGATATAAACCCAACCATATATGGTCAATTAATATATGATAAAGGAGACATGGACATATAATGGGGAAATGACAGCCTCTTCAACAGCTCAACAGCTGGTGTTGGGAAAACAGGACAGCTCCATGCAAGAGAATGAACCTGGATTATTGTTCAATCCCATACCACCTCACACCAGTAAGGATTGCCAACATGCAAAAGGATAAGAACAACAAAGGTAAACTCGAAATGGATGAAGGACCTGAATGTAAGTCATGAAACCATAAAACTCTTAGAAGACAACATAGGCAAAAATCTCCTGAATATAAGCATGAGCAACTTCTTCCTGAATGCATCTCCTCAAGCAAGGGAAACAAAAGGAAAAGTGAACTCATCTGACTACATGAAACTAAAAAGTTTCTGTTCGGCAAAGGACACCATCAACAGAACAAAAAGGCATCCTACAGTATGGGAGAATATATTTGTAAATGACATATCCAACAAGGGATTAACATCCAAAATATATAAAGAACTTACACACCTCAACACCCAAAAAGCAAATAATCCGATTAAAAAATGGGCAGAGGATATGAAGAGACAGTTCTCCAAAGAAGAAATTCAGATGGCCAACAGACATATAAAAAGATGCTCCACATCACTAATCATCAGGGAAAATCAAATTAAAACCAGAATGAGATATCACCTCACACCAGTAAGGATTGCCAACATGCAAAAGAATAAGAACAACAAATTCTGGCGAGGATCCAGAAAAAGGGGAACCCTCCTATACTGCTGGTGGGAATGTAAGCTAGTTCAACCATTGTGGAAACCAATATGGAGGTTCCTCAAAAAACTAAAAATACAAATGCCATTTGACCTGGGAATCCCACTCCTTGGAATTTACCCAAAGAATACAATTTATCCCATTCAAAAAGACATATGCACCCCTATGTTTATTGCAGCACTTTTTACAATAGCCAAGATATGGAAGCAACCTAAGTGTCCATCAGTAGATGAATGGATAAAGAAGAGGTGGTACATATACACAATGGAATACTATTCAGCCATAAGAAAGAAAAAATCCTACCATTTGCAATAACATGGATGGAGCTGGAGGATATTAAGCCAGGTGGAGAAAGACAAGTGCCAAATGATTTCCCTCATTTGTGGAGTATAACAATGAAGCAAAACTGAAGGACAAAATAGCAGCAGACTCAGAGACTCCAAGAAGGAACTAGTGGTTACCAAAGGGGAGGGGTGTTGGAGGGCAGGTGGGGAGGATGGAAGAAGGGGATCGAGGGGTAATTTGTTTAGTACACATGGTGTGGGGAATCATGGGGAAAACAGTGTAGCACAGAGAAGGCCAGTAGTGAATCTGTGGCATTTTACTACACTGATGGACAGTGACTGCATTGGGGTATGGGTCGGGACTTGATAATATGGGTAAATGTGGTAACCACATTGTTTTTTCATGTGAAACCTTCATAAGAGTGTATATCAATAATATCTTAATAAAAAAAAAAGAAATAAGCACTTTTTTCCTTGGGCTACAAATAATTTTTTTCTTCTGTGCCATTTGTCTTTTGGCTCTGTCTACAGTGTTTTCTTGTTATTGTTGTTGAATCTGTTTTTACCGTATGAAAGTTTTAGATGTTTTACACCAAAAAATTGACAGCAATTTCCTTTTTGGTTTTTGAGTTTTTTCTGTATTTTAAATAGTTGCTCTCTTGTAAGATGGGTCTTTTTAGAGTTGCCACTTTAATGCACCAGGGCTTGATTTGAATTCCACAACAGCATATGGTACAGGTTAAAAAATTACGTTTCACTGTGGAAAGAGGAAGCCTATAAAGTCAAGGTTATTAAGAGAAGGGAGAACAGAAAAACCCCATCCTTATACTGTCCCTGGCTGACCTGCTGGCCTCACAGAATGGTTTGTGTTCCAGGGAAGGGAACTCTGCCCCTCTTTTGGCCTCCTTTTTGTATACAGCAAGTGTGAGAGTAGCCTTATCAATGAAAGAAATAATCAGACTATCTTGGCACCAGACAGCCTGGATTTCAGTGCCAGCTGTTTATCAGAGTTGTCTGGGAAACACAAGCTGCCCAGCACCTTGACTTTTGGTCCCATGGGATGTTATGCAAGAGAAAGGAAGCCAGTGGTCCCATGGGAAGCTGGGCTTGTGTACAGTTCCACAGGCTGGGAGAAGCCACCTTTTCCCTACCCCAACACTCCATACCTGATTTGAGCTAGCTCGTTGTCCAGGCAATACAGAATGAGCACCCAGATTCATTTAGAACAAGCCTGCTCTTTGCAGCACAATGAATTAGTAAGGCAATGGATATATTAACTCTTTGACCCCCCACTTTGTGTTTTGAAAATTTTCAGATTCAAAAGGTCAAAAGAATGATATAATGAATGCCCCTATACTCTTCATATAAATTCACCAGTTGTTAACATTTTGTCACCTTTGCTGAATCTTTTTATAAACACACATTTTTATCCATTGGAGCATTTGAAACTAAGTTGAATACTTCATGACAGTTCTCTCAGAATAATTCAGCATATATCTCCCTAAAAATAAAGCCATTCTCCTAAATAATGCAATACCATGTTCAGACTTAAGGAAAATTAATGATTCAATATCTTTAATTCCACATTCAAATTTCTCTAGTTATCCCAAAGTCTTTTATAACCATCTGTTTTGTTTGGTCCAAAATCTTAACAAGGTCCATACCTTGTATCTGATTCTGTCCCTCTAGTTGTGTCCCGAGATGGACATTTTGCAATGACTGGAGCTATTGTGATCATCATGACTGGAGGTGCTACTGGCATCTGGTGGATAGAGACAAAGGATTCTTGCTAAATACAATAAACAGGACAACCTCCCATAGCAAAGAATTATCTGGTCCAAAATGTCAGTTAGTGCTGAGATTCAAAAACCTTGTTCTTATCTATCTAGAACACTGTTCTCACTTTGTTGTTTCTCTTGACCCTGACTTGCAGTGTCCAGGCCAGTTGTAATGTAAAATGTTCCACACTCTTCTTCTAATTGTTTCCTCGTGATTGATTTCCATTTAAATGTACTTGGCAAGAATATTACACATAGATTATTGCAACAGTTAGCTATTACTGCATAACAACTCACCCCAAAACTCAGTGGCATTATTTTAACAGCCATTGGCTACATAGTTCTCCTGGTCTGGGCTGGGCTCTGCTGATTTTGGCTAGACTCATTCATGGATCTACAGTCATTTGGCAGATTGATTGGGTGCTGGCTGGACTAGGATGACCTCAGCTGATATGACCTCAGCTCCATTCATCCATCACACTTAGCTGGCTAGCCCTGGCTTGTGCTCATGGAAGAGGCAGGGGGCTGAAAGAAAGTGAAAGTGTGCAAGGTTTCTGGAGGCCTAAGTTTAGAACAGGTACTCTGTCACTTCAAGTGCATTATATTGGCCAAAGAAGATAACAAAGCCAGCCTAGATTCAAGTATTAGAGAAATAAACTCTACCACTTGATGGGAGTTACCTCAGTCACATTGTAAGGGGGTGGATAAGAGGGAAAGAATCTGGGCCTATTGCAATCAGTCTATCAGAATGATATTGTGAACCTTTTATTGCATCATATCAGGAGGTAGATTATGTCACGTTGTCCCTCTGTTAGTAATGTTAAGTTTGATACTTGATTAAATGGTAACTTCATTCAGTTCAGCCTCCATCTTCATATGGCATTCTCCTGTGACTCTTTGTCTTCACATGACCATCTTCTTGTAAGGGTCCCAGCCTATATTGAATTAGGGTCCCATCCTATTCCAGTGCTTTTAAAGACTTTCAGTGCTTTTAAATCACTGGGTGTGGCTTTTTCTTTTTATACAGCCATCATTTTTATACAACCATACAAACAAATCTTTGGCAATGAGACAACGCCAAATTATCTCAGATTTGGCCAGCAAGAGCCCATAAAGTCAACTCTTAATGAAGAAAAGCACAATAAGTATTTAAACTTTTATTATATGTAACATTTTTCTTGTAAAAAATCTATTACCACTAATTTATCTCAGAGGACCTACTTCTGCTGTCCAGATAAATCAGAGTTTATATTTTTCTTCCTGGGGAGGGTATATGATTGTTTCCCATGAGAAAAGTCTCATCATCATTCATAAGAAAAAGCTGTCATCTATTGAGTATACTGCTTTACATATGTTATTTTAATTGTCATAATAATTCTATGCCTAAGCAATGTTACTACATATTACAAATGAGAAATCTGAGACTTAAAGTGAGCTACTGAAAAGAACATGGATTTGGCAAACTCGGTTTGAATCCTAGGTCTGTCACCTATTAGGTATGTGATTTGGAGCCTCTCTAGGCCTTGGTTTATTTATCTTTACTACGGCAATGATATTTGCCTCACAGGTTTGAGCCCAGTAGCTTACCTGATATAGAGTAGGTGTTTATTAGTTCTCTTTTTTCAGTATCCTGATGATAGGCCATGACTTCTAGGTCATGTTGGATAAATGACAATGCCACTGAGTCCACTAGCAAGTAATCAGTAATTGATCAATCTCATTAATTCAGAGTATGCTCATTAGGGATTAAAGATAGCATGACCTAAGTTTCAGCTAAAGTTTACCTTTAAATATCTTTAGGGGAAAAAAAGTCTCCTAATCAATTTCTTAATACTATGGGAAGGAGATCATATCTATTCAACTTAAGAGAACGACTTTTAGGGAGATCTTTTGTATTTTGCATACACATTGGGAGGCTTATATACAAATCAATCTTCAAAACGGACTAAACTTTGTTCATCTGAAAACTGTGCATTCATTCATCCCACAAATAGTATTGACCACCTACTATGTCCCATACAATGTTCCAGGCCCGTGGGATACATCAGAAAATAAAACAAATATCCCTGCTCTCATTTATCTTCTAGTTGGGGGAGATAGATGAAAAACAAATAGATTTTTGCAAATTATATAGAATATTAGAAGCAGGTAAGTACTAATGAGAAAAATTAATGAAGTGGGGGTGTACAGGAGGGGATTGCAACTTTAAATAGGGTTTTCATTGTTTAAAAGGTGCTATTTGAGCAAAGACTTGAAAGAGGTGAGTAAATTGGTCATGTGGCCATCTGGGAGAACAACAAATACAAAGGCCTTTGGGCAGGAGTGTGCTTGGAGGCCAGGGTGGCTGGAGTGCAGTGAATGAAGGGAAGTATTTTATTTATCTAACAAACATTTAAATAGCCCTCACTAGTAGCACTTTTTTTTTTTTAATATAATTTATTTTATTATCATTAATTTACAATTACATGTGCAATATTACGATTATTAAACTACCCCTTCATCAGGTCCCCACCACCAACCCCATTACAGTCACTGTCCATCAGCGTAGTGAGATGCTATAGAATCACTACTTGTCTTCTCTGAGCTGTACTGCCCTCCCCGTGCCCCCCCAACATTACATTTGCTAATCGTAATGCCCCTTTTTCCCTCTTATCCCTCCCTTCCCGCCCATTTTCCCCAGTCCCTTTCCCTTTGGTAACTATTAGTCCGTTCTTGGGTTCTGTGAGTCTGCTGCTGTTTTGTTCCTTCAGTTTTTTTCTTTGTTCTTATACTCCACATATGAGTGAAATCATTTGATACTTGTCTTTTTGGCTTGGCTTATTTCACTGAGCATAATACCCTCTAGCTCCATCCATGTTGTTGCAAATGGTAGGATTTGTTTTCTTCTTATGGCTGAATAATATTCCATTGTGTATATGTACCACATCTTCTTTATCCATTCATCTACTGATGGACACTTAGGTTGCTTCCATTTCTTGGCTATTGTAAATAGTGCTGCAATAAACATAGGGGTGCATCTGTCCTTTTCAAATTGGGCTGCTGCATTCTTAGGGTAAATTCCTAGGAGTGGAATTCCTGGGTCAAATGGTATTTCTATTTTGAGTTTTTTGAGGAACCTCCATACTGCTTTCCACAATGGTTGAACTAATTTGCAGTCCCACCAGCAGTGTAGGAGGGTTCCCTTTTCTCCACATCCTCGCCAACATTTGTTGTTGTTTGTGTTTTGGATGTTGGCCATCCTCACTGGTGTGAGGTGATATCTCATTGTGGTTTTAATCTGCATTTCTCTGATGATTAGCGATGTGGAGCATCTTTTCATGTGCCTGTTGGCCATCTGAATTTCTTCTTTGGAGAAGTGTCTATTCATGTCCTCTGCCCACTTGTTAATTGGATTATTTGCTTTCTGTTTGTTAAGGTGCATGAGTTCTTTATATATTTTGGATGTCAACCCTTTATCAGATACGTTTTTTATGAATATATTCTCCCATACTGTAGGATGTCTTTTTGTTCTACTGATGGTGTCCTTTGCTGTACAGAAGCTTTTCAGCTTGATATAGTCCCACTTGTTCATTTTTGCTTTTGTTTCCCTTGCCCGGGGAGATATGTTCATGAAGAAGTTGCTCATGTTTATGTCCAAGAGATTTTTGCCTATGTTTTTTTCTAAGAGTTTTATGGTTTCATGACTTACATTCAAGTCTTTGATCCACCTTGAGTTTACCTTTGTGTATGGGGCTAGACAGTAGTCCAGTTTCATTCTCTTACATGTAGCTGTCCAGTTTTTCCAACACCAGCTGCTGAAGAGGCTGTCATCTCCCCATTGTATATCCAAGGCACTTTTATCAAATATTAATTGACTGTATATGTTTGGGTTAATGTTTGGATTTTCTATTCTGTTCCACTGGTCTGTGGGTCTGTTTTTGTGCCAATACCAAATTGTCTTGATTACTGTGGCTTTGTAGTAGAGCTTGAAGTCAGGGAGTGTAATTCCCCCTGTTTTATTCCTCCTTCTCAGGATTGCTTTGGCTATTCGGGGTCTTTTGTGGTTCCATATGAATTTTAGAATTATTTGTTCCAGTTCATTGAAGAAAGCTGTTGGTAGTTTGATAGGGATTGCATTGAATCTGTAGATTGCTTTAGGTAGTATAGCCATTTTGACAATATTTATTCTTCCTAGCCAAGAGCATGGAATGAATTTCCATTTGTTAGTGTCCTCTTTAATTTCTCTTAGGGAGTGTCTTGTAGTTTTCAGGGTATAGGTTTTTCACTTCCTTCATTAGTTTTATTCCTAGGTATTTTATTCTTTTTGATGCAATTGTGAATGGAATTGTTTTTCTGATTTCTCTTTCTGTTAGTTCATCATTAGTGTATAGGAAAGCAACAGATTTCTGTGTGTTAATTTTGTATCCTGCAACTTTGCTGAATTCAGATATTAGTTCTAGTAGTTTTGGAATGGAATCTTTAGGGTTTTTTATGTACAGTATCATGTCATCTGCAAATAGTGACAATTTGACTTCTTCTTTACCAATCTGGATGCCTTGTATGTCTTTGTTTTGTCTGATTGCTGTGGCTAGGACCTCCAGTACTATGTTGAATAACAGTGGAGAGAGTGGGCATCCCTGTCTTGTTCCCGATCTTAGATGAAAAGCTTTCAGCGTCTCGCCGTTAAGTATGATGTTAGCTGTGGGTTTGTCATATATAGCCTTTATGATGTTGAGGTACTTGCCCTCTATACCCATTTTGTTGAGAGTTTTAATCAGGAATGGATGCTGAATTTTGTCAAATGCTTTTTCAGCATCTATGGAGATGATCATGTGGTTTTTGTTCTTCTTTTTGTTGATGTGGTGGATGATGTTGATGGATTTTCGAATGTTGTACCATCCTTGCATCCCTGGGATGAATCCCACTTGATCATGGTGTATGATCCTCTTGATGTATTTTTGAATTCGGTTTGCTAATATTTTGTTGAGTATTTTTGCATCTACGTTCATCAGGGATATTGGTCTGTAATTTTCTTTTTTGGTGAGGTCTTTGCCCGGTTTTGGTATTAGAGTGATGCTGGCTTCATAGAATGAGTTTGGAAGTATTCCCTCCTCTTCTATTTTTGGAAAACTTTAAGGAGAATGGGTGTTATTTCTTCTCTATATGTCTGGTAGAATTCAGAGGTGAATCCATCAGGCCCAGGGGTTTTGTTCTTGGGTAGTTTTTTGATTACCAATTCGATTTCGTCACTGGTGATTGGTCTGTTTAGTTTTTCTGTTTCTTGCTTGGTCAGTCTTGGAAGGTTGTATTTTTCTAAGAAGTTGTCCATTTCTTCTATGTTTTCCAGCTTGTTAGCATATAGATTCTCATAATATTCTCTTATGATTCTTTGTATTTCTGTGGGGTCCGTCGTGATTTTTCCTTTCTCATTTCTGATTGTGTTTATGTGTGTAGATTCTCTTTTTCTCTTAATGAGTCTGGCTAGGGGTTTATCTATTTTGTTTATTTTTTCAAAGAACCAGCTCTTGGTTTTATTGATTTTTTCTATTGTTTTATTCTTCTCAATTTTATTTATTTCTTCTCTAATCTTTATTATGTCCCTCCTTCTGGTGACTTTGGGCCTCATTTGTTCTTCTTTTTCCAATTTCAGTAATTGTGTCTTTAGACTATTCATTTGGGAATGTTCTTCCTTCTTTAAATAGGCCTGGATTGCAATATACTTTCCTCTTAGAACTGCCTTTGCTGCGTCCCACAGAAGTTGTGGCTTTGTGTTGTTGTTGTCATTAGTCTCCATATATTCTTTGATTTCTGTTTTGATTTGGTCGTTAACCCATTGATTAATTAGGAGAGTGTTGTTAAGTCTCCATGTATTTGTGAGCCTTTTTGATTTCTTTCTAAAATTTATTTCTAGTTTTATACCTTGGTGATCTGAGAAGTTGGTTGGTAGGATTTCAATATTTTTGAAATTACTGAGGTTCTTTTTGTGGCCTAGTATGTGGTCTATTCTGGAAAATGTTCCATGTGCACTTGAGAAGAATGTGTATCCTGTTGCTTTTGGGTGTAGAGTTCTGTAGATGTCTGTTAGGTCCATCTGTTCTAGTGTGTTGTTCAGTGCCTCTGTGTCTTTACTTATTTTCTGTCTGGTTGATCTGTCCTCTGGAGTGAGTGGTGTGTTGAAGTCTCCTAAGATGAATGCATTGCTGTCTATTTCCTCCTTTAATTCTGTTAGTATTTGTCTCACATATGCTGGCGCTCCTGTGTTGGGTGCATATATATTTATAATGGTTATATCTTCTTGTTGGACTGACCCCTTTATCATTATGTAATGTCCTTCTTTATCTTTTGCTACTTTCTTCGTTTTGAAGTCTATTTTGTCTGATACAAGTACTGCAACACCTGCTTTTTTCTCTTTGTTGTTTGCATGAAATATCTTTTTCCATCCCTTCACTTTTAGTCTGTGTATATCTTTGGATTTGAGGTGAGTTTCTTGTAGGCAGCATATAGATGGGTCTTGCTTTTTTATCCATTCTGTTACTCTGTGTCTTTTGATTGGTGCATTCAGTCCATTTACATTTAGGGTGATTATTGATAGATTATGTACTTATTGCCATTGCTGGCTTTAGATTCGTGGTTACCAAGGGTTCAAGGTTTGCTTCTTTACTATCTAACAATGTAACTTAACTTTCTTGTTAAGTTATTGTAAACACAGTCTGATGTTTCTTTATTTCTCTCCCTTCTTATTCCTCCTCCTCCATTCTTTCTCTAATAGGTGTTTTATTCTTTGCCTTTAGTTAGTATTTGGATGATCTGCTTTCTTTGCTATGATTTTTTTTTTCTCTGGTGACATCTTTTTAGCCTTAGGTTGTGCTTCCCTCTAGAGCAGTCCATTTAAGATATCCTGTAGTGGTGGTTTATGAGAGGCAAACTCTCTTAACTTTCGTTTATCTGGAAATTGTTTAATCCCTCCATCATATTTAAATGATAATCATGCTGGATACAATATTCTTGGTTCGAGGGCCTTCTGTTTCATAACGTTAAATATATCATGCCATTCTCTTCTGGCCTGTAAGGTTTCTGTTGAGAAGTCTGATGATAATCTGATGGGTTTTCCTTTGTAGGTGATCTTTTTTCTCTCTCTAGCTGCCTTTAATACCCTGTCTTTATCTTTGATCTTTGCCATCTTAATTATTATGTGTCTTGGTGTTGTCTTCCTTGGGTCCCTTGTGTTGGGAGATCTATGAGCTTCGGTGGACTGCGAGACTACTTCCTTCCCCAGCGAGGGAAAGTTTTCAGCAATTATTTCTTCAAAGACACTTTCTATCCCTTTTTCTCTCTCTTCTTCCTCTGGTACTCCTATAATGCGAATATTGTTCCGTTTGGATTGGTCACACAGTTCTCTTAATATTCTTTCATTCCTAGAAATCCTTTTATCTCTCTCTGCCTCAGCTGCTCTGTACTCCTGTTCTCTGTTTTCTATTCCATTAACAGTCTCTTGCATCTCATCCATTCTGCTGTTAAGCCCGTCGATCGCTTGTCTGATTTCTGTATTGTCTTTCCTCAGTTCCCTCACTTCGTCCCTCAGCTCTTGCACATTTCTCTGTAGGTCCATCAGCATGGTTATGACTTTTATTCTAAATTCTTTTTCAGGGAGGCTGTGCATTTCAATCCCTTCAGACTCCCTCTCTGGGGTTGTCTGGTTGATTTTGGTCTGAACCATATTCCTCTGTCTTTTCATGGCTGTATAATTTGGTCACTGATAGTTGCCACGTATGTCAGCTGGGCTCTTTAAGACTTTAAAAAGAGAAGAAAAAAAAAGAAAAAAGAAGAAAGAAAGAAAAAAAAGAAAAGAAAGAAAAGAGAACAAAACAAAACAACAAAAACAAAAAAATGCCCACCGGACGTAGATTCTGTGGGAATGCTCTAGGTGGCGCTATTGCCCCACTATTCCACAGCTGTGACTGTGCCACTCCGCAGGGCCCTTTATCGCTCTGGCAGGGGTGGGAACGAATAGGAGGCTGTTGATCTCAGTGAGAAGTGTTAAGTATGGCTACGCTTCCTCAGTCGCCAGCTAAGGCGTCTGAAACTCCCCAGGACTCGCAGCCTGCTGGGCTGAGTGTGCTGGGGCGATCCGGCTCCTCCGCTGGGCTCCTGTCTCTTTAAGACCGCTGAAGAAAGCGCGCACTTTTTTTTTTCCTTCCCTGGAGCCGGCTGCAAGCACCCTGGCGCGTTCCCCGCTCAGATCCTGCCCCTCTGTCTCTCCAATCTCCGCTGCACTGCGCAATGTGGGTCAGCGCTCCCCCGCAGATCACCGGGGCTGGCTACTTTGCGGGGTGTGCTTCCACTCCCTCCCGGCTCTGAATCCTCTCCTCCTGCCGGTGCGCGGGGGTGGGGGAGGGCTCGGGTCCCGCCGGTCGCGGCTCCGTATCTTACCCGCTTCTTGGGATGCCGAGTCCTCTCGGGTGTAGCTGCACGCTGTGCACTTTCCTGTGTATTCTCGTCTCTCTTTTAGGAATAAATGTATTTTCTGTGTTTTCGTAGATAAATATAGTGTTGGGAGGAGATTTCTGCCGCCCTGCTCACACCGCCATCTTTCCGGAAGTCTGGTGCATCTTTTCTTTCCTGTTGTTCGCCTTGTCTCCTACATGGTTGATGTCTGCAGCAGCCATGGCTAACCAGCTCTGAGGAGTATTTTCCCCTGACTGGGGTAGAGTTCATTGGAGTGGCGGTGTTAGAGAATATAAACACTATAGGGTTGCTGGGAACAAGAACATTTAAAATAAGCCATGAAAGCAAAGTAATCTTGTCCTCTTGGCTAAACTTATCTTCTGACAGAGACTTCTGAAACAAAATTACTTTGAAATAATGTTAAGTGGACTTGTCCATGTTTTTAAGGATATGTTTCTCATGGAAGAGTAGCTGTCACAAAGGAAAACACTGAATGTGATGAACAGTACAGAACTTTTTGTTTCACATAATGCTATTTTGCCTGAGTGACAAAATTTCTTTGAGATATCAGTCCCTTAGATGAATGTACTTTTTTTCCTTGTATTTTTTAATTAATTTTTTATTTTGGTATTATTAATATACACTTACATGAACAGAATTGTGGTTACTAGACTCCCCCCATTATCAAGTCCCCACCACGTACCCCATTACAATCACTGTCCATCAGCATAGTAAGATGCTTAGAATCACTACTTGTCTTCTCTGCTATACTGCCTTACCTGTGAACACCCCCGTACGTTATGTGTGCTAATCATAATGCTCCTTTTTCCCCTTATGCCTCCCTTCCCACCCATCCTCCCCAGTCTCTTTCCCTTTGGTAACTGTTAGTACATTCTTGGGTTCTATGAGTCTGCCTCTGTTTTGTTCCTGCAGGTTTTTCTTTCTTCTTAAACTCCACAGATGAGTGAAATCATTTGATATTGTCTTTCTCTGCCTGGCTTATTTCACCGAGCATAATACCTTCTAGCTCCATCCATGTTGTTGCAAATGGTAGGATTTGTTTTCCTCTTATGGCTGAATAATATTCCAATGTGTGTATCTACCTCATCTTCTTTATCCATTCATCTACTGATGGACACTTAGGTTGCTTCCATTTCTTGACTCTTGTACATAGTGCTGCGATAAACATAGGGGTGCATATGTCTTTTTCAAACTGGGCTGCTGCATTCTTAGGGTAAATTCCCAGGAGTGGAATTCCTGGGTCAAATGGTATTTCTATTTTGAGTTGTTTTTTTGAGGAACCTCCATACTGCTTTCCACAATGATTGAACTAATTTGCATTCCCACCAGCAGTGTTGGAGGGTTCTCCTTTCTCCACATCCTGGCCAACATTTGTTGTTGTTTGTGTTTTGTATGGTAGCCATCCTTACTGGTGTGAGGTGATACCTCACTCTGGTTTTAATTTGCATTTCTCTGATGGTTAGCAATGTAGAGCATCTTTTCATGTGCCTGTTGGCCATCTGAATTTCTTCTTTGGAGAAGTGTCTATTCATGTCCTCTGCCCATTTCTTAATTGGATTATTTGCTTTTTGTTTGTTGACGTGCGTGAGCCCTTTATATATTTTGGATGTCAACCCCTTATCGGATATTTCATTTATGAATATATTCTCCCATACTGTAGGATGTCTTTTTGTTCTACTGATGGTGTCCTTTGCTGTACAGAAGCTTTTCAGCTTGATATAGTCACACTTGTTCATTTTTGCTTTTGTTTCCCTTGCCCATGGAGATATGTTCATGAAGAAGTTGCTCATGTTTGTCCAAGAGATATTTGCCTATGTCTTTTTCTAAGACTTTTATGTTTTTATGTCTTACATTCAGGTCTTTGATCCATTTTGAATTTACTTCTGTATGTGGGGTTAAACAGTGATCCAGTTTCATTCTCTTATATGTAGTTTTGCCAACATCAGCTGCTGAAGAGGCTGTCATTTTCCCATTGTATATCCATGGCTCCTTTATTGTATATTAATTGAGCATATATGTTTGGGTTAATATGTGGACTCTCTATTCTTTTCCACTGGTCTGTGGGTCTGTTCTTATGCCAGAACCAAATTGTTTTGATTACTGTGGTTTTGTAGTAGAGCTTGAAGTAAGGGAGTGTAATTCCCCCCATTTTATTCTTCCTTCTCAGAATTGCTTTGGCTATTCGGGGTCTTTTGTGGATCCACATGAATTTTAGAACTATTTATTCCAGTTCGTTGAAGAATGCTGTTGGTACTCTGATAGGGATTGCATTGAATCTGTAGATTGTTTTAGGCAGTATAGCCATTTTAACAATATTTATTCTTCCTAGCCAAGAGCATGGGATGCATTTCCATATGTCAGTGTCCTCTTTAATTTCTCTTAGGAGTGTCTTGTAGTTTTCAGAGTACAGGTCTTTCACTTCCTTCGTTAGGTTTATTTCTAGATATTTTATTCTTTTTGATGCAATTGTGAATGGAACTGTTTTTCTGATTTCTCTTTCTGTTAGTACATCGTTAGTGTATAAGAAAGCAACAGATTTCTGTATGTTAATTTTGTATCCTGCAACTTTGCTGAATTCAGATATTAGTTCTAGTAGTTTTGGAGTGGAGTCTAGGATTTTTATGTACAATATAATGTCATCTCAAATAGTGACAGTTTGACTTCTTCTTTACCAATCTGGATGCCTTGTATTTCTTTGTTTTATCTGATTGCCGTGGCTAAGACTTCCAGTACTATGTTGAATAACAGAGGGGAGAGTGGGCATCCCTGTCTTGTTCCTGATCTTAGGTGAAAAGCTTTCAGCTTCTTGCTGTTAAGTATGATGTTCACTCTGGTGGGTTTGTCATACATGGACTTTATGATGTTGTTACTTTCCCTGTATACCCATTTTGTTGAGAGTTTTTATCATGAATGGATGTTGAATTTTGTCATATGCTTTTTCAGCATTTATGGAGATGATCATGTGGTTTTTGTTCTTCTTTTTGTTCATGTGGTGCATGATGTTGATGGATTTTTGAATGTTGTACCATCCTTGCATCCCTGAGATGAATCCCACTTGATCATGGTGTATGATCCTCTTGATATGTTTTTGAATTCGGTTTGCTAATATTTTGTTGAGTATTTTTGCATCTATGTTTATCAGGGATATTGTTCTTTAACTTTCTTTTTGGTGGGGTTTTTGCCTGGTTTTGGTATTAGAGTGATACTGGCTTCATAGAATGAATTTGGAAGTATTTCCCTCCTCTTCTATTTTTTGGAAAAGTTTAAGGAGAATGAGTATTATGTCTTCTCTATATGGCTGATAAAATTCAGTGGTGAATCCATCTGGCCAGGGAATTTTGTTCTTGGGTAGTTTTTTGATTACCAATTCAATTTCATTGCTGGTAATTAGTCTGCTTAGGTTTCCTGTTCCTTCCTTGGTCTGTCTTGGAAGGTTGTATTTTTCTAAGAAATTGTCCATTTCTTCTAGGTTTTCCAGCTTGTTAGCATATAGATTTTCTTAGTATTCTCTAATAATTCTTTGTATTTCTGTGGAGTCCGTTTCTATTTTTCCTTTCTCATTTCTGATTCTGTTTATGTGTAGATTCTCTTTTTCTCTTAATAAGTCTGACTAGGGGTTTATCTATTTTGTTTATTTTTTCAAAGAACCAGCTCTTGTTTTCATTGATTTTTTTTCTATTGTTTTATTCTTCTCAATTTTATTTATTTCTTCTCTAATCTTTATTATGTCCCTCCTTCTGGTGACGTTGGGTCCCTTTGTTCTTCTTTTTCCAATTTCAATAATTGTGAGTTTAGACTATTCATTTGGGAATGTTCTTCCTTCTTTAAATAGGCCTGGATTGCAATATACTTTCCTCTTAGAACTGCCTTTGCTGCGTCCCAAAGAAGTTGGGTCTTTGGGCTGTTGTTGTCATTTGTCTCCATATATTGCTTGATCTCTGTTTTAATTTGGTTGATGATCCACTGATTATTTAGGAGCATGTTGTTAAGCCTCCATGTGTTTGTGAGCTTTTTTGTTTTCTTTGTACAATTTATTTCTAGTTTTATACCTTTGTGATCTGAGAAGTTCTTTGGTAGAACTTCAATGTTTTTGAATTTACTGAGGTTCCTTTTGTGGCCTAGTATGTAGTCTCTTCTGGAAAGTGTTCCATGTGCACTTGAGAAGAATGTGTATCCTGCTGCTTTTGGGTGTAGAGTTTTGTAGATGTCTGTTAGGTCCATCTGTTCTAGTGTGTTGTTCAGTGCCTCTGTGTCTTTACTTATTTTCTGTCTGGTTGATCTGTCATTTAGAGTGAGCGGTGTGTTGAAGTCTCCTAAAATGATGCACTACTTTCTATTTTCTCCTTTAATTCTGTTGGTATTTGTTTCACTTATGTCAGTACTCCTGTGTTGGGTGCATATGTATTTATAATGGTTATCTCCTTTTGTTGGACTGACCCCTTTTTCATTATGTAATGTCCTTCTTTGTCTTTTGCTACTTTCTTTGTTTTGAAGTCTGTTTTGTCTGATACAAGTACTGCAACACCTGCTTTTTTCTCCCTGTTGGTTGCATGAATTATCTTTTCCATTCCATCACTTTTAGTCTGTGTATATCTTTGGGTTTGAGGTGAGTTTCTTGGAAGCAGTATATAGATGGGTCTTGCTTTTTTATCTATTCTGTTACTCTGTGTCTTTTGATTGGTGCATTCAGTCCATTTACATTTAGGATGATTTTCGATAGATATGCACTTATTGCCAATGCAGACTTTAGATTCGTGGTTACCAAAGGTTCAATTGTAGTTTCTTTACTATGTAACAGTCTAACTTAACTCTTTTGTTAAGCTATTATAAACACAGTCTGATGATTCTTTTTATTTATTTATTTTTAATTAAGGTATTATTGATACATGCTCTTATGAACGTTTCACATGAAAAAACAGTGTGGTTAGTGCATTTACCCATATTATCAAGTCCCCACCCGTACCCCAATGTAGTCACTGTCCATCAGTGTAGTAAGATGCCACAGATTCGTTGTTTGCCTTCTCGGTACTACACTGTTTTCCCCATAATCCAACACACCATGTGTACTAAACATAAAACCCCACAATACCTTTCTCCCACCATCTCCACCCGCCCTCCCACACCCCTCCCCTTTGTTAACCACTAGTTCGTTCTTGGAGTCTGTAAGTCTGCTACTATTTTGTTACTTCAGTTTTGCTTTGTTGTCATACTCCACAAGTGAGGGAAATCATTTGGCACTTGTGTTTCTCTGCCTGGCTTATTTCACTGAGCATAATATCCTCCAGCTCCATCCATGTTGTTGCAAATGGCAGGATTTGTTTCCTTCTTTTGGCTGAATAGTATTCCATTGTGTATATGTACCACATCATCTTTATCCATTCATCTACTGATGGACACTTAGGTTGCTTCCATTTCTTGGCTATTGTAAAAAGTGCTGCAATAAACATGGATGCATATGTCTTTTTGAATCTGAGAAGTTGTATTCTTTGGGTAGATTACAAGGAGTGGGATTCCCAGGTCAAATGCTATTCTATTTTTAGTTTTTTGAGGAACCTTCGTGTTCCTTTCCACAGTGGTTGAACTATCTTACATTCCCACCAGCAGTGTAGGAGGTTTCCCCTTTCTCCGCATCCTCGCTAGCATTTGTTGTTCTTAGTCTTTTGGATGGTGGCCATCCTTACTTGTGTGAGGTGATATCTCATTGTGGTTTAAATTTGTATTTCCCTGATGACTAGTAATGTGGAGCATCTTGTCATGTGTCTGTTGGCTATCTGAATTTCTTCTTTGGAGAATTCTTTCTTCATATCCTCTGCCCATTTTGTAATTGGGTTATTTGCTTTTTGGTTGTTTAGGCGTGTAAGTTCTTTATATATTTTGGATGTTAAACCCCTGTTGGATATGTCATTTACAAATGTATTCTCCCATACTGTAGGATACCTTTTTGTTCTGTTGATGGTGTCCTTTGCCATACAGAAACTTTTTAGTTTGATATAGTCCCATGAGTTCATTTTTGCTTTTGTTTCCCTTGCTCGAGGAGATGTGTTCAGGAAGAAGTCGCTCATCCTTATGTTCAGGAGATTTTTGCCTATGTTGTCTTCTAAGGGTTTTATGGTTTCATGATTTACATTCAGGTCCTTGATCCATTTAGAATTTACTTTTGTGTATAGCGTTCAACAATAATCCAGTTTGATTCTCTTGCATGTAACTGTCCAGTTTTGCCAACACCAGCTGTTGAAGAGGCTGTCATTTCCCCATTGTATGTCCATGGCTCCTTTATCATATATTAATTGACCATATATTGTTGGGTTTATATCAGGGCTCTCTAGTCTGTTCCATTGGTCTATGGGTCTGTTCTTGTGCCAGTACCAAATTGTCTTGAGTACTGTGGCTTTGTAGTAAAGCTTGAAGTTGGGGAGCGTAATCCCCCCCGCTTTGTTCTTCCTTCTCAGGATAGCTTTGGCTATTCTGCGTCTTTTGTGATCATATGAATTTTAGAATGATTTTCTCTACTTTGTTGAAGAATGCTGTCGGTATTTTGATAGGAATTGCATTGAATCTGTAGATTGCTTTATGCAGGATGGCTATTTTGACAATATTAATTCTTCCTATCCATGAACAAGGGATGTGTTTCCATTTATTGGTATCTTCTTTAATTTCTCTCATGAGTGTCTTATAGTTTTCAGAATATAGTACTTTCAGTTCCTTGGTTCGGTTTATTCCTAGGTATTTTATTCTTTTTGATTCAACTGCTCATGGAATTGTTTTCCTGATTGCTCTCTCTGCTAGGTCATTGTTAGTGTATAGGAATGCCACAGATTTGTGTGTATTAATTTTGTATTCTCCAACTTTGCTGAATTCAGATATTACATCTAGTAGTTTTGGAGTGGAGTGTTTAGGATTTATCATGTACAATATCATATCTCTGCGAACAGGGACAGTTTAACTTCTTCCTTGCTAATCTGGATGCCTTTTATTTCTTTTTGCTGTCTGATTGCTGTGGCTAGGATCTCCAGTACTATGTTGAATAGAAGTGGAGAGAGTGGGGATTCTTGTCTTTTTCCCGATCTTAAAGGAAAGGCTTTCAGCTTCTTGCTGTTAAGTATAATGTTGGCTGTAGGTTTGTCATATATTGCCTTTATTATGTTGAGGTACTTGCCCCCTATACCCGTTTTTTAAAGAGTTTTTGAAGAATTGTACCATCCTTTTTTTTTTGAAGTGTTGTACCATCCTTGCATCCCTGGAATTAATCCTACTTGATCATGGTCTATGATCCTTTTGATGTATTTTTGAATTCGGTTTGCTAATATTTTGTTGAGTATTTTTGCATCTATGTTCATCGGGGATATTGGTCTGTAGTTTTCTTTTTATGTGGTGTCTTTGCCCAGTTTTGGTATTATAGTGATTTTGGCCTCATAGAATGAGTTTGGATGTATTTCCTCTTCTTCTACTCCTTGGAAAACTTTAAGGAGGATGGGTGTTAGGTTTTCACTAAATGTTTGATAAAATTCAGTGGTGAAGCCATGCGTCCCAGGTGTTTTGTTTTTAGGTAGGTTTTTGATTTCCAGTTCAATATCTTTGCTCATAATTGGTCTGTTCAGATTTTCTGTTTTTTTTCTGGGTCAGCCTTGGAAGGTTGTATTTTCCTAGAAAGTTGTCCATTTCTTTTAGGTTATCCAGTTTGTTAGCATACAGTTTTTCATAATATTCTCTCATAATTCCTTGTGTTTCTGTGGTGTCTGTAGTGATTTGCCTTTCTCATTCCTGATTCTGTTTATGTGAGTAGACTCTTTTTTTCTTTGTAAGTCTGGCTAAGGGTTTATCTATTTTGTTTATTTTCTCAAAGAACCAGCTCTTGCTTTCGTTTATCCTTTCTATTGTTTTATTCTTCTCAATTTCATTTATTTTGGCTCTAATCTTTATCATATCCCTCCTTCTACTGACTTTGGGTCTCATTTGTTCTTCTTTTTCTAGTTTCGTTAATAGTGAGTTTAGACTGCTCATATGGGATTGTTCTTCTTTCCTGAGGTAGGCCTGTATTGCAATATACTTTCCTCTTAGCTTGGCCTTCGCTGCATCCCACAGATTTTGCGGTGTTGAATTATTGTTGTCATTTGTCTCCATATATTGCTTGATCTCTGTTTTTATTTGGTCATTGATCCATTGATTATTTAGGAGCATGTTGTGAAGCCTCCAAGTGTTTGTGGAAGTTTTCATTTTCTTTGCATAATTCGTTTCTAGTTTCATACCTTTGTGGTCTGAGAAACTGGTCGGTAGAATTTCAATCTTTTTGAATTTACTGAGGCTGTTTTGTGGCCTAGGATATGATCTATTCTTGAAAATGTTCCATGTGCACTTGAGAAGTATGTGTATTCTGCTGCTTTTGGATGTAAAGTTCTGTAGATGTCTGTTAGGTCCATCTGTCTAGTGTGTTGTTCAGTGCCTCTGTCTCCTTACTTATTTTCTGTCTGGTTGATCTGTCCTTCAGTGTGAGTGGAGTGTTGAAGTCTCCTAGAATGAATGCATTGTATTCTATTTCTCCTTTTAATTCTGTTAGTATTTGTTCCACATATGTAGGTGCTCCTGTGTTGGGTGCATAAATATTTATAGTGGTTATATCTTCTTGTTGGATTGACCCTTTTATCATTATGTAATGTCCTTCTTTGTCTCTTGTGACTTTCTTTCTTTTGAAGTTTATTTTGTCTGATATACCTACTGAAACTCCTGCTTTTTTCTCCCTATTAGTTGCATGAAATGTTTTTTTTCTTCCTTTCATTTTTAGTCTGTGTCTGTCTTTGGGTTTGAAGTCAGTCTATTGTAGGCAGCAAATAGATAGGTCTTGTTTTTTTATCCATTCTATTACTCTGGGTCTTTTGATTGGTGCATTCAGTCCATTTACATTTAGGGTGATTATCGATAGGTATGTACTTACTGGCATTGCAGGCTTTAGATGCGTGGTTACCAAAGGTTCAAGGTTAAACTTCTTACTTTCTAAGAGTCTAACTTAACTCACTTAATATGCTATTACAAACACAATCTAAATGTTCCTTTTTTTTTTCCTCCTCCATTTTCTTTCTCCTCCATTCTTTATGTATTAGGTATCATACTGTTTACTGTTTGTCTATCCCTTAATGACTTTGGGGATAGTTAATTTAATTTTACATGTGCATAGTAATTAGGTGTTCTACTTTCTTTACTGTGGTTTTATTACTTCTGGTGACAGCTATTAAACCGTAGGAACACTTCCATCTATAGCAGTCCCTCGAAAATACACTGTAGGGATGCTTTGTGGGAGGTAAATTCTCTTAGCTTTTGCTTATCTGGAAATTGTTTAATCCCTCCTTCAAATTTAAATGATAATCTTGCCTGATAAAGTAATGTTGGTTCAAGGCCGTGCTGCTTCATTGCATTAAATACATCATGCCACTCCTGTCTGGCCGGTAAGGTTTCTGCTGAGAAGTCTGATGATAGCTTGATGGGCTTTCCTTTGTGTGTATGTGATCTTATTTCTCTCTCTGGCTTCTTTTAATAGTCTGTCCTTATCCTTGATCTTTGTCATTTTAATTACTATATGTCGTGGTGTTGTCTCCCTTGGGTCCCTTGTGTTGGGAGATCTGAGAGACTATCTCCTTCCCCATATTGGGGAAGTTTTCAGCAATTACCTCCTCAAAGACACTTTCTATCCCTTTTCCTCTCTCTTCTTCTGGTACCCGTATAGTGCGAATATTGTTCCATTTGGATTGGTCACACAGTTCTCTCAGTATTCTTTCATTCTTGGAGATCCTTTTTTCTCTCTGTGCCTCAGCTTCTTGTATTCCTCTTCTCTAGTTTCTATTTCATTTATTATCTCCTCCACCATATCCAGTCTGCTCTTAATACCCTCCATTGTGCTCTTGAACGATTGGATCTCCGAACAGAGTTCATTCCTGAGTTCTTGAATATCTTTCCGTACCTCCATGAGCATATCAATGATTTTTATTTTACACTCCCTTTCAGGGAGAGTCATGACATTGATATCATTTAAATCTTTCTCAGGAGTTGTATTAATAATTTTACTCTTGACCAGGTTTCTTTGGTGTTTCATATTTGTGTATGGCACCCTCTTGTGCCCAGAAGCTCTACTCTCTGGAGCTGCTCAGCCCCTGAAGCAATGTGGGGCTTTGCAGGGGAGTGGTATTGGTGCCTGGGGGGAGGAAAGAGCTGTTTCCTTCTTCCCGGGTGCTATGCCTGTCTCCACTGCCTTTCCTGGTTTGCAAGTCCCGTGGGGCTGGCCAGTTGAAAGGCGCAGTAGGATGCCTATCATGGAAGGGGTTTTTAAGCTGTGTAGGGAGGCAGGGAGCTGGAGCACCTGTAGATCGTGAAAGCTCCCAACCTGCTGGGCAGAGTGCACCCAGGCAATTTTGCCTACCTGTCCTTTCTCCTGAGCAGTAAGCTCTGTGCAGTCCTTGCCCCTTTAGTAGCTCTCTTGCTAAGGGCTTCTTTGTTAGGAAGTCTCTCAGACTGCTCACCTTTCTTTTGTCACAGAGCAGCTGGATATGGATCTCTGCTTTTCACAGGCAGCTGGAATCTTAGTCTCTCCAGGAATTCTGCCTGTCTTAGCTTTCCAACCCCCTAATTATGAGAGTATCATGCAAGCACCATGAAATGTAGGTTTGTGCTCCCAGAGCAGATCTCTGGAGTTAGGTATTCAGCAATCCCAGTTCTCTACTCCCTCCCCGGTCCGTTCCTCTTTCTCGCACCGGTGGGCCAAAGCTTTAGTACGTTACCCTGTTCCGTGAGGTCTGCTCTTGTCTCCAGGTGTATGCAGTTTGGTGCAGTCCTCTTTCCTGTTGCTCTTTCAAGAGTAGGTATAGTAGTTATGTTTTTGTATTATATGCAGTTTTAGGAGGCAGCCTCTATGTCTCCTCTCACACCGCCATCTTTAATCTGTAATTTCTTAATGATTGAATCTCCATCTTAAATTCGTCCTTGAGTTCTTGAATATTTTCCTGTACCTCCGTCAGCATATTTATGATTTTTATTTTAAACTCTTTTTCAGCAAGAATGGTGAGTCGGTTTCATTTGGCTCTTTTTCTGGGGTTTTTGAGATTGTGGGCTCAACCAGGTCCCTTTGACATTTCATAATTCTATGTGGTACCCTCTAGTGCTCAGAAGCTCTTATCTCTTTATCTGCTCAGCCCCTTGAGTGAGTTTTGGGTTTGTACAGGAACCTGGGAGGAGGAAAGCGCTGTTTCCTGATTCCCGGCTGCATTGCCTGTCTCCAGTATCAGAGCCAGTGGGTCGAGCACACAGGTGTAAGCCTCTGTGCTTGGCGTCTCCAGCTGTTGTAGGCAGGGCCTCCGTCTGGCCTTATGCCAGCGCAGTGACTGCTGGCCTGTAGGGAATGTGAAGCAGGCTGTGTGTCATAGTGGGGGCTTCGGAGCTGAGTAGCCATCCAGGGGGATGGAGCGCCTGGAGCTCCTCAAAGTTCCCAACCTATTGGGCAGAGACCACCCAGACAACCTTGTTCACTTATCCGTACTCCCACATAGCAAGGTCTGTGGAATCCCCGTCTCCTCAGCAGCTCTCTCGCTGCTAGGAATCCTGACTGATCGCCCACCTTTCCTTTGTCCCCTGGCGGCCTGATATGGATCCCCATCCTCCACAAATGGCTGGAATCTCAGGCACTCTGGCTGTCCCTGCTCCCCAATCCCACGAACCTCCAGAGCACCTCACAGTTTAGGTTTGTGCTCCAAAGCTTACCTTCAGGGCTGGGTGTTTAGCAGTGTTAGGCTTCCAGGCCCTCTCTGCTCCATTTCTCTTCCTCCTATGGTACGTTTAGGTGGGGGAGGGGCTTGGTCCTGTCGGACTAAGGCTTTCGTTTTCATGAGGTCTCGTCTTTGTGAGGTCTGTATGCAGTCTGGTGCGGCTTCCTTTTCTGTTGGTGTTTTAGGGATAGTTGTATTAACTGTATTTTCACACTACATGTGGTTTGGGGAGGAATTCTCTGTCTCACCTCTCACATAGCCATCTTGAATCCTCCCCCCCACATCTGATCATTTTATATGTAAATGTGAGCTCAGCAAAGGTTTTTAGATGTTGAAAAAATTCCTTAAAAAGGACATTTAAAATCTGACCTCCACTGTTCTGGAATATATTATAATTCCAGAACAGCTGTAATATAATCTTTAATTTTATTAGTTGCCAGTGATTATGCTTATTTGGCTCAGCAATATCAGTATTTTTTTTCTTAGGCTTTTTTAAGGCTTAAAATAGTAATTGCTCTCTTTTTAGATTGAATTATTTCAAATCCCTTGTGAAATAATGTAGCGTATGGAAGAGTAAATATAAACATATCGGTCAGCTGTGGATTTCTTACTAACCTACCCTGATTGATATCTTAATACTCAGAACATGCACAAGAACATAGTGTCACATTCTTTTCTCAGCAATTTGTGTGTATGAGTCTGTATAATACATGGTGTGATTTGGTATCACATTAGAAAAGATGGGAAGATATGCTGTTATGTAAGCAATTTGAGTTCTCTTTAGAACAGGTCTTTGAGATTGAAATTTTGGAAACTTAGTTAGTTTTTTTTTTTTAATTAAGCCAAAACGTTATCTACCTTTAAAGTTTTTTACATAGTTACTTTGCATAACTGAATAGAGAAAGTCATATTCCTGAGATTTTACGGTTTATCATTTTATGTAATTTTGTAGTCTTTGAGCTAGTCTATGTATTAACAGGTTTAAAGCCTACGACTGTAGACTAGAGAAATGACATTTACTTTAGTTATAATTCAGCTTAGGACAATGCTCTGTGGTGGAATATAATAGAGTATGTTTTAAATTCAGCTAGTGGGTGTAATCTTTTGTGCTATATATAGCATCAGGAGCTTGGCAGAAGGTTTGCTATCTTTATCATCAGAAGGTTGAATTATATGGAGAAGAATTAAAATGGTAGGTGAGTGAGTTGCAAGGCATTGTTAATTAATTCGGTTTGAAAGATAAAATGCAAATACCCTTGATAATTATATATACTTTGAATGACAACCCTGAATGACACCTCTTATCTTTGGTAGACTTCATGGGAGACTGTAGGGGGGAAGAAGAAGAATTTTGGAAAAGAAAGTTCAGAAAACAAAGAGAATAGAGAGAAGAGAAGTGAGAGAGAATTGAATCGTGGACGTGGAAACAACCGGAAAGGAAGAGGTGGCAGTCGTGGAAGAGAGTGTAAGTAGAGACTTTTCTTCTCCACTTTTTATTACAAAAATTTTCATGCATACCAAATAAGATGAGGGGTCCATTGAGTGCCTGTAAGTCTACTTCCTTAGTACAATGTTTGTTATTATTGTTCACCTGTAGTAATAAGCTGTAGCTTAGTAGTTCATTAGAACCCTAACTGATAAAATTTCAAATTGGCACGACCTGGGCTGCTGGTGTGTCGTAAGACTGCCTTCTGTTAAGAAACAAGTGTGTCCTCTAATTTTAAAGGAGGTTTTTTATTCACTGATAGATGAAGCTGTTTATTCTTCCCATTTATGGATATTTATTCTATAAGTAAAGGTTACATTAAGAGGAAAGTTGTTTAACGGGGAAGATTTTCTCAGTGTTTTGCATTCGACCCAGGTTTTGACATCATTTACCCAAAACAACACTGTCGGCTGTACAGACATACCAATGTAGCTAAATTAAGAATGAATAAAATACAAATATTTTAACATATTACCTTAGAGACTTTTACTAGTTTATTCTGTAGATACTTATAAGTACGTCCTCTGTATCAGGTACTCATATAGCATTGACTTCCTAAAGGTTAACTTTTAATGGAGGTAGTGTGAGGTGTAACAATAAAAAAGAGAAAGAAGTAACGTATCATTTACGTTATGGTACTTTAATGTCATAAAAGGCAGAGATGGAGATTTTAGGGACGGGCTTTGCAAATTTAAATGGAGTGGGCAAGGAAGGCCTTACTCACGACTCATAGGGGTTTAGCCCTGAAAGAGATGAGGGGGAAGCAAGCTATGCCAGTATTGCTCATAAAAGTTCTATATTATATATCGTCACTAATGCCAATATAGGATTATATTTTCTATTCTTTTCCATCTACTGGACAGCATTATGAAAAACGTAACTTGATTATGAATTTTCACAACTCAGTATTTCCTTCATTATGCTATTTTGCTCTTTTGTGCCTTCTCAGGCTTTTAATCTAATCAGTGAGCAGATTTTATGTGTTAACACAGTTGCATTAGAAGGGGTTATTTTTTTTGAAACAAACTTATTTCTGGGGAGGGGAAATGCAACTTAGAAGAAACAACAGTGGTATGTTGTTGAAATTTCTTTTCAGGATTTTTACCTACGAATTAAGCACAATGTACTATCAGTTTTTGAAATACTTTTGTTTGGTTTTGTTTTTCCTGTTTTCCAAATACTTCGGTTAAATTTTAGCCTTTTTAAAAAAAGTCTTTCTGTCCTTGCCTTTAATAGCTGTCTGGTATGACTATGTACAAGAGGTGTTGTTCTCTTCTTTAGTTAGAGATGAAGAGAATGGAATTGATGGCAAACGAGGAGACAAGCCTTCAGACCGCAGCAAGCATGCCCGTGGTAGAGGTAAGACAGATTAAGGGGGAAGGAGCTGCTGGTGACAGGAAGAAAGAGGCTGTATGTTGCTATACTAACTTCAGTAAGGCGTGGCAGTGTGCTCTGGAAGAGTAGTTGATTTGAAATCTTTTGATTCATTTACTGATGTCTGTGAATGAAGGGTTTGGATTATGTAATTTTGAGAAAACTGGTTGGAGGTTTTCAAATGAGCTGAGAAAACCCTTTTTTCTTTTAATTTTTTATTTTGCTGTCATTAATGTATAATTACATGAACATTATGGTTACTAGATTCCCCCTATTATCAAGTCCCCACCACATACCACTTAACAGTCACTGTCCATCACCGTAGTAAGATGCTATAGAATCACTACTTGTCTTCTCTGTGTTATACTGCTTTCTCTGTGTACCCCCCTTCATTATACGTGCTAATTGTAATGACCCCTTTTCCCCCTTATCCCTCCCAATCCTTCTCTTTGGTAACTGTTAGTCCATTCTTAGGTTCTGTGAGTCTGCTCCGGTTTTATTCCTGCAGCTTTTTCTTTGTTCTTATACTCCACAGATGAATGAAATCATTTGATACTTGTCTTTCTCTGCCTGGCTTATTTCACTGAGCATAATACCCTCTAGCTCCATCCATGTTGTTGCAAATGGTAGGATTTGTTTTCTTCTTATGGCTGAATAATATTCCATTGTGTATATGTACCACTTCTTCTTTATCCATTCATCTACTAACGGACACTTAGGTTGCTTCCATTTCTTGGCTATTGTAAATAGTGCTGCGATAAACATAGCGGTGCATATGTCTTTTTCAAACTGGGCTGCTGTAGTCTTAGGGTAAATTCCTAGGAGTGGAATTCCTGGGTCAAATGGTATTGGTATTTTGAGTTTTTTGAGGAACCTCCATACTGCTTTCCTCAATGGGTGAACTAATTTGCATTCCCACCAGCAGTGTAGGAGGGTTCCCTTTTCTCCACATCCTCACCAACATTTGTTGTTGTTTGTGTTTTGGATGTTGGCCATCCTCACTGGTGTGAGGTGATATCTCATTGTGGTTTTAATCTGCATTTCACTGATGACTATCGATGTGGAGCATCTTTTCATGTGCCTGTTGGCCATCTGAATTTCTTCTTTAGAGACGTGTCTATTCATGTCCTCTACCCATTTCTTAATTGGATTATTTGCTTTTTGTTTGTTAAGGTGCGTGAGTTCTTTATATATTTTGGATGTCAACCCCTTATCAGATATGTCATTTATGGATATATTCTCCCATACTATAGGATGTCTTTTTGTTCTACTGATGGTGTCCTTTGCTGTACAGAAGCTTTTTACTTTGATATAGTCCCACTTGTTCATTTTTGCTTTTGTTTCCCTTGACTGGGGAGATGTGTTCATTGTTCATGAAGAAGTTGCTCATGTTTATGTCCAAGAGATATTTGCCTATGTTTTTTTCTAAGAGTTTTATCATTTCATGACTTACATTCAGGTCTTTGATCCATTTTGAGTTTACTTTTGTGTGTGGGGTTAGACAGTAATCCAGTTTCATTCTCTTGCATGTAACTGTCCAGTTTTGCCATCACCAGCTGTTGAAGAGGCTGTCATTTCCCCATTGTATTCCATGGCTCTTTTATCATATATTAATTGACCATATATGCTTGGGTTTATATCTGGACTTTCTATTCTATTCCATTGGTCTATGGGTCTGTTCTTGTGCCAGTACCAAATTGTCTTGATTACTGTGGCTTTGTAGTAGAGCTTCAAGTCAGGGAGCGTAATTCCCCCTGCTTTATTCTTCCTCCTCAGGATTGCTTTGGCTATTCGGGGTCTTTTGTGGTTCCACATTAATTTTAGAACTATTTGCTCTAGTTCATTGAAGAATGCTGTCGGTATTTTGATAGGGATTGCATTGAATCTGTAGGTTGCTTTAGGCAAAATGGCCATTTTGACAATATTAATTCTTCCTATCCATGAGCATGGGGTGTGCTTTCATTTATTGGTTACTTCTTTAATTTCTCTCATGTGAGTGTCTTATAGTTTTCAGAGTATAACTCTTTCACTCCCTTGGTTAGGTTTATTCCTAGGTATTTTATTCTTTTTGATGCAGTTGTGAATGGAATTGTTTTCCTGATTTCTCTTTCTGCTAATTCATCGTTAATGTATAGGAATGCAATAGATTTCTGTGTATTAATTTTGTATCCCACAACTTTGCTGAGTTCAGATATTAGATCTAGTAGTTTTGGAGTGGATTCTTTAGGGTTTTTTAATATACAATATCATGTCATCTGCAAACAGGGACAGTTTGACTTTTCTTCCTTGCCAATCTGGATACCTTTTAATTCTTTGTGTTGTCTTATTGCTGTGATTAGGACCTCCAGAACTATGTTGATTAAAAGTGGGTAGTATGGGCATCCTTGTTCTGTTCCTGATCTTAAAGGAAAAGCTTTCAGCTTCTCGCTGTTAAGTATAATGTTGGCTGTGGGTTTGTCATATATGGCCTTTATTATGTTGAGGTACTTGCCCTGTATACCCATTTTGTTAAGAGTTTTTATCATAAATGGATGTTGGTTTTTTTGTCAAATACTTATTCAACATCTGTGGAGATGATCATGCAAAATTTTTGTCCTTCTTCTTGTTGTTGTTGTAGATGATGTTGATGGATTTTCGAATGTTGTACCATCCTTGCATTCCTGGGATGAATCACACTTGAACATGATGGATGATCCTTTTGATGTATTTTTGAATCTGGTTTGCTAATATTTTGTTGAGTATGTTTGCATCTTTGTTCATCAGGGATATTGGTCTGTAATTTTCTTTTTTTGTCGTGTCTTTGCCTGGTTTTGGTATTATAGTAATGTTGTTCTCAGAATGAGTTTGGGAGTATTCTCTCCTCTTCTACTTTTTGGAACACTTTTAAGAGGATGGATATTAGGTCTTCTCTAAATGTTTGATAAAATTCAGCAGTGAAACTCTCTGGTTCAGGAGTTGTTGTCTTAGGTAGTTTTTTGATTACCGATTCAATTTCTTTGCTGGTAATTGGTCTATTCATATTTTCTGTTTCTTCCTGGGTCAGCCTTTGAAGGTTTTATTTTTCTAGAAAGTTGTCCATTTCTTCTAGGTTATCCAGTATGTTACCATATAATTTTTTTAAGTATTCTCTCATAACGCTTTGTATTTCTGTGGTGTTCATAGTGATTTTCCATTCTTATTTCTGATTCTGTTTATGTGTGTAGATTCTTTTTTCTTGATAAGTCTGGCTAGTGGTTTATCTATTTTGTTCATTTTCTGGAAGAACCAGCTTCTGCTCTCATTCATTCTTTTCGTTGTTTTATTCTTCTCAGTTTTATTTCTGCTCTAATCTTTATTATGTCCCTCCTTCTACTGACTTTGGGCCTCATTTGTTCTTCCTTTTCTAGTTTCATTAATTGTGAGTTTAGACTGCTCATATGGGATTGTTCTTCTTTCCTGAGGTAGGCCAGTATTGCAATATATTTCCCTCTTAGTACGGCCTTTGCTGCGTCCCACAGATTTTGTGGTGTTGAAGTATTGTTGTCATTTGTCTCCATATATTACTTGATCTCTGTTTTTATTTGGTCATTGATCCATTGATTATTTAGGAGCATGTTATTAAACCTCCATGTGTTTGTGGGCTTTTTCGTTTTCTTTGTGTAATTTATTTCTAGTTTTATGCCTTTGTGATCTGAGAAGCTGGTTGGTACAATTTCAATCTTTTTGAATTTACTGAGGTTCTTTTTGTGGCCTACTATATGATCTGTTCTTAAAAATGTTCCATGTGCACTTGAGAAGAATGTGTATCCTGTGGTTTTTTTAATGGAGTGTTCTGTAGATGGCCATTAGGTCCATATGCTCTAATACCTTGTTCAGTGCCTCTGTCTGTTTGCTTATTTTCTGTCTGGTTGATCTGTCCTTTGGAGTGATTGCTGTGTTGATGTCTCCTATAACGAGTGCATTGCATTCTATTTCCCCCTTTAATTCCGTTAGTATTTGTTACATATGTGTAGGTCATCTTGTGTTGGGTGTATAGATATTTATAATAGTTATATCCTCTTGTTGGACTGACCCTTTTATCATTATGTAATGTCCTTCGTTGTCTCTTGTTACTTTCTCTGTTTTGAAGTCTATTTTGTCCTGTATAAGTACTGCAACTCCTGCTTTTTTCTCCCTATAATTTGCATGAAATATCTTTTTCCATCACTTTACTTTCAGTCTGTGTATGTCTTTGGGTTTGAAGTGAGTCTTTTGTAGGCAGCATATGATTGGTCTTGTTTTTTCATCCATTCAGTGACTTTACATCTTTTGATTGGTGCATTCAGACCATTTACATTTAGGGTGATTATGGATAGGTATATACTTATTGCCATTGCAGGCTTTAGATTCGTGGTTACCAAAGTTTCAAGGGTAATTCCCTTAGTATGTAACAGTGTAACTTAACTCCGTTTGTATGCTATTACGAACACAACTTAAAGATTCTTTTTTTTTCTTTTTCTTCCTCCTCCATTCTTTGTATGTTATGAATCATATTTTGTACTGTGTCTATCCCTTGTGTGACATCTATTTAGCTTTAGGAATACTTCCATCTATAGGAGTCCTTCCAAATTGCACTGTAGATGTGGTTTGTGGGAGGTAACTTCTCTCAGCTTTTGCTTATCTGAAAATTGTTTAACCCGTCCTCCAAATTTAAATGATTACCTTGCCGGTCCAAGGGCCTTCTGCTTAATTGAATTAAATATATTGTGCCATTCCCTTCTGGCCTCTAAGGTTTCTGTTGAGAAATCTGATGATAGCCTAATGGGTTTTCCTTTGTATGTGATTTTTTCTTTCTCTAGCTGCTTTTAAAAGTCTGTCTTTATCCTTGATCTTTGCCATTTTTATTATGTGTCTTGATGTTGTCTTCCTTGGGTCTCTTCTGTTGGGACATCTGTGCATCTCGATGGCTTGAGAGACTATCTCCTTCCCCAGATTAGGGAGGTTTTCAGCAATTACCTCCTCAGTAACACCTTCTATCCCTTTTTCTCTCTCTTCTTCTGGTACCCCTATAATGTGAATATTGTTGCGTTTGGATTTTTCACACAGTTCTTTTTCATTCTTAGATATCCTTTTTTCTTTCTGTGCATCAGCTTCTTATATTCCTCTTCTCTAGTGTCTATTTCATTTATTGTCTCCTCCACCATATCTAATTGGCTTTTAACACCCTCCATTGTGCTCTTCAACGATTGGATCTCCAAATGGAATTCATTCCTGAATTCTTGAATAGCTTTCCATACCTCTATGAGCATGTTAATGATTTTTATTTTGAACCGTCTTTTAGGAAGATTCATGAGGTTGATGTCATTTAAATCTTTCTTTGAGTTGTATCAGTAATTTTACTTTGAACCAGGTTCCTTCAGCATTTCATATTTGTATATGGCACCCTCTAGTGCCCAGAAGCACTACGCTGTGGAGCTGCTCAGCCCTTGATGCAATGTCAGGGGTCGCAGAGGAGTGGTATTGGTGCCTGAGGGGGAGGAAAGAGCTGTTTCCTGCTTCCGGGCTGCTCTGCCTGACTCCACCGCCTGAACCAGTGGGCCAAGCACATGGGTATAAGCCTCTATGCTTTGCCTTTGTAGTTGCTGTAGTCAAATCTTCCCTTTGGCTGTCCTAACACCAGGGTAGGGTTTGCTCGTTTTTGAGCCAGGTGGGCCTGGCCGGAATAAAGGCGCTGCAGGCTTTGTGTCACGGAGGGAGTCCTTTGAGCTGTGTAGTCAGCCAGGGAGCTGGAGCACCTGAATATCATGAAGGCTCCCAACCTGCTGGGCAGAGTGCACCCAGACAATTTTGTCTACCTATGCTTTCTCCTGAGCAGTAAGTTCTGTGAAATCCTTGCCCCTTTAGCAGCCCTCTTGCTAAGAGCTTCCTTGTTAGGAAGTCTCTCAGACTGCCTTTTTTCCCAGAGCAGCTGGATATGGATCCCTGCTTTGCAGAAGCTGCTGGAATGTCAGTCTCTCCAGGAGTTCTGCCTGTCTTAGCTTTCCAACCCCGTAATCACTAGAGCACCATGCAAGCACCGTGAAATGTATGTTTGTGCTCCCAGATCAGATCTTTGGAGTTACGTATTCAGCAGTCCCAGGCCTCCACTCTCTCCTTGCTCAGTTTCTCTTCCTACTGCCAGTGAGGTGGGGTTGGGGAAGGGCTTGGGTCCTGCTGGGCCACAGCTTTGGTACGTTACCCTATTCCGTGAGGTCTGCTTTTTTCTCCAGGTGTATGCAGTCTGGCACAGTCCTCTTTCCTGTTGCTCTTTCAGGAGTAGCTGTATTAATTATATTTTCATATTATATGCAGTTTTAGAAGGAAGCCTCTGTCTCACCTCTCACACTGTCATCTTTAATCCTGATGTGCTAATTATTGACCATTTATATATATATTCTTTTGAGAAATGTGTATTGAAATCCTTTGCCCATTTTTTGAATGGTTGTTTTGTTGTTGAGTTGTAGAAGTTGTTAATGTGTTCTTGATATTCCTCTGTATATGTATGATGTGCATATATTTTGTGGGTTGCCCTGTTCCGTTAAGTGTCTTTTGATACACAGATCTAACATGTTTTTTTCTTTTCCTGCCTGTGCCTTTGGTAGCATATCCAGGAAATTGTTACCAAATTCAATGTCGTGAAGCTTTTGTTCTGTATTTTCTTCAAGAGTTGTATCGTTTTAGCTCTTGTGTTTAGGTCTTTTTTTTTAATCCACAGTTTAGGATACTAAGGAAAGCTGAGAGTTGCTAAGTAAAACTCCTTGCCTGGACTTCCAGGAAGATGGCGGTGTGAGCAGGGCGGCAGAAATCTCCTCACAACACTATATTTAACTACGAAAACACAGGAAATACATCTATGCCTAAAAGAGAGACCAGAATACACAGGAAAGTGCACAGCGTG